>JAXQJP010000012.1:0-188234 GCA_037042015.1 Furcasterigmium sp. R96-07A1
GCCCTCACTGGCTTGACTATGGGAGAGCGGACGGGATCCCGTATTTTCCAGTGGGTATGGTCGTATGTGCTGGATCAGTGTTTGTTCTGGGTACTTGAGGTTGTAGTTCTTGATGTCGTTTGAGAAGAGCTTATTGCCTACTTACTTGCTTGCAATAGCACCAGAGTGCAGAGCGCCTTGGCGTGACACTCTCACCGTTGTCCGCGACTGTCTCGAGGGCGTCCCCCCGAACTACCTTCGCAGCATGGCAAAGCTCCTTGAGACCCTGGCCGATGCCAAGGACGACGCATCTCTTGCCGCCGAGTAGGACAAGGACGAGGACGATGAGCTTGCGATAATAGAATAGACTGGGCAGTCTGTATGCCCGCGTACGAGTACATAAGTGTTTTGGGATGGCTGAATTCGGAGGAAGTGAACACCTCGTCTTCTTGGGAGGCTCTATAACGTCCAGCTCACGCTACCAGCCAGTCAACTTGAAGTCAATGCTCAACCGACTTGCTCCTGTCTCAACTTGCTCCTCTCCCAGCTTGCTCCTCTCCCAGCTTGCTTCTTCGTCGATCGGCTTGCTCCTTGATAAGGTTCTTCATGAGTGATCTCCCCTATTGCTTGGCACCCTAATTATTCTCACCTCCAGGTTAGCATTCACTCAAGCTAACCTATATACCTACTTTAGTGGCAGGTTACAAACATACTTAGAGGTGGCATTGTAGATGCCCATAACAGTCTACCTACCGTAGCTAAAACGCTAGCTCATGTCAAAATCAACGGTCAGTGGCAAGTGTCAGACCACACTGACTCAATTATCAGGAGACATGTATGAGTGCCGGCAGTTCCGTGGTAACGCTGTGAGCCCCTGGTCATTATTTAAGGGCACGACTGAAAAATGTACCAAGCCAACGTATGGCTGATGCTTTTGTTGCTGTCAGGGCTCCCTTATAAGGCGTTGTAGTAGGCAGATGGATATCAGCGATATCCACCTGGTTGATCTTTTGATTATTGGCGCAATTGGGCACCTACTCCCTTTAGCTGTCCTTACAGTTGCATTGGAGTGGCACTGACACCCACACAGCTGGGACCGCGTGTTTGCGAAAGGTCGAGCGTAACCTATTCCCCTCGAGTGAGCGTGTATTTCAAACGAACAGCATTGACGTACTCTCCGTCCCCTCCGTTCTCTAGATCGCATCGTTCCCCGACCTCAGGGGCCCAAGGGGCGACTACCACATATCAAGGAACAAGGACACTCCTCTGCTGAAGTCATCGTGATATTCACTCAGCCTGCAACGCAGCCGCCGTGGTGCATTGACTGATATCTTCTCGAGATACGGATACATCTGGGACGTGGCCACCTCCTTGCCTAAGAAAGCCGCACCTCGTCAAGCGACCAGACGATGACCCAGTTCACAACCGCCAGGAACGAGACCACCCAAAAAGGAACCCCCACCAAGTCATGATGCAAGCCCCAGCCAAGCATCGCAGCCCCGACCGCCGGGCCTATGACCCTCGCCCCCGCCGAGGCACTCGATGCAATCCCATGCACAGTCCCCAGCAGCGTCTGATCCGGCGCCGCCTCGTTGACAAGCAACATGGTCGCAGGAACGACGAACGTGCGGGACAGCACCTGCAGACTGAGCGTCAGGGCCAGACAGGGCCATAGAATACCATCATGTCCGGCCACGAGCGTCAGCCACGGGAGGCTGAGGTATGATAGGGCCCCGAACGGTAGGAAGATGAGGTAGCAGCGCAGCACGCCCAGCTTGGCGCTGACCCAGGGGAACAGCAGGATCTGGAGCGGGAAGCCGATGAAGCCGATGATGGTGCTCGCGAGGCCGATCTTCTGCGGTGAGAGACCGAGGCCGCCGGTGAGGAGGCCGTGGTGGATGGGGTCGCCGGCCGGGACGCGATTGGCGGGGAGGAGGACGAAGAGCATGGAGTTGAAGGCCGATACGTGAAGCGTCATGACGGAGTTTTGCAGGATGGAGAAGGCGAGCTTGCGGTTGCATAGGGCCCGGAGACTTGCTGGCGGCTTTGGGTCGGAGGGCTCGCGTCTTGGCTCGCCGTCCTCCCCACTGTCGGGGGAGTTGCTGAGAAGGGCTGACGTCTCGTCACTTGGTATGGCCTCGTATCCTTGCTTTGACTGTCCCTTGCGGAAGAGAGTCCTGGAGATGAAGCGGCCGAGTTCCCGTCCACGATCACGCTTGTGTGCCCGCGTGGGATGTGTCTCGTCAAGAAGGAGGATCACATCGACGACGGCCAGGAACAGGAACGATGCGCATACAAGGTTGGGCAGCAGGTATGGGTAGTCCATCATCCACTGGACACCGTCTTTGCCGCCAAAGGTTGACCCCGGGCCGAAAAGCGACGGGAACGACGTCGCTGGTTCGGCCAGGAAACCTCCGAGAAGGGGCCCGATGATGACGCCCGCGTTGAACGTCATCGGGAGCAGGAGGAACGCACGAGCGCGATACCTAGATGAACCATGAGCAATGCGACCTGCCAGTGCAATACGCGGGGCTACGGACCGTTTATCGGGGACGATCTCGGAGATCATTGAACGCAGCACGCCGACATTCCCATTCAGGGCGCCAGCGAGGATGCGGAAGAACAGCACAGACCGGAAGGAAGTCGAGAGCCCGACGCCGAGGATGGCGGCGCAGGCACCCAGGAGGCCGAAGATCAGGACCCTCTTGCGGCCCAGGGAAGGATGGTCGGCGGCCCGGCCCCAGAACATGGCGGTGACGCATTGCGCGGCGGCGAAGGCGGCCGTGAGCAGGGCGGCCTGGCCTGCGAGGGCCGAGTCGGGCAGGTCCGGCGAGAGCCAGCGGAGCTGGAAGAAGACATAGGATGTCAATGCCCGCTCGGTCAGTGGTTCTGCGAGGCGAGCGAGGACCAGGACTGCCAGCTGCGGCTTGTTGGGGAGGGAGAGCCACGAGGTGGTGCCCGACTGGCCGGGGGCCTGGGCGACACCTGCAGTCATTCTGCAGGCAGGGGAGAGAGCCTAGCAGAGACGGGGTACTTCAAGGCTCTGTCTCCGAAGCCGTTGCTGCGTCTCGGCGGTGATGATTCGATTGGAGGCGAGACCGTTTGAATAAAGTTTGGGCGACGCAGCTCCAAGACCCGGGAAACGTTGATGGGTGTCTGGTCCTCGCAAGATCAGATAAAATTCGCATCAGATAACTCCGTGATCGGCTTCCGACAGCGCCGAGATTTGGGACCCGGTAGCTGGAAGGGATCAGCAAGGAAGACCCTGACCTGACTCGTCTGAAGCGATCCACCACGACTGAAGACAGCGGTATGGTAGTAGGATGAGAAATGTGTGAGACCCTAAGAGCTTCAATGAACGTTGAAGTCTCTCACAAAAATAGACTGCCAGGCATGAAATAGACCCTGCAGGATGAGGCTCATCGCAGCCCGGAGCGACCTGTCGAATGAAGCGCGAATAATTCCTGCACAGCCCCTCACGATGACCCCTGTCGTGTCCCCGGCATGGGTTGCCTCAAGCTCACCACCATGCTTCAAAAGGCTCATCGCGCACGATCCAGATAGCCAAGCATGCCGACGTGAACCACCAAGCCGCCAAACTAGAAGCCCGTCACCATGGCCGACCCCCTCTCCCTGGCCGCCAGCATCACCGGCGTCTTGGCCTTCGCGGCTGCCACGGCCCGCAGCCTCGCGACCATCGTCCAGGAGATCCGCGACGCGCCCGACGATATCGTCGCGACCGGCCGTGACGTGCGCGCACTCGCCGCCGTTCTCTCTGCCGCCCACGATACATGTACGCGCCACAACCTGGCCACTGAGGACAAGGACCTCGCGGCCGCGCTGGCCGAGTACGTCGATATGTGCCAGGAGGCCATGCAGGGCCTGCGCATCATTTTGCGCCCGCTGGCTGCTGGGGCCAGGCCGATACGCCTCATTCTCGGGTGGGCGATGAAGAAGGGCGAGGTGAGGGCCCTGCGTGCCCGGTTGAATGAGGGCAAGGCGAGTCTGAATCTGACTCTCTCGGCTCTCAATGGGTGAGTTATCCTGAATATCTGCGTGAGTTTGGCATGGCATACTGATCATACCAGGGTGCTCGAGGGCAAGGGCCAAGAAGACATCAAGAACGACATTGCAAAGTCCTTCGAGCAGATGATGCACGAGTTCAGGAGCCTCGGTGTCGGGAAGAAGGTCAAGAAGAGGATCGAGGACGACGCCGTCAGTGTTTCCATCAGCAAGGGGCGCCGGTCGTCCATATCCCAGACGACGGACTCGACCTTTGTCATGCGCCGATTCCTCGAGCCGGCGGACGGTGACGGCAAAGGCAACCCTTTCGACGACGCGAACCATCCAAGCACGCCCTGGGCATCAGACCCTAATCTCATCCTAGGAGCCGTCCGCAACCGCGACAAGCACCTCATCAACTCCCTTCTCGCGGAGAAAGGATCGCTCTCCTCCCGCTCGGCACAGGGCTACACAGTCCTTCATTACTGCGCCATCAATAACGACGCCGGCACGGCTGCTCTACTCATCGAGCACAGCGCCGATATCAATGCGAAGGACTACGAGCTCCGGAGCCCGTTCCAAGTCGCACTGGCATCCGAAGCTCTTGACGTGGCACGCCTACTCGCAGAACGCGGCTGTACCTTCGGCGACCTATCCTCGGCGCTGATGCCACTCATGGCACGCGAGGAGGAAGTGCCTGGTATCCCATCGCTACTGGCTACCCTCGCCGACAGACTGAACCAAGCACGCCAGGGGCCGCACCTAATCCACGACGCAATAACCCGGAACGAGCGCGACGCTCTAAAGATGCTCCTCGCATCAGGCTTCAGCGCAACAAAGCCCGACCGAGACGGTAAGCGCCCCTGACCTCTACCCTCCGTCAAAGCTGACCCCCGCCAGGCCTCTCCCCCTTCCACCTCGCCCTCCGAACCCAGAGACAGCCCCTCATCAAGCTCCTCCTCGACCACGGCGCGAGCGCCAACGAGATCCTTCCCCGAGCCGTCTTCGAGACCGTCGGCATCCCCACGTCCTGGCACATGATATCCTTCTACGACGAGGAAACATCCTTCACGCCGCTGCAGATCGCGGCCCGCTACATACGCAGCGAGAGCCTCACGACCTTCCTGCTCGATAACGGCGCCGATCCCAACCAGCGCTTCGGCGCCAGCGGACGTATGTTCCCTCCCTTTCCCCTGCAGACGTTCAGATTCTCATATTGTTCGCAGAAAGCGTCGTCCTCGCCGGCCTGTGCGCGGAAGAATACATCAAGGAAGCGAAAGCCATCGTGCACGCCGGCGCTGATCCGAATATCGCGCCGCCCGACGGCAGGGGCCCGATGTACTGGGCGACCGTGTGCGAGAACCACGAGCTGATGAGATGCCTGCTCGCGCACGGCGGGGACGTCAACCATGCTGTGGACGACGGGTCGACGCTGATTATCTTCGCGGCGTCCGGGGGGGATGCGGCGATGGTGCGTATCTTGCTGGAGGCGGGGGCTGATCCGGCCAGGAGGGATGATGATGGGTACTGTGCGGCGGATTATGCGTTGGGAGGGGGGCATGGGGAGGTTTTGGCGCTGTTGGGGGAGGCAAATGGCGAGGAGAGCGGCGAAGAGAACGAGGAAGAGGTCCACGACGAGAAGGCGAACGGCGAAAAGGTACACGACGGAAAGGTCGACGGCGGAAAGGACAACGAGGGGATGATCAACGATCAAAAGGGATAGTCGAATTCACGAGATATGCAACGTTCGAGCTCACGTCAAGAAATAAATCTGGTGACATGAAGAAATTCCGTCTACGCCAATGCCTTGGCCGTTACTTTTATGATCTCACGCCTCTCTCTCGTCCGTCCATCAAACGTCACTTGTCTGGCTCATCTCGCTAGAGAAGACATGCGTCGGCCGGGTCATGACGAGGGCCTTGCATTGAGCCTCGTTGACTTCCACCTGGGATCTTCACTGCCTTGACCGCCGGGCGCATCCAAACACTCTTGATCGGATGCCAGGCGATTTGCAAGTACGAGGCGTCTTATTGCATCATGGATTGACTGGCTCTATAGCCGTTCGCCCACGTCCTTCGCCTCCATGTTTGGTCTCTGTGGTTGGAGCCATTGTGTCATTCATCCTCGAGCTCTTCATCCAAGATCGCGCCCGGGGAAATGAACGACGATCGTGCGGGACGGACTGCCGGGTGTCGTTGAAGGTCATGTGTCCATGCCGCCGAGCTCGTTCAGGCTGGGTGCATGTTGCGAGTCTGAGATAGACCTGAGGGACGATCGGACCGGTTGTCGAATACTGGTGGTTGATCAATCGTAGCATGAAGTTCGGGTACCTTTTGAAGCCCATCTCGCCCTGGAAGTGCGCAAGTGCAAGTGCAAGTACATGGACGATCAGACCCGTCTCTCGCCTCCCGTCCAGCCCTTGGGACTCAAAGGGGGCATCCAAGATTCGAAACGACCCGTACAGAGCTCAAAAAGCCAGCCCATGTAATTTCCCGAGAAGGACCACAGCAAAGTCGCCGCGTTGTAAGAAGCGTGGTACGCGATTGCGCTCACGGTGGTGATGACCAGGCCCACGAGGCCAGCGAGGAAGTAGTTCTGCCCCCTCCCAGGCCAGTGCTGGTTCATGCGTCCGAAGAGGTTGGGGATGTACCAGAGCTGGACTGCCGTACAATAGCAAACCAGCACCTCAACCACGATGTTCGCCTGGAACGCGTCGCTGCCAAGGGCGACGACGCCGGTGGTGAGCCAGGCGGTTACGACGCCGATGACGCGCGTGCCGAAAACGTCGGCGTCGTCAGGCGGGGGATGGCGCTCACAGGGGGTGGACATGGCGATGGAATGTACGGCCCATTCAGAAAAGAAGGGCTACATGCTAGAGCATTTCCGTATCGGTAGGTAGGCATCCATTTATAGACCTCTCCGCCTCGAAGTCCAAGCTTGCCCCTCACCGCGGCATCGTCATGCCCAGGCGCCGGGAGACTTTCCAACCAGTAGACCGTAGGAGAGTTTAGCACACCAAGAGCAAACACTTTCCCTCGCAAACTGTCACTGAAAGTGTTTGCTCTCGGTGTGTGTACTGTTTTGGTAGTTCTGAGGGGAATTCTTGTCGCAAATCTCTCCCACATGTGTAGTCGCACGTAAGCTGCCAAGTGGGTGGAAGAATAGTGGGCAGCTCTCATAACAACCGCTCTGAGCTATAGCAGCGTAAAAGAACAGCTCCATGCTGATCGGGGCCCTTCTGAGAGTTAAGCACTCTTGAAAGACATAGTAATCAAATGAGGTGATCATCAAATGAGCTGGTCGTTTATCAACAGATGAACTAAATATTGTCCTAAAGGGGTGAGTAGCACTTACTCTGCGGTTAAATGGTCTTTAAAAGAATCGTAGAGATACCTAGATAGCTTGCCGACGCGTCGCTTGGATGTTGAAGGTCCTGAGGGCGCCGTAAACTACTTCTTCGGGCCAGAAACGGCCTTTCCTACATCCCTTGAGCTTGCCATGATAGGAGGCTACCAAAGAGCTAAGTAGATATTAGGAAGGAACTGATATAGTGGTGTAAGCTTGCTACCGAGGTTGGAGTTTCTTAGACTTTGGCTGATAGAGGCTAGTACTTGTGAGTGTTGATGCAGAAGATGTAGAAAGGTAGTCTGATTAAGGTAGTTAGTGTGACTACCTGGTTTTTGTCGGGCGGCGTGCCTGCATTGTTACTTGGTACACGAACCCTGGGTTGTGCAGCCTAGGGCAATGAGCAGGTTGAAAAGTGAACATATGCCCTCTCTTCATTCAAAATACTTCAGTTTCTACCAGTCTCGTGTCTCATTTTTTAAGCCTACATTTGCATGTTTCGTCATGTCCTAACACAATCTATCATAGAAAGGCTGAAGACATTTTTATTAGACCCGACCTGCCCTCGCTATCTCAATTTTCAGCAGTTCAGCAGTATCCTGATTGCAATACTGATTCTAGTAAGAAGTACTACTGCTTGAGATCAAGCCGTGCGCTCTGCAATGGCCTGGACAACCCGGGAACGGCAGAGAGATGTCGTCAATCTCCATCTTGAAGGGCCCTCGGATGCGCCACAGCAACACAACACAACCAGGATTATGTAAGCCACCTCCGAGCCGTCGGGAACAACACTAAAAGAACGACAGACTGCCTTCACGTCGACAGGACATACCCTCAACAGTCCTGACTACGAAACTACTCACGCATCATCACATGGCCATCGATCGACATCACACTCATCAAGCAAGATCATGCAATGTTTGTGTGTATTACTCTTCCCAGCGCCGCCGTAGCAAGGCGCGTCTCTACGTGATGCCCTCTCATCTCCAAGCATCCCTCACCAACATCCTCCCCTCTACATCCCCCCTTCACCAGCGGAAACAAAGTGGGACGCCGGTCCGCGCCGCCTCAGAACGCCAGCGTGATCCATGAAAAATCTACTTTCTGCTGCCGAAGCCGTGTGTGTATGCGCGGCGGCCGCGGGGTGGTGGTGGCACACACCCTGCGTGCCGACTGGCGCCCCCCCGTCTATAATGTATGTGTGTATGCGTGCTGCTGATAATGTACGTGCTCGTCCGCGACTGCGCCAGCCGGAGCTGGGTCGACGGCGAAAAGAAAGGGAAATACAAGGGGAGGAAGAAGAACAGGGAGGTGACGGAAATATTGTCAGATATGCGTCCGGTTTCCTGCCTGCTGCTCCCCCGATGCTGTGTGATGCGTATGCGGTGTTCTTGGCCGTTACAGGGCGTGTTCATGACGGGCGGGATATCCGGAAGGTGGTAACCAACACCCTCCCACCCCTCCTCTTCCAACATGTCTGCAGACCGCCCTCAAGAGGACAGTCTACCAATTACAAAAGATAAAGTAGTGGTTGATGAAGAAGTTGTAGACGTTGATGAGGATGAGCGGGATGGTGTGATACCACGTGAAGCCGGTGACGAGGCGCCACGTGACGACGCCGATCATGGCGCCCGTGACCATGACGGTCCAGATGATGCACAGCAGCCGCATGTTGCGGTACTTGTTGCTCTTGTGGGCCTTGCTGTCGCCGGACGCGGCCCAGAGCAGCTCGATGTTGAAGAGGCGGTCCTTGATGGCCGTCAGGTACGCGTAGGACATGACCGTCGCCGCGTGCTGCACGTTGAAGCCGTAGCTGGCCTTGGCCCACACGCGCATGATGATGATGCCGTACAGGATCGAGGGGATGGCGAAGGCGAGGTTCCAGTACTTGAACCACTGGGGGCGGACGGCGAGAAGCAGGGTACCGGCGATGGGGGCGAGGAAGATGTTCAGCGAGACGGCGGCGTAGTAGAGGAAGCCTGGGCAGGTTAGCATCAACGAATGACCAGTGAGAGAGACCCAAGGTACTCACCAGACAGGTAGCAGATCTTCTGCATCAGGGTCAGGTTGGACACCCAGAAGTGGCCGTTGGTCAGGAGGGTGGTGCTGCCGCGGGCCCAGCGCATCTGCTGCGAGAAGAAGGCGCGGGGCGAGTCCGGGCAGACGCCGGTGGCGAGGCAGATGGGCACGTACTTGACCTTCCAGCCGCGGTCGACGGCGCCGAAGCCAGTGTGCACGTCCTCGGAGAAGCCGATCTCGGCGGTGCCGCCGACCTCCTCGAGGGCGGCGCGGCGGTACATGGCGTTGCTGCCGACACAGATGGACGCACCCCACTTGTTGCGGTTGACCTGGACGACGCGGTAGAAGAGCTCCTGCGTGGCGCCGGCGCCCTGCTCGACCCACGTCTGCTCGTCGACGACGCGGAAGAACTGGGGGCTCTGCACGATGGCCGTCTTCTCATCGTCGAGGTGCTCGACCACGAGCTCGCGGACAAAGTCGGGGCGGGGGCAGAAGTCGGCGTCGAAGATGCAGAAGAACTGGCCGCTGGTGCGGGCGAACGTCCAGCGGAGGTTGCCGGCCTTGCGGAGACGGGGCCTGTCCTCGCGGACGGAGTAGGTGAAGCCGAAGCTCTCGGCCAGGATGCGGACCTCCTCCTGAGCGCCGTCGTCCATGACGTAGACCCTGATCTTGTCGGCGGGCCAGTCGATCTTGGCGATGTGCTTCCATGTGTTCTCGAGGATGGGGACGGGCTCCTTGCAGACGGGCAGGTAGATGTCGACGGTGGGGGCGTTCTCCTCGGTGATGGGGTACCTCTCGACGCGGTCCAGGTGGCCCTGGTAGTCGTAGTCCTTGCCGATGATGCCGACGAAGTAGGAGATGGCGAGGTAGATGCACATGCATCCGGCGAAGACACCGTACCAGTAGAAGACGGGCGACGAGAGCGTGAACAGCCACATACCGGCACCGAGGGCGAGGAAGGAGAAGACGCCGAAGACGTAGAGCAGGACGCGGTTCGTGTGCACGTACATGATCTTCTCCTCGTCGGTCGGGCACGTCGGCAGGACGAGCTCGGGCGCCTCGATGGGGCAGTACGTCCTCCGGAACTTGTGATAGAGGCGCTTGTGGAAGGGCAGGCCCGAGGCCTTCTTGGTGGCGGCGGTCTCCTTCTTCTCCTCGAACTCGCCGGCTGTGATGAACTCGCGGTTCCTGAAGGGCGTGGGCGTCTCGAGCGTGGTCTCCGAAGGGTTCGTCGTGTTCAGGTTCTGCTTCTCGTCGACGACCTCCCTGCTCAGCGGCGAGGGCTCGATCTCGGCCCGGCTCAGACGGTGCGTGGGCGGCGCGTCTGATCCGGACCTCCTTGCCAATGGGTGAGGCCCAACCGAGTAGGGGTTGTTCTCGCCATCTGAGTTGCCGATGTTGTTCTGTGGAATGTGTCAGTGGTTGTCCCCGGTGATCCGGGAGCCCTCCCGCTCCCGCTGTCTCAGTCACATACCACTGTGAAGGTCGAGTTGCTCGCGAGCGAGGCGGCGGCGCTCTCATCTGTGTCGAAGGGGTTGCTCTGGAAAGGGTTGCGAGCAGATTCGGGAGTCTGCCTCCCGGAAGGGGTCCCCGGTGTCCACGGCCGCGACATTGCTGTAGCGGCGAGGCTCCTGAACCTGGGGATGAGCGAGAGGTGTGTTTGGTGGTTGAGTGTGGCCTCGAAGCGAAAGCAGGCAGCACACTGGTGAGCGAAAGTGGTCGTAGATTGCTTTACCCAGCAGCAAATTGATCGAGTATGTTGTCTAGCTGATCGTTCAATGCAGGCCTATCGTAAGATTGTCGAAATGCGGGAAATCGACGTCCAAGAAGACTGATGCGTGTATCCGGGAAGCGTGAAAGCGAGTGACTGGTAAGAGGTCGAGACCTTGAATTGGCGGTTAATGCAGCTGGTGATGCATCAAAGAGGAGACGACAAGCTTGAATCTGGCGGCAGGAGGCTCGGCTAGAAACAAGAAGGAGGATGAGTCCAAGGTGAAGAAGGAAAAGCGAGTGTGGGTAGGAACAGAGGCGGCTCCGGTTCTTGGAAGAGTTGGCGAGAGAACCGAGAGACAAGCGTGCCGAGACGAACGACAAGCCAGCCGAGAATTAGCTTGCTGGAGCAAGGCAAGGTGAGTAAAAAGCGAGAGACTGGAAAGAAGGAGGAAAGAGTGGTGTGAGGGAGGAGGACGGGCAGGAAATCAAGATGAAGCCGCAGAGGCAGAAGCAGGAGGATGGGGCCTGAGATGAGCGAGGATCTGACCCATGCCAGGGGTGAACTTACATGATAGGTACCTAATGGCAGGCCTCACAGTGGATGGCGACACTTGGTTCAGCGGGTGGGGGGCGCCTAACACGAGGTCCCGGCCCGCCAAGTCTGCTGCCAAGTCGACTGCAAGCAAGGCACTGAACCCCCCCTGGGCCCCCCAATTGCGGCGGCCACTTTTGGCCGGGACTCCGCTGCAACATGTCGCCAGCGGCAATACAAGTTTGGTGCTAAAGATAAACGGCCCCAATGTCGGCCTTACTGGGTTGTGTATCCTGTTTACGATGGGCATTTCAAAAGACCATGAGATGACTGTATCAAAATAGAGACATCCAGTCAGTATACGGGGCCGACTTGCACCGTCCTTCTGCGTCGCTGCAGTCTCAGATGGTAAAAAGGGGGGTTGAACTGCAAACAGTCCCCTGATGCGAAAACAGCTGACATCCAAGTGTACCGGCCATGTCGACCTCCTGCGCCGTTTGATGGTCGACGGGTTCATATTGGCTTTGCAGCATCCAGAGTGCCGAGATGCAGGCCCGCCTTGGCCGCCGCACGCCAGGTTTTTTTCATCCCTCGGCAGCTTTTCTGATGAAGGACTCCAGCAGAGCATGGTCATGTCAGGCTTGTTGTAGTGGACCGCCCACTCGCTGTCTGAGGGAATCGGCCGATCTGCCCCTCCACCTCCCGATGACTTTTCTGTCTCTGGACACGGCGATGTTGTTTCTTGGCAGCTTTGGGCCCGCTTCGCACTCCTCGCCTGGGATGTTCAAATGAGCCGCACTCTCGCCTCGGTCCTGCACCCAGGGTCGAACACGAAGAAGGAGGTTATTCTCATGTCAGTTTCGTGATATTGCCGGGCTATATTGCCTGGCTCATCTCGGTGGTGGGATTCCACGGACACCAGGGCTCGGCAGTGGTACTGTTGTAATGCAAACGGGGCCCAATACCCGGAGCATCATCGATCACTTTTCGTCCTTATCTGAAGGTGCCATTCGATTGAACCATGATCGCTGGAGGCAAGTTGCGAATCTCACATGTGGTTCAATGGCTGCCATGATCTTCCATCGGGAGACGAGCTCCCAAGACATGTAGATGACATCTCGGCCCCTCAACCTCCTTCAGACCGACGCATTCTGGATCCGCTCGTTGTCTTAGGCGTCGTCATCGCGAGGCCTTTCACCGAAGCACGCTGCAGTCCAATGACAACCTGAAGGGCAGACCGAGGAGACAGCAAAGGGGGAAATGGCCGTCCCGCTCCGAGGGGGTTCAGAGGTGGGGGTGTAATCGACTTATACAGGAACAGTGGGGGGAAGTTTGTTTACTTTCCCTCTCATTCGTTCGGAGGGCCTCAGCAATGCGCCTTGGCACCGGCACAAGATGAAAGTGCGAGTTGTGCACGGAGCCTCTCTTCCATCTGATTGGCCCGAGAGGCAGACACCCCCTGAACCCCTGACTAGCATCTTTGCGCCCGTCCCGCTGGGCGTTACCGGCTCGTCTTGGCACGTGGTAGTGGAATGGACGATTGCATCACCATCACTCTCGGGGGAGACGGGGGCAACCGACAAGTCTGGTTGCAGCGTGCAAGTATTTGCAAGGCTGGTGCTGACATGTCGGTGGGTTGGGGGTTGTCCGGCGCTGACTGCTTGACTGCCTCGATATCATCGCCTGTTCGCCTCAAGAACTCGTGTTGTCCTGCATCTACATTTGGACGCCACAACACCATGGCCAATGGGCTTCTGAACCGGTCTGCAGGATGTGTTCGGAGACAATCGAGACAAGCATTCTGCCGTGGAACTCCGACCTCGAGGTGGCGGTCGTGAGGCACTGCAATGACAGGTGGCCTACGGAGACTTCGTATCACTGCCTTGTGACCCCTCATTGAGCCTGCGGTCGCAGAATTCGATGTATCTGCCTGAACATGGGAATTGCGTGAATAACGCCTGGAGGATTACATACGACCTCGTTCCTTGCTCGTTTCTTGCTCGCTCAACCTGCGACGAACCTCTCATGGGGCCGCCGCTCAGTCCACCCAGGTCACGCCAACGCCGTCCTCGCCATGCGCCCCAAGCTCCACGCCTTGACACCAGGTTCTCAGCGCCACTGGGCTGGTCGAGAAACGCTCGCGGCTCTCGGCACGGGCCTGCGCCTCAAAAGTAATGCCCCTCCGGAGCCCCCCGAGGCATTCAGTCCGAGGCCCCTGGCACAGCGCCAGCAGCGTGCATCGCCCTCCGCCGCGTGCTTCTCTCCGTAAGTAAGTCCGGTACCGTACCCTGGCAATCTCACCATGATAAGCCCCCGAGCACTTCATTTCACCAGACCGCCGTGATCGCCGCTCCCTCATATCCCGCCCGCCACCCGTTTCGCTTTGAGTGGCGCGCTCGAGCCACGAGCCTAACGGCCATCGTGCGAGCCGGGCGGGACGTTGGAAATCCGCACTCGGTCTCGTTCGGTGTGGGACGTAAAACAGACAAAAAGAGTTAAATGTAAAATTCATGCTTCCCGTCAAGCTTGCCTCGCTAGCGCCAAGACCGGTCGGACGATCCAGCACCGGCGTCCCCATGGTTTCGCCCTGCGAGGCTGTCCGACATCGATCAGTCAGCGACCCGACCTCTCGTGAAGCAGCCGTCCTTTTCGACTGCGAGGCTTCAGCGCTGAGGAGAAACATGCATGTGGCACGAGACAGAGATAAGCATTACCCCGAAGGCTGGGAATAGCACGCAGTCAGACAGACCATCCCGCCGCTGTGGGACGCGACATCACGGACCGCCCGTCAAGATATCCTCACAATGCCATCATCGACGCAATCGCCTGCTGGCCTGCTTGCTTGTAAAGAAAATAGCAACCAGCGGGAAATAAATACAGAGCACGAGCCCCCTCCCGCCCCCTGTGCGTTCCGCGACTCGGAGCCCGTCCGCGCCAAGACCTCCCCAGCAGGCGAGAGCAAGCCGCCTCTTCCATCTGCCAAGGCGCCATACGAGATTTGCCAAATTCCCACTCCCACTCTCAGTCCTCCTCCTCGCACGCAAGAAAAGCGATAAGGCCAACCGCCCGGACGAGACCCCCACTCGAGGCCCCTCCCCTTGCCTGCCCAACCAGAGTTGTATTTTTCTTGTTCCCAGGGGCGCGTCGCAGCAGGCATGCGGATACAGGGGGTCCAAAGACTCGCCATGGGGGGTCTTTGAATTGCACAATTATGACACCCCGATGCCAGGACCCCCGGTGCCAGGACCTCCGCCACGCTGCCAAGGACGCACGCCACCATCGTGAGGGCGCCCGGGGAGCTCGGGCGGTGCGGCTTGGTGTCGAGATCGTGCTGGGGGTTGCCTCGTCACGGGATGCCACTCGTATTCCTGACTACGCGCTCGTATGTTCCGGGGACGCTTTGGTGAAGTTGGGATATACTGAGAGGGCGGGATGGGTGTCGAGGTGTCTACTGCTACAAAACCGCGCGCCGAGAAACATACGACCTGGTCATGTCGATCGAGCACGGCGAGGCCGACAGGAAGCAAGTGCATCACGGGCCTCGACCGTCGTGAAGTCGCCGGTCGTTGAGCCGTTGAGCCTCATCATGTGATGCCGCATATCGCGGGACGGTTCCTGACGATCAAGATACGTTCGCCACTGACCATGCAGCACGACGATCACGCAGCGGGACAGCCATCTGCTGCCGCTGACCTGACAGGAGGAGCCACTCACGGATCCTGGTCGTATGTGATCATGACGGTATTACTATGCGCAGGCTATGCCCATCCATTCTATGTAGAGATTTGACCTGCCGAGGACATCACCCCGGCCGACCAACAGCATTGTGGAAACGCAATGAAAGACCAGATGTTCAACCTCTTAAAACTCCCATAGGGACCACCCCGACCCATGAAATGCATCATCTATCACTCCGCTCAAGCAAAGACTGCACCCATCATGATGGCGATGGGAGCAGCAAAGCCAAAGGCCGACAGGGCCGTGACGGCCGCGGCGCTGTCATCGTCGCCGTTGGATGTGCCGCCGCCGCTGCTGCCCTCGTCGTCGCCGGGCGTGTGGCCGTCGGCATCGAGGTCCATGTTGAAGTTGGCAGCAGTGAAGGTGACGTTGCCGCCGGAGCGCCACGTCTCGGAGCCGAACTCGACAATGCCCAGCCACGGGTCCTCGGGGAAGTCCTCGATTTCCTCGGGGTTCTCCAGGATGTAGTCGAACAGGGGCTTCAGGTCCTCGTCGAAGTTGAGGATGCCCGTCGTCGACTCGGCGATGGCGCTGAAGACGTGGCGCTCGCGGAAGTTCAGGTCGTAGTAGATGCCGCTAGAGACGAAGAGGTTAGCAAGAGAGAGCGAGGCAGACGTGAGCATTCCACGGGAAACATACAAGTCGTAGTCACCCAGGGTGACGTTGCCAATGTGCTTGTTATCGGCACGGCCGAGCCAGTAGGGGTCGCCAACGCGGCCGAGCCACACCATGACCTCGATGTTGGCGTCAATGGGGTTGTACGTCCTCGTCCTGTTGCCGTCGAGGAAGAAGTCCCAGGCGGCGTTGGACTGGACGTTGTGCTCCTCGAGCTCTTCCCTGCTGTCGTCCCAGGAGCTCTGGCGGAAGCTTCGCACCGGCGGCGAGGGCGTGCCGTAGTTCATCGTCCAGTCGACCTTGAGCTTGATCTCGTGGAGGCCGCTGAGGCGGGTAGGGAGGTTGTCGTCGTTGAGGCGAACGTAGGGGAAGGAGTGGACGTCGCCAATGTCGGTGGACCAGTTCCACGTCACGTCAAAGGCGGGGGTGCTGTTGTCGACGGACATGCAGATGAAGCCGTCCTTGTCCTTCTTGTCGTTCCAGGCGTTGGGGAGGTCTACGTATCACGGTCAGAATGGCGCACACAGCCATAACCGGGTATCGGGCCTGTCACTCACAGACGCGAGGGTCAGTGAAGTTGCCGAACCTCTGCTCGTCGCAGACGGTCGCGTCGTAAGAGCCCTGGGCGAAGACGGCGCCGGCAAACATGGCGATGCCGCCGCCAACGAGCTGCGAGTTCTTCATTATGTGTGGTGTCGCGATGGCGCGGAATGGGTGTGTCAATGGGTCGCCTGGTATTAAATTCGATGGTAAGAAGAAAGATCCAAGGGCCGCAATCTGCCGAGGCGTTAAAAGGCGCTCGAATTACGAGAATCGAAGGACGAAAAGCGAATGAACGTCCAAACAGGCGGAAAGGACAATGGCGAATGGTGAGGTGTGGAATGAAGGTGATGGAAGGGAGGGACGACGGGAGCGCAGGCAAGGAAGGGTCTGTGGGGGAGGTAAATACAAATGAATGGAACTTGCGCCTGCTCGGGCACGGCTGGTCCCAGAAATGGCCTGGACCCGAGCCCGCTTCAGGGCTGTCGCCGGGGGTGGACTGGCGGGATGGCGCTGAGCGCTAGCGGGCCGCCACTAAATCCAGTGTGCAGGCCCCTGGAACCAGCCTGTCGTGGTGCCGAATTCTCGGTCACAGCAGCCGTCAGGGCCCGACATTCCCCAGAGGGGGCATTTTCGACGCAGCCTCGAGACAAATCGGGAAGCATTTCCTGCAGGTTCTCATAGTACGGCGGCATCATGTCCAATTCAGCGACACACGCGAGATAGCATCATCACCTGCGGGCGGCGTGCCACGCCACACCTCCAGGACGAGCTGAGTGGTCGGCGACAGCTGCCACGGGTTATTGGTACCTTGGCCGCGACAGGAAAGACGATCATGCCCTGGACTCATCAGCGATTGTCGTCAAACAAGGCAATCAACGACTATCAGTGGATGCGACGAGTGAGATCGTGGAGCTTGAAAGCCTCATGCACTCGCTGTTTGGCGATGCCGTGGAGCGGGAGTGTGTGCGTCTCACTGTTTTTGCGGTGAGGCCCACGGTAAATCCTCCTGCGCAATTCCATAGATCACTGATGAGTATCATCAACTTATCGAATGCTCCAGGCTACATGAGTATCTCATCCAAGGACACCTCCCGCTGATGGACTCTCAAAATTCGAGCGGGTTCCCGGCAGAAATCCCAGCGAGTGACGGGCGGTGATGAGCTTGTCGTGCCAAGCATCGCATTTGCCATGCTATTTTAGCCAATCTCCTGGTGCCTTGGCAGCAGGTCTTGGAGGCGGCCTGGGCTGTTCGGTACTCGCACAGCCTGCTGCAGCAGTGCAAGATTTATCAGAAGGGTCGTCGTAAGCCGTTGCAGGGATTGTCGGGTGCCATCTTGGCCGTTTCCAAGCGCAAACGGCGAATTGTCTCTCGGGACTGCTTGGCAGGCTGAAGATTCCATCGTGGCAACGTGGTTCATCACATGCCGATCGTTCACTTCATATCTCCTGGCCCTGGACAAAAGGGAATAATTCTTGGTAAAACTAGTATTCAATTAAACTGTAGAATCCATCACCTCCGTAAAGCCGAAGCTCAGTAGTAACCATGAACTCGATAAGATGGACGCTCATGTTGTGTGACCTTTCAACCTGCAAGATCACAACCACCATCTCGCCACACCCACTCGTCGAACCAGCAGAGTCCCTCGCATGGCACCGTGCCTGACGATCATGTTCTATCAGGCTGCACAGCAAACGTGATTGCGCCGAAAGCAGCATCGCTCCGATTGACAGCCGCTCAAATTAGACGCCAGGTGCAAATGTTCGTTTAATCGAAAAGCTGACCCCCTCCGGCACGTCGCCATCACGAGACGCACCTGTCAGCAAGCAGGGCCCAACGGGCGGATGTCCGACCCTCCACCACGGCGGCGGTGGGTGTGCGGACCGATACGGGCTCAGCGCCGGGGACTTTGGAGCATCGCCCAGCCCTGGACACGAACTGGCCTCACGTCGGCGGGGTCCACGAACGATTTCGGCTGAACAAAGCAGGCAAATTCATCCAAACCCTGATGATGTCAGAAACAACAGGTTGCCAACCGCAGATACGACTTAAGCTCGGGCTTCGTGTTAGATACCTGATTCCAGGTGGTTTCTCGTAGGTAAGTCTGGGGTAATATAGTCCCACAGTTTGTCAGCGTCGGGGAAAGGAGTTGATTGCACAGGTGAGAGGGCGTCAAGTCGGGGCTGGCGGACAGGAAGAAGACAACCTGGAAGCTCCTCTGGGCAAGATCCTCCCGTATACTGCCCATAATTAGAACAGATCAGTAACTGCAAGTCGAAGGACCCTGCAGCGAGGCATCCCGATTCTCTTCAGCCTGTCACCATCTGGCCTCTGCGAAGCCAGACTGGCTGCATGAACGGGGCCCCTCGGGCGACACGGACCCGGCCGAGACGACACACATGGCGGAAGGCTGCAGGTTCCACGAGGGGTTTGACAGCCCGCCGCGGAAGTGGCATGTCGCGTCAGGCGTGGACAAGGCGACTCGGAGGCGGGGTGGGACTCGGCTCCCTGTGCTGGAGATCGGGTATGCTGTACAGTCACGCTGAGGCCACTCTTGCGACATCAGACACGCCATGCTATTTCCATTGAACCCAAAAGCGGGCGTGAAGGTGATGATCATATTTGGCCCGATCAGCGAGGAGCAGCACAGACTTGGGGTGATTGATGGGCAGCCTCCACTGGTTTTGACTAACGGATTGACGGGTTGACGGACATTGGACGCATATCGGAATGAGATGAGCTAGGCAGCCTAGGGGAGATGGGGAGATGGGATGGGAAGGTGGAGGGTGGGCTAAAAGGGACCAAGCAAAGGCAAAAAGGGTCCGTACAACTTTTCCAACAGTGAGGTCAGTACGCAGGAAGAATTCCAGTCATTGGTTAGTGACGATCTATCTCGAGTCTCGAACCTTGCGATGCAAACCCAATCATGCAGCATCGCAACCATCTGGATTTGCCAGCAATGGGAAAAGGGGGCATGAAGCCATGTGGTGGGAAATACTCCTGTCCTCCGTGGATGAAGACCAAGGAAAAAAAGGGGGAGGGGCATCCAATTCCGCTCTCCCACATGGAGAGACGGGTCATGGAGGGGAAAAAGCACAGGGAACGCGACCCCATCCAACGGCTTCTGATTGCATGGCTAACATGGCCGGTGCTCCATCAGACGGGAAATAGGCCATGCCAAGTGCTGACAGGTTTGTAATGTCGCCGTCAATCCCGACGGACCGCCCGCTGAATACCTACATGGTATCAATCAGAAACTGGCATCGACGACCCCTGCTCCTTCCCACAGATACAGGGCAACAGGGATGAGGCAAGGGCGATTCCGGATGGGGGGAAGGCGCCAGGGGTAATCAATTTGGGGGGGCACCGCCCAAACGATGTCGCTCACCATCACTGTCGCTCGCTTCTCGTTCTGTATCTGCCCCTGAAAATGGATGCATCGAGCCAAGACCTTCACATCCGCCCCCGGCAACATCATCATAAAGTTGTTCCCTGCCTCGAAATTCGGGCAACCCATCTCAACCGTCTTAATCACCTGTCTGCCCCTTTCTACCACCGTATAATTGGTCTTCTCTTTTAATCCTGCCCCGTTCTCTTCTTACAGTACCTTGCGTGTAACTGACTCGCTGCCCTGTGCCATCGTCCTACCCGGCTCGTCCCTCGACCCCAGGATTACTTGACGACAGAAGACGCGCTGAGAAAAAAGAAAGGAGAAAGGCAACCCCTCGCTCACTCTCGCGAAAGATAAACCCGACACTCGCTTTCTTCCCCTCCACTTGGACGGCTTGTATTTGAATAGCATCGTCCCCGACGCGACTCGACAGGCTTACACCGCTCGAAACGTTTGGCTTTTGGACCGTCGACTTCTCCCCCGACAAGACCGAAGAAACCCACCGCGAAATCTCTCCCTCCCGGACGCCAAGATCCCACTCGGAAAGGCCCCCCTTCTCGACCCAGATTGCGTGTTCCCGCCGCAATCGCCCCCCTATTCGCCTACGCCTAATCACAGGAGTCGGGAAAATCTCCCCATTCTTCCAGCCTCACCGCCCGCCTAAGCCAGGTTTCTAAATGGCTGCTCCTCTCGCTCGCTCACCCCTCGTTACCGCTGATTCTGCTTCGACCGTCGGTACCGCCATCACCAACTCTGTTGCCGACTCTACCAGCGGCACTCCCACCACCACCCCTCCTGCTTCGCGCTCCCGAAGCCCCGAACACTCCTCCGCCAAGCAAGCCGCTGCCTCTGCACAGCAAGTTGACGTGATGGAGCCCATCAAGGTGAAGAACATGTGCTTCGTCGGCGCCGGTTTCGTCGGTATGTCTTGCCCCCTACTGCACAAAGAAAATCAAGAGCCACCCGAGTCCGCGGCAGGACGCGTGTATTGCAACGCGTGGCAGCCAGAGGCGGCCTCGAGTCCGCCTCTGGACGCCCAACGCAACGCCTCCCGCCGCCTCCTGCCAGAGCCTTGGACATTCAATTGGGATCTTCTGCTAACGCATCCTTTTACCAGGTGGCCCTACCGCTGCCCTCGTCGCCTTCCACAACCCCGAGCTGCAGGTGACCGTCGTCGACCTTAACGAAGAGCGTGTCGCCGCCTGGAACTCGGGACACCTCCCCATCCACGAGGCCGGCCTGCCCAAGATCGTCAGCATCGCCCGCGACGGTACAAATGAGACCACCGCATTCCTCCCCTCCCTCAACAAGAGCGTCCAGATCCCCGCTCGCCAGCCCAACCTCACCTTCACCACCGATGTCAAGAACGGCATCGGTGCCGCCGACATCGTTCTCATCTGCGTCAACACCCCGACAAAGACGTACGGTATCGGTGCCGGCTACACCGCCGACTTGAGCGCCGTCGAGGGTGCCTCCGAGACCGTCGCCCGGTATGCCAAGGATGGCGCCGTCATCGTCGAGAAGTCGACCGTGCCCACGGGTACTGCGCGCATGATTGGCGAGATTGTAAGCTGGCCCTGATCCCCCCTGGTCGCCCGTTGTACCATGGCCTAACGAATTTCCCTCCTGCAGATGTCCCAGTACAGGCCCGAATGCGAGTTCGAGATCGTCTCGAACCCCGAGTTCCTTGCCGAGGGTACTGCCGTCCGCGATCTGATGGAGCCCGACCGTATCCTGATCGGTTCCAACACGACCCCTGCTGGTCTTCGTGCCGCCAACGCCCTCAAGAGCGTGTATGCCGGCTGGGTTCCCGTTCACAAGATCCTGACGGTCAACACGTGGTCGTCGGAGCTGACCAAGCTCGTGGCCAACGCCATGCTTGCGCAGCGCATCTCGAGCATCAACAGCATCTCGGCGCTCTGCGAGGAGCTCGGTGCCGACGTGTCTGAGATCAGCAAGGGCATCGGTGCCGACACGCGTCTGGGCAAGAAGTTCCTCCACGCCGGTGTCGGCTTCGGCGGCTCGTGCTTCGAGAAGGACATCCTCAACCTCACCTACATGGCGCGCACACTCCACCTGGACACCGTCGCCGACTACTGGTACGGCGTGCTGGAGATCAACAAGTACCAGCGCGAGCGTTTCGCGCAGAAGGTGCACCGCGCCCTCAACGGTAACCTCAAGGGCAAGAAGGTTGCCATCCTCGGCTTCGCCTTCAAGGAGGGCACCAACGACACGCGCAACTCGATTGCCGTCCACATTATCGGCGAGCTCGCCAACGAGCGGCCGCGTGAGATTGCCATCTTCGACCCCGGCTGCTCCGCCGACGAGATCATGCAGGAGGTCCGGGCCCACATCCAGGACGAGAAGACGCTCGCCCAGATCAAGGTCCGCAACAACTGGCGCGAGACGACGGATGGCGCGTCGGCCATCTGCATCCTGACGCCCTGGTACCACTTCCACTACCCGGCCAAGGCGCAGGTTTCGGCCCGCCGCGACAGCCTGTGGAACGGCAAGGACCAGCCGTCGTCGGAGGCCGGTTTCCTGAAGCCCAACCCCACTGAGATGGACATCATCGAGCTCGAGAAGTTCGTGACGAGGGGCAACAACAAGAACGTCCTCGACCCGCTGAAGCGCATGAAGACCGAGTCCCGCGGCATGTCGGCCGATACTGCCGTGTCCAACGACGACGACGGCGAGGCCGTCAACTGGGAGGAGGTGTCGGCGATGATGAAGCTGCCCAAGCTGGTCCTCGACGGACGCAACATTGTCAGCGCCCCCGAGCTGGAGAAGCTCGGCTTCAAGGTCCAGGGCATCGGCAAGGGCGTCGGCATGTAAGCGCGGGCCATGGTATCAGCATTACAGGGAGCACTTGCTATTGAACGAAACGGAAGCGGGGGGAGTTTTGACGGCCTACTATAGACGAAGGCGCCGGCTAGACGGCATGGATATGTGGCCAAGAACGGGAAGGATATAAGGATTGAACGAGCATCAAGCCAGCTCTAGACATGTTGGTGTCTTGGGCGTGGATCACATATTTGCGTAGGAGGAGCACCATCTTTTTTGACAACTTCGTTCCAGACGCTGATGCATGGGTGATGGGGTTAGACTTGGGTTCTGGCCAGGGGTTCTACTTCTTTCATTTGGAGAGACTATGCTTGGGGATAATATGTAGAGGTTTTGGTAAGAACTGTTGCAGCTTTCTCGCATCCATCTTCTTGTCCCGGCTGTTCCGTGCAATTAATTGTACTGCTGCCTTGATGGGGATTTGATGTCTTCCTCCAGTGGATGTTGGGGGAGAAACTCACGGCAATCAGGTGCCGTGTGATGCCGTGGCCCCGACGTGATGACTTTACCCGCTCTACAATCTCTCATAGCAGACCTACGGGATGCCTGCATGAACTACAGAAAGCTACGTCTTGACCGGCTGCCCGGCTTGGGGTAGATTCGCATATTGGAGTGCCAAACTGCATGCGCATGGCTTGTCTCGGGCCGCTGACATTCCCGTCTTGCATCCGGGAGGATCAAGGAATGAGTAAAGAGCCGCCGGGGATGGCGCGGGAATAAACACGGCAATCCACGTCGGAAATAACGTCAGTTGGTGGTTGACGGGTCGGTGAAGTTGACTTGACAGAGATTCATGGACAGAACTGGCGGGAGAAAAGTCTTGCCTACTTGCAAGAATTATAATAGAGTATCACGAGTTAGCCAAGTCATTTTTGTGCGTGGTGAGTACAATAATATTTTATCAAATACTCATCAACATCACCAGCTTCAAGACTGGCATGGCATCGCCAACCCCAGCCCAGACCCAGTCTCCGCTAGCCCGCCCTCCCCCACAAACAAACCCCTGGCCAGGATCTCAACGTCCGGATCGTCACCGCAGGCCCTTCTTATTCCCGGCCAACACCCACAACTTCAGCATCTTTTCTTTACTACAAGACGCCCGCCCCCGTCCTGCAAGCAAAGACTGCCTGTCTGTCTTTCAACATGGGTGACGAAGACCACATGGGAGACAGATAACAGGATCGTCTCACTTGAGTCCCTCAGCTCAGCATCTCTACTCACAAAGTCGATGGCGAGGAGAACAACATCACGTCACCCGTCCCGTGAACGTACCTCTCAACATCCCGGCCGGCCATGTCCTCCCGCCACGAGCCGGACGGGTCCAACCCCCCGCCGCACCCCGACAGCGACAGCAGCAGCAACATGACGCTGGCGGCAGCAGACCGCATCGAACCCTCGGAAACAAGCCGCGAACCCTCCAAACCCCCGTGCGGCCATGACACACCCATCGTCCACCGGTACCTGACCTTCGACACGGCCCTGCCCCCGGCCGCAACGTCCCTCGCATCCCCGGGCACCACCATCCCGCAAGCCCCGGACCTCCGCCGCCTCGATAACCCGCACGCCTGGGCCGCGCACCGCAAGAATCTCATCCTCGCCCTCGCGTGCGTCGCCACCTTCATGGCAGCGTACACGGCTGGCTCCTACTCGCCCCCGGCCGCGTTCATGGCGCAAGACCTCGGCGCCTCCCGTCTCGCCGTGCTAGTCGGCATCACGACCTTCTGCATCGGCTTCGCCGTGTCCCCCATGGCTCTCGCCCCCGTGTCCGAGATTTACGGCCGGCGCCCCGTGCTCGTGGCCTCGGGCATCCTGTACGTCATCTTCCAGGCCGTGTGCTCCGTCATGCCCGACCTGGCCGGCATGCTCGTGTCGCGCCTCCTCGTCGGCGTCGGCGCCGCCGTCTTCAGCTCCGTTGTCGGCGGCGTCATCGCCGACGTCTTCCCGAAGCAGGAACGCAACACGCCCATGGCGCTCTTCAGCGGGTTCGTGCTGGCCGGCACGGGCGCCGGACCGCTCGTCGCCTCCGTTCTCGTCGGCACCATCGGCGCCACGAACCCCACGCTCGCGTGGAAGTGGACCTTCTGGCACCAGGCCATCGCCAACGCGTGCCTCGTCGCCTTCCTCGCGCTCTTCCTGCAGGAGAGCCGGGCCTCGGTGCTGCTGACGCGCAAGGCCCGCGCCCTGAACCAGTGGTACGAGGCCCTCGAGGCCGCGGGCGTCAGCGGTGTCTGGGCAGATCCCGAGCCGGGGGAGCAGGAGACCGACGTGCGAGCAACAGACCCCGAGAAAAAGACACCCCGCGACGCTTCACCCCCCCTCCGCCTCCGCTGGCTCGTCCGCGAAGACGAAGAACGCGCCTCCCTCGCCACACTCATCACCACCTCCCTCCTGCGCCCCTTCCACCTCCTCGTCGCCGAGCCCGTCGTCTTCTTCTTCTCCCTCTGGTGCGCCTTCGCCTGGGCCGTTCTCTACCTGACCTTCGGCAGCATCCCGCTCGCCCTCTCTCGGCGCCGAGGCCTCGACATTCAAGAGTCTGGCTACTTCTTCTCCGCCATGATCGTCGGCTCCATCATCGCCACGGCCGTCGGCATCCTCCAGGACCGCCTCCTGCTGCACCCGTCCTGGCAGCCGGGCTCCGCTTCGAAGTCGAAATTCTGGTCCCTGTTGCGCCGCCGCTTCCCTGCCGCGGCCCCGGAGTCTCGGCTGTACTTCACCTGCGTCACCGCCCTGTTCCTCCCCGTCGGCCTCTTCCTCTTCGGCTTCACGGCCCGCGGCGACGTGCACTGGTTCTTCCCCGCGGCAGGCATCGCGCTCGCCACATGGGGGATTTTTTCGGTGTACCTCGCCACGTTCAACTACTTCGCCGACATCTACGGCCGCTACGCCTCGTCCGCGCTCGCGGCGCAGAGCTTCTGTCGCAATATCCTCGGCGGCGCCTTTCCGCTCGTCGGCGGCGCGCTTTTCCGGAACCTCGGCGAGGAGCGCGCGGGCGCCCTGCTAGGCGGCATCGCCACCGCGCTGAGCGTCATCCCGTGGGCGCTGGTATTTTGGGGCGAGTCCATCAGGGCGAGGAGCAAGTTCGCTATTGTGAGTATTCTGTACCATTGCCTATCTCGATATTGTACTGACGTGGGCCCAGTCTTTGAACTCGCCGTAAGGGCAGCACAATCGCATATGCATCATAGCGTTGATATTCATGAATTCTCTTCGTTCTCGTCATGCGGTCGTCGCTGGCCTGCGATCATGTCCATACTCGTGAATGGTCCCCAACCCATAATCAAGCGTTGCTCGACCTATGGAAATGCTGTAGAAACACATCCGTGTGCACGCCAAGTGATATACTGCTGTGGCATATCCTCGTCATTACCCAGCCCAGTATTGTATCGTATCGATTAGCGGCCTTCTCCCTCTCAATATCCTCACCACTGGTCTCGTCGGTCTCGCAGGCGTAGTGGCCATCGAGTCGACGCCACGGGCTCGCGATCACCTCCGGGGCTACCGCATTTCTCAAGGAATGAGCAGCTTGTCAATGTCGACCCGCTGGAAATAGCTGATATGCCCAAAGCCGATCCAGTGCTGAGCCAGCCGGTCGTGCGACAACAGCATGAGGTGCGACTCGATGTACTTATCTGCGGGCTGTCAGCAAACAATTCACGTTGTAACACAAGACCCAACTCACCTCCGGTGAAGCCCGTACCCGCCACATGCCCCCTGCTCTTGACAACATGGGCACCCTCGAATGGCGGCTCCTGGTTGATGCCCACGAATCCCGCGTCGCTTAGGCTGAGGTCTTCGGCAACAAAGGTGAGTTCACCGCGGGGCACGTTAGGGTCTCCCGTCAATTTGATCGCTTCCAATCGTCCGCGATAGATACGCGCGTCCATTCGCCGCTTCTCCCAGGCCTCGGTAGACTCGCCTCCCTCACGCGCAAGACCTAGCTCCTCATCCGTCGCATCATCATCCTCTCTGTCGGGCTGGTGAAGAAGGAGGAATTCGCATCCGTGGCCGCTGTAGTCCCCGACCCAGATGCCTCGCCACGGCTTCAGTTTGGTAGGTGTGTAGAGCTCGGGGTCTAGGGTCGAGTAGGTGATGACTTCTTCTCCGATATGCGGGCCCGCCATACCATGAATTGGTGGCATCCCACCACCCACCATGGCTTGCATCGGCAGGAACCCAGTGAGCACCTGCATCATGCCATTCACGCCTTGGCCTAGCACAGCTCCGGGTGCATTCGGGGTGCCCGTCATTTCCATCCACTGGCGGATCCTGAAGGTCCGGTCCGATGCTTCCTTCCGACATGCCGGCCGGTCATGGGGCGATACCTCGTGGTCCTCGTCACTCGAGGCGAACCCACTGACTCGGTGAGGGGCTGGAATCGCAGGTGGCGGCCACGCGCCATCATAGGGAAACCCGCGGGCCATTCTGTGCTCGGCGACATCCGGCGGAAGGGCCCTGGCGAGAGAGAAGTTGCTGAATATGTGATCCGGACGGTTGTCGAGCCGCATGGGCGTCTCGGCAGAAAACCGGCGATCGGCCCCTTCGGGCAGGTCCAGCACGGCACCCTGCGTCTCCCTGTCGTGCAAGTGAAACTGCAAAACAGGCTTGTCCAGATGAAGCCTGACGAGAGGTTCGAAGTAGTGAATAACGACGTGGCCATCGGCAGGCCATTGCTGAGGTGCGATCTGGTCGCACATGCCCAGGAGTTGGTAACCTTCGATGCAACCCCTTCTAGGGTCGAAACGGGCGACGATCATCTTGCCCATAAGATGACGATCGCAGAACCAGATCTTGTGCCTCGTCAGAAACCATCTGGGGTCATGGGCGACGTAAAGGTCGCGGTATGAATTGCATGGCGAAGGGGACTTGAGCGCCAACCCCGGCACATTGGACTGGACATGGGGGTACCACTGGGTGTCCGAGATGGCATGAGACCGAAGGCCGCGGCAGGTCTGTGAGACACTGGCGAGGTCGACAGGTGATACGTAGCTGAGGACGGCATCAATGAGTTCTGGGGGCAGTGCCGACAAGCGACAGGTGGAAGGTTGCGCGAGAGGTGTGGTCGAGGCACCTGTGGAATGGGGCCCAGTCAGTCTACGTCTATGGCGGCCTTGGTCTGACGCGATGAGGACGGGCGAATGTAGATGGAATCACGCACCTTGTGGTCCGTCGGCAGACCCATTGTCTTCCAGCGAATGCCTCGGCGATGTGGGCGACGGATCTTGCAGTGATGCGCCGACAGCTCCGTCCATGGTCGGTCGTGGTTTACGTCACGACAACGGTCCCCATCGACACGAACAATACCGGGGTTGCTGGGCGGGCGGACCTCCGATCGACGAGTACCAAGCAGGCGGACCTGTGTGCGCCTGGCCTGGGGGCTGCAAAGGAAACAACGAGGAATGGCGTATAGCAGAAATGGGGGCCTTGCTGATCGTTGCAAGAAAAGATTCAAGGGCTTGGAGAATCTTGCACACCGAGGCGCAATCGGCCGGAGGACGGAGTGTCGCTGGCAGAGTCACTGAGCGTCAGGGCGCTTCAACAAGGGCGCGTTGGATGGATTTCCGGGGTAGTCCCAGGGTGTGGAGGCCCGAAGTCGGCGGCGTTATTGTGCGCAAAGCTTGCGTCTCGATGATGCAAGCCACTACAGGTGCTAGCCAGGCTTGCCGGGGCGGACAAAGAATCGGTGATGAAGTGGATTCGAGGTTTGCACCCGTGAAGGCTGAGGTTTCGATGCAAGGGAATAATGAGGTCAGACTGTAGTGTCTGGCGGTGATGCCAATTCCTTCCTGTTGGATCTGGATACGATCCTACCAAGTTGGCATCAGGAAGGATGGATGAAATGGAGGTCAAGACGGATCGAATTTGGCCGACAGGGTCCTGGGAATCCGATAGACCATGACGCCTTCTGGGACATGCCGGAAGTCAATCCGTAGCCGGAGGGGAACCTTGAAGGACGATTCGGACACGCAAGCTCGCGCCGTTGCTTTGTCGTCGTGGGACCTGCCTACTCCGGCAGTTGGCACGAAGCTACCTGCCTGATGTAACCCATAACACGGTGGGCTCGAGCTCGTGATGCGGCTTGCTGTCTGGGCGAGAGCTTGAATGGTGCCTGGTTGCCTGGGGATGGACGAGACAGGTGGTGCCAAGCGATGCGCAGCAGAGACGGGCGCAACCAGTGGGAGACGGTCGAGTTGGCGCTTTTTGCTGCCCAGGAAGAAGAGATGGAGGATGGAATGAGAGGAGAGCAAGCAAGCGAGCGAGACACGGCAGGCATCCGGCAATCCAAGCGACCAAGCTCCTCCAACAACGCATCGCGACTGCCCGCACTCATGAGAGATAAGCGGGCCTCTTGCCGGGTCTAGCAGGAGCACCGGTTGCGCCTTCCCGCTAGCACGGACCAAGATGAGAATATCTTGGCCCCCATTGGTTCTGTTATTTTTGGCACGTGATGCTTTGCCAGGCCAGTGTTGCGCCTTGAGCAACCTTAAATTGTGCTTAAGGCGACGCTTGCTTCCCCATCCGAGTCAGACGACGCACCTTCCCAATTTGAGCCACTATGCTTCCCATCAAGCTTAGCGTCACTGCCATTTTACCTTCCCATCTCGCCATCCTGATCGTTCAGCGGAGCATCAACATCAACCTCGGACCGGCATCCGTCTGCCGCGATCAACTCGCCTTCCCCGGGGTATCAGATGCACCCTCGCTATCTTGCCTCATGCACGATGCACTAGCCCGTATGGCGCGCTTGACTCTAGCCTTGAACCGCAGCCACTACCGATGTCGCATTGCCTCTACGGCCTTGTCTCCAGCTACTTCACATGTCCGGTTCGTCGTCTAAGCGCCACACGCTGCATGAGCGGCCGGGACTACTTGCTTCCACTGGCTCCTACAATCCAAAACAGCGCTGCCAAGAATCTCGGAGTCCCGGACAACCGTTGGACAGCCAGCCATCGCGTTTGAGGTGACAAGACCATGCCCATCTCCACACCTAGTGAGGGGGCACAGGGCCATACCGGCCCTTCTCGACGACACGCGGGGGCTCAGAGTCAAGAAGAGGCTGCTGGCATGAGATAAGTGTTATCAAGTAGGCCACTCCTAGGTTTATGTCACGTAAGGGGGTGAGTGTGATGTTTATGGTAACATCAGACACCACATTGCAGATGACGAGCAAATCTCCCGAATATGGGCAAGTCTATGGGGAAGCTGACCTTCGTTAAACCTGCAAATTGGTACAATGTCATCACATGGGTGACCTTGATTCCCTGCAGCTGCGAGTCCCATCTTATCTCCTCCAACACCCTTGATCTTCTGGCTTGCGAATCTGCAATGTTCAGCCCCGTCTGTGTTGTTCTCCGACCGGAGGTTGAAGGAGGTTATTGTCCACTAGGCTTTCCTCGGCCTCAAACCGCGCAAAGTCGATTGACCTCTGTGCCTGCCTTCCTATTTCCGGTACTTCAAGGTGATTCTCTTGCATCTGCCTGATGTGGAGTGCTTGGTTCAGAACCTTATCCGTCAGCTTCACCTCCACCCCGACAGTGTCAGTCATGCGGGGAGGCTGTCGAAAAGACTTCATGCAGTAATCCTCGCAGCCAGAGCTGATGCATTTTTGGAGGATCTTGAACAGCTTGTCGGTCAACAATTTGGACGACGAGCGGGAGTTTGATGCCACCAAGACGACCAGCATCTCCTTTTCGACAATGTCTAGTACGTCAGCGGTGAATTTGGTGCTATTTTTGCGACGCCGAAGACCGTCGATCCACTGTCGGGAAAATTTGCTTAGTTTGAAATGCTCACAGTCTGGGTCATCCAAGATCGGGTGGAATAGGGTGGCTTACCTTGGTAACCTCGGGCTTCACAAACTGGATGGCCTTTCCGTCAGAGCCTGGAAGTAGGTTCGCGTCATAGAATGAGTCGAGAGAGCCACCAGTGATGGCTTTTGTCGTTCTTCTTTTTGCGAAATCCTCCCGGAGATCCATTCCTCCTAGAGAATAGGTGATCGCATCAAGGAAGAGGCAACCCATGGTCCAGACATCGTAAAGGCGGCTCACAAAGCCGCCTTTGACGTCGCATTCGGGAGGGCGATAACCGGGAGCCCCTATCACTTCTTCCCCCGGAATGTTGGACCTACTGTGCTCAGAATTGAGAGCCGACAGTCCCAGATCAGTCAATACCAACAGCCACTTGTCGCTGTTGGGCATCGCATAGCATAAGACGTTGTCTGCCTTGATGTCTCCGTGGCGGCCGTACTTCTTCTCAGGAAGATGGAGAGGCTCGTGTATCCTGCTCAGTGCCTCCATGAGCCCATGCAGTTGCGTTGCTAGCCATTGCACGTTGGCAAGGCTGTTGGATGTTGGGGCGATGCCGCCTTGTTCCTCCCAGAGGCTCAAGAGATCATACTTTGCGTAAGGAAATACGAAGAAGTTGGAATTGTCCTGCTGATATGTGGCGAGCAAAGTGACGAGATGTGGGTGAGATTTGCCGTTGAAGCGGCGAAGTTGTTCCGCCTCGTGCTGGAACTCCGTTTTCCCTTTGGTCCGCTTCATTGACTTCGCTGACTGCACCTGGTTGAGAAGCGTCTTGACTGCAAAATTGGTGTCGCCGATTTTCAGCTGCAATACAGGTCAGCGTGTGAGTCTGATATCAGCCCTGCCAATAGGTGATTTACTGACCTGTCGGAGGAGAGGCGAAAATTCGTGACAGCTTGGGTGAACCTTGTAGAAGGACACCCTTCCAAAAGCGCCATCGACTGATTCATTTTTGGGCCCGTATAACTCCTCTCCGGGTTCAATCTTCACCCAGGGCAATATGCGCTTGTGCTCAAGCTTCTCGTGCCGAGCCTCATCTCCCGGGGCGTTTCGGAAAACATGAGGGATGACATGCCATTGCATTTTCAGGAAGTAGTCGACCTCATGGGGCTGCCATCCGCGAAAGCACGGAAGAGTAGGCGCGCCGTCTCCATCCTGTCCTCCCACGACCTTCATCTTCAAGCCGCTCCCTTGCGCAACAGAGCGAAGTGGCAGCGATGTATCATCGAAGCCGTTGATTGTGCTGATGAACGCCCCTGATTTGTCGATCTGCTCACACAGAACAAGAATGGCGAACACTCGCAAATAGGAGGGTGTCCCTGAAGTCCCACCAAAACAGACTTTGTTGGCAAGGTCATCTTTCGTCGTGATAGAACCCGGGCAGTAGTCAGTGAGCGCCTTTAATACGCGAGGTCGGGTCAGACAACTAGCAAGCACTGGTCGAGGCCAGAACCTCTGTTCAAGCTGTCCATTCTCGTGTTCCACTGCGTCGTCGTTTAGTATCGAGAGAAGATCTCCCTCGTCATACTGAAGCCCATGCATTGATGGAATTGACGGGAGCCAAAGTACACGAATATTGCGTTGATGGGTCGCAAGGGGTCGTCAAATCCAACTGGTGGCGTGCTGAGAATGACGCTACAACAGCAAGGGGGAGTAAGTTAGTGAAAGTATGTGTTGGCGAATGGCTTGGAAGTCAAGAAGTCGACATGCAGCCTTCTCTCTTGAATATAAATACCACGATCCATCAAGTTTTACGGCCGATTGCCTTGCCAAGATAATGCTGCAGCAGCCTGCCGTGAAGGATGGTTTTACCCTGGATTTTCCACGCAAAACGTGCAGATTGAGGACATGGTCGCTGCCTAGGATTACCGATGTGGCATTCAGATTGGGCTTTGAAGATGGTGGCCTGCGGGAATCTGCTTCCAGCACTGTTCAATACAACCTATTGCGACCGGAAGTTTGGCCCAGGTTGTAGATAAGACCAGTAGAAAGGGCTTTGACGTTCGGACCGACCGACCGCAACCCGTAAATCGTGGTTCGAAGTTTGTCAGGCAGCTGATATGTCTGACGTTTGGTAAAAGACAAGCTACCCAAATCTAAGACGACATACTACCAACGCCTCGGCTTTCGGCTTGTCCAGTAATACCACAAACCCAAAGTGATTGCCGTGAAAGACCCCGCGATCACAAAGTATATCCAGATGGAGTTAGACACTGTCTTTGCGCCCTCTTCGCCAAACCAGTCAAAGAACGTCATTGAGAAAATGCTCTGAGGCTGCGTCAGCTTGGCAGATGTCGGGAATGAGCCAACTCACCGCCAGAAATGTCCCTGGCAGGAAGATCATCGTGATCAAGGCGATAGATCTCATGTAGCGGGAATCGCGGCTGGTCGCCATGGCGATTTCTACATTAGTGTCGGAATGGGACTGAAGCTTGCGGTCAGTCTTGTTCTGTTCGAGCCTGCTCCATCCTCGCTGGGTGACTTGGACTCACCCACTGAGTTGCCATGGTCATGCCATCAAGCAACATAGAGCAGTCCCTGATCTTATCGTGGTACTCGTCTACAATGACTTTGAGTCGCTCGACGATCCTCTTATTAGTCGAAGCTAGTGGCGATGACGCTTCTGCGGTTGTTCCATGGACAGTTTGCGGAACAAAGCTGTTCTGCCGCGAAACATAACCTGGCGGTATCTCGCCCAGCTCTGGCGAACCTGACCCAAGCCTCATCTCTTCCGCGTGCCGTATCATCATTTCCAGCTGTGTCGTCCAGCTGATGAGCTTGTTTCGTAAATATGCCGTGTCCAGCCAGACATCAATTCTGTCTCGGCTCCGCTGTTGGACCTGGTCTGCACTCAACTCGGTCCGTGCGGCTGTTTGCACGGATAGATCAAATATCTTTGCCTCTAGCTTGTTCATGGTTTCCTCGATGATTAGGACATTTTTTGCGCGCTCTGCTTCCGCGAAAATGCCAAACATCAGGAGTGGATGCGCAGCATCCGCCGCGCAGAACTCCAGCCGTCGACATATTATCTTTTCTATGTCTTCAGAAGTTCCAAAAAGAATGGCGTAGGTCTGTTGTGAATGTGGGAAGTACGTCGCCGTCAGAGCCAAATCCAGTTTCCAGACCTTGGAAGACCGTGCATTGTACACTTGTGTGACTCATCAGTCCGGGAGTACTTCAAAGATAAGATGAGATTCCATTACATACCATAGGCCAGTCGTCCTATTCCCTCGGCATCATTCATGTGGACTTTCGTGGCCGTGAACGTCGGGACGTCAGAGCGGCTGATGACTCGCGCAATGGATCCATGTGTATGGAAGTGGTTCGTGATCGACCGGAATGTCTCGAGTCCAAATGGCACAATGCGCAGACTTGGCTCTGTTCCATCGTTCAACATGCCTTCGGATGAGCCAGAGTACATACACCTCAGGATGGCGGGTGGAAATTCGAGGCCATCGCCGGCCATAACCGGGCTCTCAATGGGGTCAACAGAATCAGATAAGGACTCTGTTCCTTCATTCAACTTTTCATCATCACGGACCCGAGGTGGTCGGTGGGTTCTGCCTGCAAGGCTGTTCGGGAGTGAGCAGCCACATCGTAAAGTATGACCAGAAGTCTGGAGAACTCACACGAGGCTCAGACCGGGTCTAGCTGGCTGCGTGGACTCGTCGTTCGGAGCCTCCATGTTCTGGTTTCGAGTGAGCGCTTAGTCCGTCAATAGAAGTTTGCTGATAGTATACTCACTTCCTGTAACCAAGCTTCCCACTGTTTCTCCGACTCGAGCTCCCAGCTCCTCAACACGTCATTTTGACCCAGTTGCACGACCGTCGTGCGTTGCCATTCGTAGCCAAACACTCGATTGAGGTCGCCATCCTGAATGCTGAAAGAATCTCGCACCCAGTCCATCTGAGTATGTCGTCGACCTTGGGATGTTTGTTTCGCGGATCAAATCGTCGTCGGAATGAACAGATTCGCTGCTTCGGGGAGGCACTCGCGGTGAATGTAGCTAGTAGGCTATCTTATGGTGCATTCGCGAGTCCTGTGCCGCCTCGTAGATCATCATGTGCGAATGACCGTAAAGTATGCAGCCAATGCCGCCCGTATCAGGTGAGGAGGCGCAGCATGCATGTAGCCGCTGAGCCAACCAACGGATGGGGCGGCCTGTAGGAACGCGGCGGACATGTCCGGGAGTGCCAGAATGCGACCGATCATGGGCCGCGACCAACAGGCTATGCGCCCATGTAGGGTTGCGGCGAACCGGATCGTGGCCAGAACAGACACCGAAGGCTGCCTGCGGCCTGCCTTGATGATGGTGAGACGAAGAGGCGTCCAACTCCGCACCCTTCATGTCACGGAGAACCCCAACATGAAGCCAAAATGAAGTGTAACACCCTCCGCCCTTCACGAATGACCAAGGTTGACTTCTTCCCTCTATTCTTACACTTCATCTCCCTCAGACCACAAACAAAGTGTACTTACGAGTGTCGACACAGCTTTTTCCGTGATGGATCACATATTCTACATTCGTGGTAGTTATGATGACTTGTTGACGGTCTCGAGCTTCTTGGCCAAGATCTTTGGCGCAGGTAATTTTGACATCCGAGTGAGCCTCTTCATCCAGAGTGGGCTGTGCAATCTGCTGACATGACGCAAGTATGTACGGGGTCGATTCCGATGCCATGCACCCCAGAAGCTGCGCGAGGTTGGTTCCCACAAAGCCTTTGTCCAGTTTTGCAATCTCTTTGTATACATGTTGACATGTCATTGCTTCAAGCAAGACATCCTTCGCCTTCATCAGCTGTCGAACCATTTGCGCTACATGAGCACTGCCTGAAGAAGACATTTTCTCGGCCACACAGACACGGTGGGAGGCAGGAGTGCTACCAACACCGCGGGCAAACTCCAGGTCATATTGTGCCGTACCTCTAGCCCCAGTCCTTCATCAGACGGTTCCCCGACTCGTGACATCTATTTCCAGCTTCATCGAACAGCCAAACGAATCAACGCCACCGTGAATATTGAAAAAACCCAGAAGCAGAATATGAACCAAGAACAAAATCAATCAAGCTCGATATGACCACCGTCTTTGGCTCAGACGGAGACTTTTCGTCTGCAAAAGAACATCAGTACATGACTCTCTGGCTAGGTTTTTACTCTGGGGGGTGAGAAGACGTACAAGTTCGAATGGCGAGTCGGATCGAATGTTATATACATCGTGTCGAACCTCCACCGTGAAAGTGCCAGGCTTCAGGATGGTCTTCAGTTCTGAGAAGAGGCGGTCGGGACTCGCAGCTCGGGTGGGGAGGGTTTGCTGCACAGGCATCTCGATTTCTTCAACCATGGCTTGAAGTATTTTGCGAGAAGGTCTAGTTAATATGATGCTCCGGAAACGAGAGCTTGAAGATTTGCGATGAGGTCAAAGATGATCTTTGATACTCACCGCACTTATATGTTGCGTGCCATACGTCCTTCTTATTTCAAACCGCGATGCTTCCGTATCTCTCCTGAGCTTACGAACACAAATCCGCGAGGCGAAAGGCAAAAAAATACCGCTGCCTGCTTCGCCTTCATTCGGTGTGAAGGATCAGCATGTGCTGGCTGGCCTTTTTCCATTTCAAACAGGCCTCCAGGAGCCACCAACCACACTCGTTCCTTGGGCTTCGCCCCCAGGCCTCGCCCTGCTCAGGTGACCCCCATGGAGGCGAAGCAGCCACAGCTGAACCATGCATGCCGAGGAGGTATGCCACCCAACCAAGCACTGATCCAGATGCACTGCTGGGTTTGCATCCCTTGGCCCAAACCCCAACACAGGGCTCCGGGCGGAGTCGCGTCATTTCGTCTGCATCAGGCTGCGAGGACCCTTTCCTTTGCCAGAGACATCTCTTACGACTGTTCTTCTTGCCGACGCGCCATGCCTTGATGTTGACACTGAGCACCCAAGAAGCTTCTTGACTGAGTCAGCCAAAAACGAACTTCGTCTGGCTAACAAAGGGATCATTCTGCTTGCATCGAACAGTCGCAGTGTAGGTGGCATGTTTTGCCTTGCGTGTGCCCTTTCATGAAATAAAACCCGCATGCATCAGGCTGGCAGGCCCCGCAGGGTGCAAAGCTGCTGGGGGCCGCTGGGGGCCGCTGGCATGAGGCCTCTGATCAGGCTGAGCGATGGGCTGATGCTTGTGTCTGCCGAGTCGCCATTGCCACCCCCAAATCACAGTTCATGCATATGGGGATGCATACGGGGTGTGGGCAACCGTGAAGGTCGAGGACAAGGCTATCCTCCCATTTTCTTTGCCCGCGCTGCTCGCTTCAGCGGCATGTCTGTCAATTTCTTAAAAGCTGGCCAAAGAAGAGAGAACGTGGGCGATTTGGCATTGCCACAAACATGAAAGCACAACAGAGCAGCAGGAATCCCGAATAACGATCGCCAGGCAACCAAATACCGCACGTTCGGAATCTCGGCGCCCTCTGGAGGGCTCTTCTCAGCGGCCGTCCCGATCCCGACACCATCTCCCCAAGACTCACAGTGGCAAACAAGTTGGCATTGCTCATTACGTCAAGATGTCGCCCCGATCTGAGGTAAGTTTGGCATCATGATGGCCAAGCAACCGATCGAAGCTTCAAGCGAGGTAGCTGATATCTTCCAGCAGGCTCGAGAGATCCCAACCGTGGTCATAGGGCCTGTGCGGTCCTGGGATCAATCGAACCGGGTCGATTTAGCAGATGTCACCGATCAGAGCAACGAACTTCATGCCCCTGGAAGTCCACTGGAATCCAACGGCTTCGCGTCGCTGAAAACAGATTTCGTCGATAATGGCGACGAGGCACAGCTTCGGAGTTGTCGCTCGCTGGACAGCGGAGAGCAACCCAAGTCCGAGCTCGAGAAGCCGTTTGTTGGAGATATTTTGCAGGGGATGGACCGTTACCCAGAAGCGGCAGCTGTGTCGGACGGTGGCACAGACCGTGATATACTCGACCTTTCCGACGAGCATGAAGATATCGGGCAGGCTCTGGCCGACAGGTTACGGGCAGCATTCGTCACTCCCTCACAGGAGGGATCGCAAGATGGCACACAGGACTCCTTCATGCCGTTTGACGCCTTGGAAAATCTCATTACCAGAGACATCATCCGCAAAGTGCTGAAAGCCGAGAACCGCATTCCCGACCTTACCGAAGCCAAACTCTCCCGAATTGTGGATGAAACATGGTCCATATCTCCCACCTCAAGCCAGAATGCTGAGGTCTACCCCACGCACCCTCGCGACAGGTCTCTTGAGACGATGAGTTCGAGGAGGAAGCTCTTCGCGATATTGGCGTACCTCCATCGGGTATCTGAGATTGTGGGCTTCATCCAAGAGCAAATCTTTGACAATGATCTGCCCTTCGAATTGAGAAAAATAGGGAAACGGAACATCGTCACACGGCAGTTCGAAGGTGCACCAAGAGAGATCAAACTTTTCAGCCGCGGAGGACGCGATGGATGGAAGGACTGCGACAAGGACTTGTTCATCAGCCATCAGTGGAAGATGCAGGCACCGTACTTCTACATGCAAGGAACGAAATGTCACAACCTCAAGCTCCCTGTCAAGGTCATCCTACCATTCCTTGAGAAGAGAAACGTCAGGGCCGAAGGTGGATTCGGCGAAATCTGCAAGGTGAAGATCCACCCGCAACACCACGACCATGAGTTCACACACGACGAGCATGAGTACTTTGCCATCAAGAGGCTCAAATACAGCGAAGACGCCGAAATCTTGTTCAAAAAGGAGATGGCAAATCTGAAGCGAGTCCGCAACCACCCAAATATCATCAGGTTGATGGCTACCTACGAGTGGAAAGGCGACTATCACTTCCTGTTCCCGTGCGCGACAGGTGATCTGCGTGATTTCTGGATTGAGTACTGGGAGGGACCTTATCTGGAAAGAAACGACCGATCCACGCCAGAGTGGCTTGCAGGACAGTGCCTGGCATTGACGCAAGCGCTTGCTGTGATTCATTTGCCGGAGAGGCGAGAGGAGAACAGCTTGAGCCCTGAAAGAGACCGTGGGAAGTATGGAAGACACGGGGATCTCAAACCAGAAAACATCCTCTGGTTTAAAAGCAAGCATGAAGGTTTTGGACACTTCAAGATTGCCGACTTTGGTCTGAGTGAGTTTCACGGAACTGCTTCGTTGCGAGACGATCCAAAGAAGACCGGACGAACTCGGACCTTCCGGGCCCCTGAGACCGAAACGAAAAACGATATGACACCCGACTACGACATCTGGACTCTAGGCTGCGTCTTCCTCCTACATATCGGGTGGTACATTCATGGGGCAAAGCATCTCGAAGACTTCGCAACGAATAGAATCAAAGACAGCAAGGGTGCGGCTACTCGATTTGGCTCGGACTTTCTGGAAGAAGACAACTTCTTCACATTCGGAACGTGTGTAGAAGGAGGGCGGAATGTTGAACGTGCTACCATGAAGAAGAGTGTTATCAAGGTAAGCCCTGGGCCCAGACTTTGAGGCTTGCTGTTCCCGGCGGAATGTGTCTTTACACGATGCTTGATCGGAAGCTAACAGCTATGAACCCAGGAGCTTGATGATCTCAAGCAGCACCCAAACTCCAGCGATCTCATCATTGATTTGCTTGACATTATCCAAAAGGACCTTCTTCGCATGAGGCCCAAAGAAAGGCTGTCTATCGAGAAGCTTGTCAAGAAGTTCGAGTCGTTGAACAGAAGATGTTGCGATGATCCCGACTATGGCTTGAAGTGGACGAAAAAGCCGGATCGTACCTGCACTGGTCTGTCCTCCCTCGCGGCTCCATCATCAGTTTTGCTTCCAGGCCGGATTCCAAGCCCGAAAATGGCGTCTCGTCGTTCGATCAGTCCCCAGGCTAGAGACATGCCGTCCATTGACTCTGCTCTGCCTACCCGAGAACTGGGAAGACGCAGCTCCGAACGGGCACACCCAGCAACAAGCCAGGTGCCAGCTCTTCCGCAAGAAGACAGTTCAGGCTTGACCGCCGTGGAAAACCCAGAAATGGCCGAAATGGACCATCATCAGCACGATTCTGCAGCATCGGTGATCAATTGCCAGCCGAAAGCTCCCAATACGGACAGCTTCCTGTCGAGGGTAGCCCGATTCCACGACGAGACCGACAACGTCATAACGGCGGCACCGTCGCAAGAGGCCGACATGTCAGCCAATCTGCTGTCGAACGGCGACAGGATTGGGTACGGCACCGTCCGCCAAAAGAATGTCAACGAGGATCGAAGTATGACGGATTCGTCGGACGACGGGAGCGGATGTACTTGTGTGTCGTTGCCATGGCTTCGATTTACCAAGAAGGCATTGAGTAGTTAGCGAATATGCAGCCAATGTTGCCAGTAACAGAGGAGGGGCGGGCCATCGTGGGGGGGGGGGGGCAAGGCAGCCAATGCCCGCAACAGGTAGCATGAACATAATGGGATACGTCCCCGGAAGGGTCTCAGGCAGAGTGCATTGAGGTCGCGAGTCTACTATTCCGGGTTTTGTGCAATCGTTCGAGGTTCATCACGGATGCTGTACATTTCAGAGAGGGAGGCAGGGCATGCTAAGGCGGGCAGGGTGTAAATGTTATTTGACCGAGCGTGGAAAAAAAGCCACGTGATGAATAGTCTGCCAATCGCGAGAAGCAAGGTTGTTCCAATGTTGAAGAGCCTGTTAGTAGTTTCGTTGCCCAACAGCAAAAGAGCCACCTTAGTGACTTACGCCCAAGTTTGGGATAGTCACATCCCTGTCCCAGGCAGGTTCGGAAACTTGAGTACGAGAACACTGAAAAGGCAGCGGGTTGGCCTGGTAAGGCGCGCCGAGACCGTTGTGACACTTCGTAAGCCCGTTGATGTTTCCAGCGTGTCGGCCTAGTCACCGTCAGAGACGAAGACACTGCCGTCGTGGCTCGTATGGTCATGGTGAATTTTAACTCACTGACGTCGATGTCGGTTGCCTGCCAGCCTCCAGAGCCGTTGTTGCTGTCGGCATGCATGAACATGCCCTGCATCCTAATATTTCTGCAGGACGAGGAGAACCCGCCCCTGCACAGGACAGGCGCGTCGCCTGCACGCCCGCGTTGGTATTCTGTCGCATGCAGACAGATATCGATATGATACGCACGTAGGAGGTGGCGGGGAAAGAGGGGGGTGAGGTATTTTGGCAGCGTCGCAGCGGCGTGTCGTTTTACCATGTTGTTTGCTCCGAGACGGTTATGATACCCTCAGGCACGTACAAGCCAGAAGGCTGTCAGCATCCCAGGGTCCAAGCCCGGACTATCTTCGGGGGGAACATTGCCCGGGCTTGTAGCCTCATGTCAGCAGCCCATCCACGTTGTGCTGCGTGAGCATGTCCTGGCGTACCCGGGCGAGGTCTCGGATGGGGATGAGACGAATCCTTCCGAAGAGAGCCTCGGTCGCCGCCGGATGGCTTGACAATCCGTGGAAGAAGCCTAACCGGCAGTATTCGCATCTGCCCATTGCCTATCACCCTCTGTTGCTCTGCTCTTTCAGCTGGTCGGCCGGTTGGCCCACCCAGCCCAGGCCCATCAGGCGTGGAGTAAGCAACCCCCTGCCCCCCCCGATCATCAGGAATCTCCCCTGCCGCTGGATCGATCTTGAAGAATGGGAAGGTGCATATGCGCCTCGGTAGAACGGGGCTACCACCCCGCAGACACGGGGCGGGAGATCGAGACTTTCCTTCTATCAACCAGATGGGATCGGGGGTGGGAGAAGAGACATTCGATACAAGATCCGCCGGTGGCGGGCATCTTGCATCTTGCTGAACATGTTGGCCCTTGTCAACGTCCAGCCGCAGCTACGCAGCCCGGTCGATGCGAGCTATGATTCGTCAAAGTGGTCAGAAGCATCTCCTTCATGTCGCAGCAAAGACAAATCGTGCATGACCGACTCGCAACAGCTAGCTGAGTGTTACACAGCCTCTTGTCTCATTGGCCAACAGCCGGCCACGCACACCATGCTAGGCATGTCTGCGACGCCTCTTCTCCCGGGGGATTCTGCCGGTCACATGCTATGCCGTCAAAGATCAAGCCTAGACATCGTTGCCACTAGTTCCTTCGGCGACTTACGGCCTTCCGATGACACGCCTGGTAGCGTGTCCCGGAATTCAGCAAGAGAAGGTAACGGACGGATGAGTCTTGGCAAAATCATCGATATTCCGATCGACGAGATAGAGTACAGCTTCTGCCACCCGCGGGCGACACGGACGGCCGTCGATAAACACCTGGGATTCAGAGGGGTAGATGAGATGTATGGAGAACGAGCGTGTGATCCTATTCATCCTTCGAATCTCGACACCTATCGGAGAGGACAAGACACCGACTTCTTGATGTCCCAACTAGCCCTCCGATCCTAAATCATCTATATCCCACCCGCCCAAACATGTAGCTGTGGTCACTTCATGTGTGCATCTCCGCAATCGACCCAAAGTTATTTAACGGCACGCAGGTTCGCGGCCACGGCGCCCTTCGCACCATGTTCCACGTCAAACTCCACTATCTGACCCTCGACCAGCGTTTTGAACCCCTCCTGAGAACAGAAATGAGTATCGCGCCGCTGTGCTATACTTCTCGGGACGGCAGCATGATTCGACGTACCGTAACAATCGCCCTGAAGTCCACAAACACGTCTTTGCCACCGTCATCCGGGGTGATAAACCCAAAGCCCTTTTCTTCGTTGAACCATTTGACAGTACCCCTCATTTCGGCAGACTGTGGGTATGAAGTGGTATGATTGATTTGTTCAGATCCTGCGGAGGGAAAGAGGGAAGGATGGTTGTGTAGTGGTAGAGTCTCTGGCTTGAAGGACTTCCCCACGCCGACTATTTATACACTTGAGAAGGCTGCTCGCTCGAGTCTAGCTTGCCTCAGCATCGACCTTCGGCACCACCTGGCATAAGCCACCGCCATGGGATAGGCCGAATCAGCCTGTGGGATTGCAGGACTTGCGGCGCAGAAGCGAACGGCATGCCTTTACGGGAGACCCTGGCGCTGGCTCTGATGCGGGCAAGATGTTTCCCATCCGTGTTCCCCTCTCTTTGACGTCTATCGAGCGCGCCGCCCCACACATCTTCAATATTTCGTCTTCTTGCTATCCAGCTGATCGCTGATTGGGATGCGAAGGACGTGGCGCCAGATGGGCATCAAAGAGACATGTGCGTGTTGTAAACCTGCTGTTCGGCGGTACGAGGCATTTTGTCCCAACGAGTTAGTTCGCATGCATGAGTCTCGTTTCGTTTTGCCACAATCAATCACTCCTCAGACACCCAGGCCTGCCTGCCGGGGACAGGAGCTGAGCCTACTGCGACAGCATGGGCTGGCCTGACGCAGGTTGTGGTACGTCGTGTCCATGCACCTGCATTAAAATATCGGTACCTAATAGACCTGAGCCGGGAGAGTGCGTATGCCGCTTGCAAGGCAAGTTACGGGCCCGTACACACCCACTCCGGCGCTATCGCGCTCGGTCCCGGCCGATATGGGCGCGATGGGTTCCCAGGCCGGAGCCTTGTCGCGCGCGGCAAGGTCCAGGACCCAGGAGTCGGGGATGACGGTCCAGATGCCAGCTGCGGTGTCTTCGAGGCCGCCGAGGACGTAGACCTTGCCCTCGACGACGGCGGCATTGGGGCGGCTGAGGGCGTGTGGCAGATCTGGGCCCAAATACCACGTGTCGATGGAGATGTCGTTTCATGTCACGTGGGTGATGGTTTCTGCGTACGGGGGTCCTTCGAAGGAGTCGATGCCGCCGATGACGACGAGCGTTGTTTCATTGATGGCCACGGTGGAGTGTTCCTGACGGGGTATGACAGGGGTAGGGGCGAGCTCTGTCTAGGTGCCGCGTAGGGGGGATTGATGCGGCGCGCTGCGAGGGAGGCCGGGTGTGGCAGGAGATGCGCCAACAAGCGAGGCAAGGAAGAATGTTGCCATGGTGGCGGTGGTGTTTGGGCGCATGCCGGCGGTTGGGGAAGCGTTGTTGATTGTAAGGATGAGTAGACTGGCAAGTGGTCCTTGTAATACTTATACCGTTCCAAATGAAGATGGATATGAGTTTGTCCTTGGTGACAACTCGGAGTAATAGGGTCTTTGTTTCTACCAAAACAAAACCATCTTGTCAACCTTCATTCTGTCCAGCATGCCGTGTTGTGTACCCAAGCCCTGGAAAAGATCATTGATCGACACCGTAAGCTCTGTCGACGTAGTGTCAGACTCACCATCTGAAAGCTTTGGACTTGGACATGCCATGGAGATGATGCTCGCGACAGAGACGCGGGGCTGATAACCGCCTGCCGCCAATGGTTTCTTGCTACGAAGTCACGTCACCGAAGGAACGGCCAATCCACTCTATAAGCGCGTGGGTTCATAGATGAGGCGCAGCCGCCATGAGCCAGCCTATTGAACCGTTCACCGCGTCAGAAGCCCAACCCTTGTCAGCACAATGGAACCCCTGAGTTGTCTTCTGCTAAGATTTCCCGCTCGTACTGCCGGCGTTAACCCTGTGACGTCGAATTAGAGGAACAAGTGGTTACCGCATGCCCCACCGCACAAAGTTGCAGGTGACGAACTTGTTGAGTATCGTAAGCCATCAAATCCTTGCGACCAAGGACATCCAAAACTCCAAGAGCAAGACGCCAGATTCAGACAGATCCTGCCTGGTGCGAGTGCGAACGCCCAGCCATGGTGCCCTTCTCGGGCGACGTACGTCCTCTATTCCTCTGCTAACCAGCGATTGACTCTGGCAGCCAAGCCAGCCAAGTCAGGACTCAGCCTCTTCGCCAGAATCCGAGTGCGAACGTGCGCTAGTCGACCCTTGGCCACGTCTTTAGCACCTCACTTGGACAAAGACATGGCGATTTGAATATCGACAAACTAGACAACTCATAGGGCGTGGTGATGCGGGATCGTGCTTCGTCACTGCGAGGCTCAGATCTATCATGATCGCGGCATGGAGTTTGGAGTTGCGGTCTGAGGAAGACCGCGCAATGGGGCTTGGAATATTTCGACTTGACAAGTTTGAGATGGATCTTCTCACGATAGCACAGCTCACAAGAATTACTTATCCCAGAAGCCGCCTTCTTCGAATACGACTTTTGGTCTCAAGCTCTTCATCTAACAAGCTTAAGCAACTACCGCACACAACTCAACTATTCCAGCAAACACTGCATCGTCACCAACACCAAAACCAGCAAACATGAAGATCAACGTGGTTGAGCCTGTGCTTGTAGCCGGCCTACTGGGTCAAACCGAGGCCAAGTCAGGCAATAAGAAAATCTTTTGCCCACCCACCGGTCGTGTCCTCCCGCTCCCGTCAGCCTCTCAGGGTTGGTCTCAAAGACTCCTCTGAAGAAGACCCTCGAGGAGCTCATCGAGGACCCGAACTCCCCCTTCAACACGGCCGGTACCTCATTCTCAGTTACTGTCACCTCACCTGATGAGACTCTCTTCGAGTTCCACCACACGGCCGATGAGGTATCCGACGAGGGCGTGCAGTGCGTGGACGGCAACACGGTCTATCGGATTGCATATGTCACCAAGGTCTTTACGACCTTATCAGCTATGCTACTGGGTGGGCTGGATTTTGACGAATCTGTGTGGCAACACCTTCCCGAGCGTGAAGACGTTGAGGGTCTTGAGGAGATCATGATCCGGATGCTAGCTAGCCACCTGTCTGGCATCGTTCGAGATGGCAAGTCACGAGCAATCGACGCTCAGTTTCCAGTCACTGAAACTAATGTTCAACGTAGGATATGCATTTGACTTGACTTCGAACACCCCACAGGACGCGTTGCACTCCTTCGGACTTCCCAACGTTACCGCCCCTGAGGGCTTCCCACTGTGCGAGAGCATGGACACTCAGCCATGCACTCGCCAAGGTACTGACCCACGTCGCTATTTATTGCACCAGTCACTAATCTTCGCGCCAGAGTACTTCATGTCTGTCACGAACGGCGCCAAAACGTGGGGCCCCGGTGCGACGGCGTCTTACAACAACTACGCTTTGATCCTGCTCGGTCTCGTGACAGAGAGCTTTATCGGCAAACCGCAGCGCGAAATCATCAAGGAGACCATCACCGATTCTCTCAACTTGAGATCTTCTGGCCTTTAAATCCCGGACATAAGCGGCATCGTTGTGCCTCACGGCTACGAATCGCTGGCCACCATCGACATGGAATATTGGAAGCCGTAAGTACCGTTTGAAACCATGCATAAGCAGGACCAACCCACTGAATGATAAAATAGCATCGCCGGCATGTTTGCGACCCCCAACGAACTCGCTCAGTTTGCCCGAGGTGTCCTCAACCATCAGCTCCTTTCCCCCACCGAGACAAACACCTGGTTCAAGCCCACCGCCGTCTCCGCCGCCAGCTCCGGTGCCGCCGTCGGCATGCCCTGGTCCGTTCTTCGCACAGAGAACACCAAGCGCCCGTCCGTAGACAGGCCTCTGGAGGTATTCTCGATGATCGGCAGCTTCGCCGTCTACGGCGCCTACATCGCCTTCATTCCCGAGTACAACGTCGCGTTCACGGTCAACATCGCCGGCACAGGCAACGACCTTGCGCTCCGCACGCTTCTCGGTCACGCCATTGAGCAAACAGTCCCTGCACTGGATAGGTTGGCACGCAAGCAGGCGCAGAAGACCTTTGCAGGAACCTACACGGGCGCGGGTGGCAACGCCATTACCCTCTCCGTCGACGACGGCCCTGGGCTCAAGATCGATAACTGTGGGCGGCAAGTCCGTGCTGGATGCTTGAATGGGTCTCTCGGAAGATGCCGTCGGTGCTGACGCCGTCGAAACGCGCGCCTACCTTTGTGGCCCGGGAGATAATACGTGGCAGGTCGGGTTCCAGGCCTATGGCATCCAGGAGACGAGCCTCTTCCAGGGATACTGCCAGACGTGGGTCAACTTTGACAAGTTCCGCTATGCTGGACTGTCGGTTGATGTGCTGGTCTTCAAGCTGGGTAAGACGGGCAAGGTCCAGGGCGTCGAGGTGCCTGGTTTGAGGGCGAAGATGTGCAGGCCTTGAGTTGTTCTCGGCCATGGGAGCAATGGATGTTATTTTTGTTCCCGGCCTGGGTCAGAGCACACGATATGCGTGTTTCCCCACCTACTAGTAGTTAGGTTGATCAAGATTGACCCCTCAAAGGTTCAACCTTCGACTCGATTCAACAATTCACTACTTTTTCCATGTCGTGCATCGTTGTGACAGCTAGGTGCTGCGGGAGTTAAAGCTCAAACGCTTCAATCGGATTTTCGAGGCAGTCGTATCACTACCAGTTGGTGCATAAGCCCATACTGCGAGGGATAAAAATTCGTATTAAAATATTCGGACCAGCTGATAAACACCGTTTAGCCCTCCCTTGGTGCCTTGTTTTCTATGTGATAGATCACGGCGGGAGGCGGATATGACAACCGTACTTCGCCGCAAAGCTCCATTGTTCTCGGCGCAGACGACACATCCAACTTCACGTTCGACTCGTCCTTATGCTTCTCCGACCATTCATTGCCACCTTTCGCGGTGCGGAATTCTTCCGCGGAATTGACGTTGCTCAGTATGTTAAAGGGGAGAATCTGAGACATCCTATGCCTGCTGAGCTTGTCTAGAGCAGCCTTGAAGTCATCGAGAATAATGCTGTCGGTGAAGCATTTGAAGACAAACGCGAACTTCCAGAATGGGTTGATGACGCCGATGTTGATCACGGGAGTCACTGAAAGGAGGTCGACGACGATGCAAATCAGGCTGAGGGTCATGCAGAGCAGCAGGATTCCGAAACGGGGGGATGTTTTCACGATTGTGACGAAGCCGAGGTCGTAGCGGAACTTGATGTTCCAGAAGAGGTTGATGATGGTGAAGATCCACCACGGGTCACTGGTAGTCAAGATGTCAGCATGGCGGCTGAGGTTATGCGGGCTGAAGATGGTGCGACATACCGGAAAACGGCCTCGTAGGGTCGTGTTGATGCAAATAAGTGGCGATTATTCCCGTTGAAGAAGGCGAAGTTGGCGTAGATTTCCAGGATCCAGTAGGGTTGGACGAGGATCACGCTGCCGATGTAGATGTAGTTCCCTCGACGTCCGAGAAACGGCTTATTCTTGAGCCACGCAATGACGTTGTGGAGTGTCCATGATGTGAGAAGCAGGATCACCGTCGATGAGAGAAACCAGCCGTACACTGGAGGATCAAAGAAGATGAAAAAGCCATTCGGAAACGCAAGCAAGAGCTGTCAAAGGGATGAGCAACTGAATTCGCCCCCGAGTTTTCAAGGGTACTGACCTCTATGAGGATGAGCTTGTGGAGAAGAACACCCCGTCGCATGTTCGCCAGCGTGATGCCCAGCATGATGATCAGGGCCCCGACCATGAAGCCCTGCGACCACGCTTCGAGGGTCAACCTGCCCGGGGCCGTCGGCTTTGACTGCTCGGATGAGAACATGTCGGCCATTTTGACGGCTCGAGTGCGTGAGCACAGAGGTGGAAATGTCGCAAAGCTAGAGGGCTTCTTCTCTTTTATCTTCGGGGTCACCGGACGCTGATTAAGTAGTGCTTGCACTCGCACCCGGCAGCTTGGAGTCGTCGTCCCTGTTGCAACGTTCCCCGCATGGCCATGGCCTAACGGCACTAAGACATGTGGCTTACTGCAGGTGACGACTGTTGACTCGGAGGACTGCAGGAATAGCGGCATTGCAGCAGGACCAAGAACCCCAGACTTTGAGCTGATACCCCAGTCGTCTACCCCCTTGTTCCCTGTTCTTCCCCTCCCCTCCCACGCCATGAAGCTTAGTGGCAGCCCGTACCAGGACATGGTCGAATCACTATTAATCCCTCAGCGGCCTGGAAAGTATGGGTACTGGTGGCCTGTCATTGATCCTGGTCCTAGCTAAGTACACAAGATCCATCCAACATGGGAACAAATGCTACCCACACCCAGTTTCAGGCCGGCGCCATCTGCCTGCCGTTCAAGCAACTAACACCAGCTCGACCCAAGTGGCGTGACGGAGATGGTCTCAACAGCCACAGTCCCCCCCTCCGCGGAGAGGCTGATACCAGTCGACTCTTGATAGCGAGGGAAGACAGCGGCGGAGAAGACTGTGCCATCCCCAGCAAACGCCTCCAGCACAGAGCGGTCCAGGAAAATGTCCAAGCTGAGCTTGTGGCCCGCGGACGAAGCTATGGTCGCCTCCCACTTCCCAGCCTCGCCATATCCACCATTTGTAGTGTCCAAGGTGAGATTACGGCTCCCGAAATCATAAGTGAGCAAGGTGGACTCCTCCCTAGACTCGAACAACGCCAGCGTGAAGGTGGAGGCGGTCGACGCCTTCAGGTCCACCGTCAGCTTGACCCTCGCTGTGTTCGAGTTACCAACGACGCGCGCCCTGCCGCCAACTTTGAACGGACCCATGCGCTTCCCACGGCCCGTCGCAAGACTGTCCAGCTCTTCAATGGGACGGCTGCCCAGACCCCCGTCCTCGCGGAGGAAGAGCTCACGAGTGATGGACTGCTGGCCCGCCCAGCCGTTGACACGGCTCGGCCACTTCGAGGTCGGCCAGTTGCCCATCCACGTGATGGCGAGGTCGCGCCCGGACTCGTCCTTGTACCACTGCATCGCGTAGCTCGCGGGGCCGGCATCGAGGAGTCCGCGCTTCTCGGCGGTGAACACAGAGCCGTTGTACGAGCCCGTCTCGTACCATCCCAGTGCGTTGCCGCCATAGAAGAGGACCCATTTATCTTCGAGCGGGAAGAAGTTGGGACATTCCCAGAGGGGGCCCGTGCTTCCGTTTCCGGTGTACATGAGGCCGACTTGCGACCAGGAGAAGGGGCCGTCTTCGGAGCGGTACAGCTGGACCTGGCCGTCGACGTTGTTTGTCGCGCCAATGGCCAGCTTCCAGGAGTCGTCCGTCGGGTCATGGAAGATTTTGGGATCGCGGAAGAAGGCGGGAGCTCCCTCTGGTGGACCGGGAACCACAGGGTTGCCGGAGTAGAACTCGAAGTTGATGCCATCCCTGCTGCTCGCGACATCTACTGTCTCCTGCACGGCGTCAGGGTGGGCCTTTAGGTCAGTGAACTCCGTGAAGACCAGATGCAGCTCGTCGTCATGGACCATGGCGCTGCCCGTGAATCGCCCAGACTCGTCCCCCGGCTTATCTGTCTTCTTCGGGTAGAGGGCCACGGGGAGCTCGCGCCAGTGAACAGCATCGCTGCTCTCGGCATGGGCCCAATGCATCGGGCCCCAAAACGGAGTGGCGGGGTGATACTGGCTGAAGAGATGGTGCTTTCCCTTCCATTGAGCCAGACCAGCGGGGTCATTGATCCATCCCTGGTAGGGCGTGTAGTGGTACTGCGGTCGCATCGGGTCTTCGGCATACAACGAGCACTCCGGCGAGCTTCCTGAGGGAGGTTGGTTGGATTGCCCGATGACGTTGAAGGTCTGGCCTTTCCCGTTGCCCAGAGCACGGCGACCGACGCGGAGATCGTCGAAGTTGATGTAGCCCCAGGCCTCCTTGGTGCTGCTGTCGTGGACAACGATGTGCACTTTTTCGCCCGCCCATTTGCTGGTGTTCCAGGTGATGCGGATCAGGGCCTCATCGTTGACCCCCGTCTGCTTCAGGAGCAGCTTGTTGTCGCGGTCCCTCACGAGGCCCACATAGAGATGATCCGGGTCATAGCCCCCGCCGATGAGGAAGCTGAGGACAGTGCTGGCCCGGAAAGAGCCCGACTTGAGGTTGCCGACGGCGGTCTCTCCGGCCTGAGCTGTGCCCAAGATGAAGTACTTCTGGTCCTGGTGGAAAGGGCCACCCCAGTACGATGCAGAGTCTGTGACGGAGTTGTTCCCGAAGGCATCTCCATCGACCACCTGCCAGCCCTCGAGGCTGCCGGCCTCGAACCCAGGGTTGACAAGGCCGTGACAGGTATTCAGAGCTCGCTCTCCAGGAACCGCTAGAGCTTTGGTGGCTGCTGCCAGGACCAAGCCGAACTTGATGAAGCTGGTGGAGCAATCCATTGTTTGAGAAACGAGGCTGGGAAAAGAAGTTTGATGAATGTCAATGATGTCTTGGATGCAAAGTGCTCCGTGTGCTGGAGTATGACAAAATCAGGAGCGGCGAAGCCATACTTATACCTCGTCAGATGCGATTCCTGCTCGCGTTGCCTCTGCTGGAAATCTCAAGAAGGGCCAGTACAGGTCAGACTGCTTCGTCAAAGATACTCTGCTCGTCACAGCCTCAAAATGTCAATCCCCAGCACTGGCTTGACTTTCTCTCCACTGTCGAGTGGAGTTGCTGGCTACAACAACGATCCAAGATGGTACAGCTTCGCAGAGTCACATTGCGAGTCTGCCACACCCCAGAAGCTAATTGATCTTCCACAGATACCATTGCTTAGCTTCTTCCGCAATCCAAGCCTCCCGTGCCCGTATTCTACTGCTTGTGGTTAGGTCTCGGCGACGCCGCACTCGTCAGGGCGTGATGTGTTGCATCTCGAGTCGAAAGTGACATTGGGCCTCATGCTGGCATCCCTGTAGAATGCGTGATAATTGTTCTAGAAGGGCACTAGAAGGGCAATAGAAGCATCCCCGAACCTCCTCAACTCCATCATGGCGTGCGTCCTTCGTGGAGCCGAAATCCCCGGATTTGCCGAACCCCGCAGCAACACGGCATCAGCATTCATAAAGTGGATGAAGATCGGCATCAGCTCTCCTACGAGTCATTTTTGGGAAGCATTAGTGCGGGCAGCTCGGTTCCTGAATTGGGAAGGTCTCGACCAGCCATGGCGCCATGCGGACTGGAGGTCGTGCTAAGGGCGCAGAATAACGGCCGCAGGTGCCCTACGCGAGGACTGACAAATGTATGGGGGTGGCGGCGCCAATGATCTCGTGCCCTGTTGGCCCATGACATCCGGTCGAGGGGAGGCTCCCATGCATACGAGATACAGCGAGCAAAACTCCGTGGACGCTCCACACACACAACACCATAAGCTGTCAGTGCCATCAGCTGCCGGGAGGTGGGTCGGTGAGCCCTGACGTCGGTGAGAATGAGTCGTTTGGACTACCTAGATAGCTGCTCTCTAGTAGAGCGAACACTCCACCTGGGATCCGTGCAGAGTCGCATGTATGGAAGGTAGAGTTGAAACTCAACCGTGGAATCACGACTGTGCTTCCAATCGTTCGGCGATGCCGAGAGAACCAGCAAGGGGACATGGTTCCACCTCGGTTTCTCATGAAGCATCAGAGAGTATGAGATATAAAAGGAGCCTCCGAGCATCTCTGGGAGAGAACAGGAAGTAAGCTCCAGGCTCATCAGATAAACCAGTCTATTCCTCGAACTCTTTGCAACTGTCCGCTCTTCTTTTCGCACTCCGCCAACCGAAACCTCCGAAATCCTTCTTTGAGCCCCAAAAACAAAACCTTACGCCTTAGACATCGGCCAAGATGACCTTCCTCAAGAGCATCTCTCTGTCCCGGCCCGAGCATGAAGCCGGAAAGGCGTGGCCTGCCATTCTTGTGGGCTTGTTCGTCGCATTCGGTGGTGTCCTCTTCGGGTGAGATCTCTTCTGGAGTCCCAAAACCTCTTGATACCAAGAACGTACATGCTGACATGGCACTAATCCCAGATACGATACCGGAACCATCAGCGGCATTCTGGCCATGCCATACTGGCAGCGTCTCTTTAGCACTGGCCACATCGACGAGGCCGGTAATCCCAACGTCACAGCTTCTCAGGAATCCGCCATCGTGTCCATTCTCTCTGCCGGCACGTTCTTTGGCGCCCTCTTTTCCCCCTTCCTGGCGGACTACCTCGGGCGCCGTATGGGCTTGATTCTGTCCACTTGGGTTTTCAACTTGGGCGTTGTGCTCCACACCGTTGCCACCTCGATCCCGCTGTTCCTGGCCGGCCGCTTTTTTGCGGGCCTGGGTGTTGGTCTGATATCTGCCATCAGTAAGTACAGATGAGTTCAAGCCCCCCAGCTCGCGTGCCATGTACGCGGCAGCAGCTGATGTGTGACACTCAGTCCCCTTGTACCAGTCTGAGACGGCCCCCAAGTGGATTCGAGGCCTCATCGTCGGTGCCTACCAGTGGGCGATAACCATCGGGCTCCTCCTCGCGGCCGTCGTAAATAACGCAACCTCTGATCGCAACGACACGGGGTCATACCGGATTCCAATCGCAGTCCAGCTGGCGTGGTCTCTCATCCTTTTCTCCGGCCTGCTCGTTCTTCCTGAGACGCCTCGCTTCTTGATCAAGAAAGACAACGCGGAGGCCGCCGCAAAGTCCCTAAGCCGTCTTCGACGACTGCCCACGGACCATGAAGCTATCGTGGCTGAGCTGGCCGAAGTTCACGCGAACCATGAAGCCGAGATGCTCATCGGGCAGGGCTCATACATTGACTGCTTCAAGCCTCCCATGTTGAAGAGGCAGCTAACTGGCATGGGACTACAGGCCCTGCAGCAGCTCACCGGTGAGTCGATGGAGCACATGCCCAGCCTAAGACAAGACGTCTGTTTACTGAGCACGATCTGACTTCGCAACAGGCATCAACTTCATCTTCTACTATGGGACCAAATTCTTCCAGAACTCCGGTGTTTCCAGCGGCTTCACAATCTCGATGATCACTTCAGCCATCAACGTTGCGTCTACCCTGCCTGGCATGTACGCCGTCGACAAGTGGGGTCGACGACCGCTTCTCCTCTGGGGCGCCATCGGCATGTGCGTCTCCCAGCTGATCGTCGCCGTCTGCGGCACGGTCTCGAGCGGACAGTTCGACAACGGAGAGATCTACGTCAAGAACCTGGGCGGGCAGAAGGCAGCCGTTTCTTTCGTCTGCATCTACATCTTCTTCTTCGCGTCGACCTGGGGCCCCCTGGCCTGGGTCGTCACGGGCGAGATCTTCCCACTCAAGACGCGTGCGAAGTCGCTGAGCATCACTACGGCAACCAACTGGCTGCTGAACTGGGCCATTGCCTACTCAACACCTTACCTTGTCAACTACGGTGACGGGTACGCGAACCTGCAGTCAAAGATCTTCTTCGTCTGGTTTGGAGCCTGCTTCTTGTGCATCATCTTCGTATGGCTGATGATTTACGAGACCAAGGGGCTCAGCCTCGAACAGGTCGACCAGTTGTATGAGGAGGTATGCGACGCGCGCAAGTCGACGGGATGGAAGCCCACGTCTTCCTGGGATCAGGGCTCCAAGGCCCAGGGAAATGACGTCTCAATGGCTGAGATCGAGAAGCCCACAGTCCAAGCTGCTTCTTAAGTCAAGCACCACTGGGCGCACACATCATGGAGAGCATGAAGGAGTCTTTTGGGGTGGGGATTCCTTCAACAGGGCCATCAGACTCTCCAGGGCTACATCAACTCTCACATCCCGGCCAAAGCTCGTCACTACATCAACAATTCTTTACGTGACTTGGACCGCGCATTGAATGACCCTGCCACTCGACACTTCCTGACAGCCAGGCTCAGTGGGCTTGCACCTGTCTAGCGTGTTTTACCGGAATGGCGGGGAGATAGGCAATAGATTGATAATTTGACAGACTTTGCAACTATGGTATCATGTGATTCAAGTCCATATTGTGCTTGAAAAATGGAGGCATCAGGGTAATGACTCAGTTATTTGAGCTCGAGGCCTTTTAACGCCTCTGCCTCAGCCGCATTTATGGCATTGGTCAGGCGTACTTGCAGGCGCCCAGATACAGCCTTTGGCTTTGATAGACCATCATTTCCCGTGCCAGAGGGAAAGAGGGGTATGGCTTCCCGATCCTGTGGGCGCCAAAGGCGTTGATGGTTGATGCCTTGATCTTTTCGTGGCATTTTGGGAAGAAGTCAACGAAGTGACACTCGAAGTCAATTTTCGTCGGGAGTGACCTTTAAAAGCAAGCACGCCCCAAGAACCAACACTCACGTTTCTTCACTTGTAAGATCACACCGAAACCTCAACATGGCGAACAACGAATGTCTCGGAGTCCGCGACGCACAGCTTGCCGCCAAAGCGCAAATAGCATGCCTCTTGGCGAGCGCACTCGGCTTGTTCCTCACTTACGGGCTACCCTGCATCATCCGCCGGGGAAGGCTGCCCACACACATCATCGAACCCAACGACCCTTGGTTCATTCGGTTGCTCGCCTGGAACAGGTATCTCTGGTTCCTCGGATACCTGTCTCTCGCCCCAGTGTTGACGCTCTGCCTCTGGCCGCACGACCTCTTGCGCATGTACCAAAGTGGATTCTTTCAGAACCCGAACCCAACGTCCCTGGCCGGAGGGGCTATTAGTTGGGCCTTCTGGAAGCTACTCTTCTGGATTCACGGAGAGCCAACCGATGGTTTGAGAATCCGGATAGCACACGAACACGATTTCCTTTGTTTTGGATTGTGGGTCGCCCTGGGAATTGGCTCGATCGGTTGGGGGTCAATGTATCGAAGCCTCTGGGCAGCCTAGTTTACGTGGTGTCAGGGTGAAGCACCCGCAGCTGAAGAAGTGGGAAAGAGACTACGGGGGTGTTTGACAATGTCTTGAAGAGTTTTATCGTTGGAAACATAATCAATATGACCATTTCTCAATCGACCGCCCGGTTGGTGCCTGTCTGGAGATCGACGAGGCAACTTGACTTCCAAGACTGGACCCTGCGCCGGGGTCCTGATGCTCTCCGCCTTACTAGTAGCCTTACGGCCGTCCGCGTATTTGACGATCATCTGCTTGGCTTCGTCAGTGTCATGCCCATAGCTGACAAAAATAGAAGCCATGTGGGCTCAAGGGGTAGCGGCTTGGCTCGTCATGTCCCTTGGCTGTGGAGTCTGCCCAGCACCGATTGACACCAACCTGCCGTTAAATGCAAGTATCGCCCTGATCAACATGACGATAACGTCAAAATTGAGCTGGGCTGCACCACACTGAGACCCTGATCATCGTGAAGCCCCGACAAAGGAATATCGTGGCAGACGTCACAACAGCGGCTGAATAGGTTCTCCGTTCAACATCGTATGACCATTATTCAGAGGCCAGTTCGTCTGAGAAGGCCACAAGACATATAAATGAAGGCTCGGGAGGCTATCGTTTCGAGTCTCTAGCCATCCAACCAACTCGCACCATACCTTACAACACAAGCAATATCGCACTCTTGTGACTCTCTCGATCTCATCTCAGTCCACCTATTGATTGACCTCTTCCATCAATCTTGGCAACATGCACTGCAAAACCCTCCTTGCCGCGTCCAGCCTGCTCGCAGCGTCCCACGTGGTGGGAGCCCCCGCGCCCCAAGACAACACCATTTCTCCACGACAGGACGACTGGGACTACATCGACGACGACGACGGAAACACCCGCATTCGCGTCAGCGACAACTCCATCAACTTTGGAGCTATCGGCATCGACGACGTCGTCCAGACCATCAAGGACGAGTGCACGGACGTCTCGTGCGGTTCCGGCGGCAAGGATATTGAAGTCGAGACAAAGATCATCTCTGGAGAGGCATGGGTCCAGGTGGACAGAAAGATCACCGTGCACGCCGATGGATCCTTCGCCAGCGAATCCCCAGGTACGCGAAACGACCTCGTGGACATGGCCGAGCGCGTTCTGGAAGAGTTCGTCGAGTCTGAGCTGAAGGACTACACCGATGTCTGGAGCTGCCGCGGACAGAGATGCGAAGGTAGGTTTCCCCCTTCCCGCGCGAGCCAGTAGTACATTTCGTTGATTATTTTCTTCTCAGATCTGGCAAAGGGCGATACTAGGTACTCCCACGAGGCGACGGAATACTGGTGGCCCGACGAGATTCACATCCGCGTTGATGATGACAACGGCGTCGGCACGCTTGACATCACGTTCGATGTTGAGGAAACGAACGACCACAGCGGTCTTTGCGACGATCTCACCAGCATCGGCGGTGCGGTTGCTAGCGCCGTGAATGCGCCGACCGCTAACTTGTTCTCCCTCTTTGCCCTGGGTTGCTCGTGAAACGAAACATGACCCATTGGGCTGAATGGAGTCACGACTGCGCCACCTACTTGCCTTTCGTCCACGCAGGATAGAAGATGTAATATAGAAGATACACGACAGAAATTGTACCATATAACATCTATGATGGATGTTTTGCAACAGGAGATATGCGATGAAAGAAGTGAAATTGTAGTTGTCCGATATCATGAGGATATGTGATGATTATACTGTGATGCCGTTGATCGAGCAACCCAGTATCATTGGGATTGTTAAGTAAGTTTATGCGGTTCATAATCCGGCAATCCCCCAGGTATAGATTGAACAGGAAGATCCGGGGCCGTTGCTTTTATCCCAGCTCCATGACCTCTTTTATCTCTTTCCATGACGATGGACGTTCAACACTCGGTTGAGTCGTGGAAGAAGTGTGCCGAGAGCTTGAGATAACCATGGACAAGAGTTCTGTTCATCAGTGACGTACCACCGCATCATTTCCGTCCATACTTTGCCACTCATTAGTAGACTTCTCGCTCCCAGGGAACAAAGTGAACCACTCTTGCGAGAACTCTGTTTACGTCGCCATCGACTCGACGGCAACCCTGAGCCACCGCGGTGCAGAAACAGAGATTTGTTCTGCCGACGAGCTACTGTATGTATCCAATCGACCTTGGCCGTCGGTCTAAAAAATCCCGGACGACCCCCCTGGACATCGCCAATGTCACCCTATATCTGCATCCCAGACCCTTCGCTATTGCCCAACCGGAAAGCTCAGACCCTTGTCCAAATAGCGGGTAAATCTCGCGAAAAGTTTGAGCGCCCCCTCATCAGGCTGCGTCTCATGCGACCGGCACGCCCCTGGACGGGAACATAACCCTGCTGCATCAACGCCATCACCATGGAAGCAGCAGGCTTCGCAGTGGGCTTGATCGGGCTCGCGGGCCTGTTCAGCTCCTGTCTCGAAGCCGTCGATCGCGCCCAGCAGTACAAGTCATTCGCGAGCGACTCCAAGGCCCTCGACTTGCAATTCACATCGACCAGGGTCCGATTCGAGAACTGGGGCCGCGCCGTCGGCTTCATCGACCGCGAGGAACCGGAGGACGACGATGAGGATCGCACCAAACACCACCCGGCCCTCGACGATGAAAAGGTTCGGAAAGCGACCGTCGAGATCTTCAATTTCGTCAGAGAGATATGCGACTCCCCGAGTGCGGGCAAGCGTCACCACGGCGTCAGCTCGTCGCAACCCCTCGAGCAGCCAGGGGCCCATGGCGCATCGGGTAGCAGGCGCAAGCTGGCGTGGGCCATGGGGGGCAAGTTGAGACGCACAGAGCAAGTCGAGTTGTTCAAAGAACTGGTGCGCTCGTTGTACGACCTGGTACCCCCAGACCCAAGCCAGGCGGCCATTCCCATCGTCAATGCCTGGTCTACAGAGTTCAGCCAGATCGTTTCTCGCCTGGAGGGTAGGCCAATCTCAAGTTTACTCCCCTGTTTCCAGTTCTAATAGAATGCAGCAAGAGCCCGTCGAGAGGTGCACGCCTGGCTGCGCCATGTGCCGGAAGAGCGATACCGAGACTCGCTTCAGAGACGTCTCGAAGGGACCTGTCTCTGGATCCTCGAAGAGCCCAGATTCCTGGAATGGATGGCGCCAGATTTCCCTTCCGGAGTAAAAATCCTCTGGATCCACGGTCCTGCTGGCTTCGGTAAAACGATCCTCTGCGCGAACATCGTCCACCACCTGACGGAGACGCTGAAACCGCCCACCGCGCACTTCTTCTTCTCGTCTGAAGCAGCAAGCCGTGATGACCCGTTTCTAGCCGTACGGTCCTGGGTCTCTCAGATCATATCCTCCCACGACGGCGCCTTCCGGATCACCTTCCAGCGACTAGAGGGCGATACGGATCCTTCGGCGACACGCCATACAATCATGTCGATATTCGAGGCCCTTGTGCGACTCGTGCCCGGCTGTACACTTGTTCTCGATGGTTTGGATGAGTGTACGACTATTGATGGAAGCGCCACCAACTCCGTCGTGGTGTTTCTCGAGACCATCATCAAAGCCATAGCCGGCACGGAGACACGACTGCTGGTCGTCAGTCGCTTTCTTGCGGACATACGACACGCGCTTCAGGTCGATGACCTAGGAAGCCTCTCAGAGTACAAGTTGAGACCCGAAGACGTACAGCCAGACATTTCTGCGTACTCGCGAGACGTCGTCGATAGCAAGCTACGGCACAGGAACCCCGCCCTCCGATCGTCTCTCTCGGATACCATGGCCGAGCGATGTGAGGGCCAATTCCTATGGCTGAAGCTGCAAGGAGAATCACTGCGGAGAGGCATGTCCAAGAAACAGCTCGAAGACACGGTCAAGGACACACCGGCGAATCTCGACCACATATATGAGCACAGCTGGAACAAAATCACCCGACTCAAAGATGGGGACAAGAACCGAGCATTCGCACTCCTCCGCTGGGCGGCGTTTGCGGAGCGACCAATTCGAATCGACGAAGTCGTTGAAGCTGTCCTCGTCGAGGAGTCTCATGACTGTGACGCTGAAGACCTGTGCGACGAGATAGACAAGGATCATGTGGACACCGAGGTCATCGGTCTCTGCGGTTCCTTTTTGGAAGCTAGGGCCGACTCCGAAGATCCAGCTCCTAGTCGCTGGACGCTGCATCTGCCTCATTTTACCGTCAGGGAGTACCTGGCTGGCAGGCTGCCGACGCCAGGTTGGATCAGGTCCAGCCTCTTGGAGCCGTCTACTGAGATGCTTCACCACGCCCTACTCGCACAGGTGTGTCTCCAATACATCAATCTCCCGGCGACCTGATCGGTGCCCTTGACGACCACCGACATCCCGGCGGGGACCCGTTTCCGAGTATATGCCTCGCGTTGCTGGCATCACCATTTCACATCCGGTGTGGGCGATGAGGCTTCTCTCATGGAGCTCGCCATGCGGTTCTGTGACATGGACAACGCAAATTGGGCGTCTTGGAGGGCCTTGCAAGAGGGACAAGACAAACCGACACCGGAAGCACAAGAACCGGTGGAGACGTCGGAGATGAACGGACTCAAGGGTCGCGTCTATTATGCGATGGCTCTGGGCTTGTCGGACCTTGCAATGCATCTGCTACAAGCCAAGTGCTACCGCCCTGAAGAGCTCACATTTTGGGGTCTTTCGCCATTCTGGTTAGCTTGCGCAAGTGGAGTTTTGCCGATCGTACAAGAATTTGTTTGGGGACAAGGCGCAGATGTCAACTGCTCGGACGTGGCCGGCTGGACGCCTCTGTCGTCGGCAGCGAAGAACGGACGGACCGAAGTGGCCAAGTTCCTGATTGACAATGGGGCCAACGTACAATCCATCAACAACGCTGGAGAGAGCCCGCTGTACGAGGCATCATGCAACGGACACGTGGAGGTCGTACGTCTGCTCCTCGAGAACAATGCTCCTGTCGTGCCAGCCGGCACCGAGAATGGCCCCTCGGCGATGGTGGCAGCATGCAGAAATGGCCATGTCGAGATAGTCAGGCTGCTTCTGGACAGGGGCGCAGACATCAAGGCCGTGGATGCAGATGGGTCTACCAGACTCTTTGCCGCGGCGGCCGGCGGCCGCCTACAGGTCTTGAAGCTACTTCTCGAGAAGGGAGCGGATCATTCGGTGGTCAACAGATTCGGATGGTCGCCTCTTGTAGTTGCCAGCTGCAATGATCACCTAGAAGCGGCCGAGCTGCTGTTGGACCACGGTGCCGATATGGAGGTCGCGGATAACGAAGGATGGACCTCTTTGCTTCTGGCCGCGCGGATGGGCCACCTGAACTTGGTCAAGATGCTGGTCGACAGGAAGGCCGACATCACCGTGGCAAACTTTACGGGCCGGATGTCGATACACTCCGCTGCGGCTTCCGGCCACGTAGATGTCGTCAAGTTCCTCATCGAGAAGGGGGCCGACTTCGACCACATGTGCGAACAGGGGCTCACTGCGACGCATGTAGCCGTGATTGAGGGTCATTCGGAAGTCGTCAAGATTCTCCTTGCGGCGGGCGGCGAGGTTTCCCGCCGCGACATCCTCGGAAACATACCGACTGGTCAGCGGCGCGTAAAGGATACCTTGAAGTGGCGAGGTTGCTTCTTGCGGAGGGCACAGATGTCAACACACCTAATAACTCCGGTTATACGGTTCTTCATGCCGCGGTTCTGGGCGGCAACTTGGAGATCTTCAAATTGGTGCTCGAACACGGCGGTGACGTTTCCGCGACGAGTTCCCAAGGATTTACGATTGCGCACATGGCTGCAGATAACGGCCAAGTAGAGGTGCTGAAGCTGCTCCTTGACATGGACAAGGGCGAAGATATGATGCTCGCGCCCAGCAACGCAGGAGACACACCGCTTCTGCTGGCGGCTGGTAGCAATTACGCCGAGGCGGCGAGGCTGCTGATCAGGGACAAGGACGTCGTCACCAGGGCCAACAATGAAGGTTTCGCCCCTATCCACTGGGCGGCATCATCGGGAGATGTAGAGCTTTTGGAACTGCTTCTCGAGAACGGAGCCGATATGCAGGCGAGGAGTACCGTCGGGTGGACGGCCATATCCCTAGCCGCAAGACATGGCCATCTGGAGGTGGTGAAACTGCTGATCGACAAGAAGATCGACATGACACTTCTCAACAAGGGTGTATACCCCCCGATTCACATGGCAGCGAGATTCGGCCACGCCGATGTGGTCCAACTACTTCTCGAACATGGTGCCGACATAACCTTCCATGGTCACAGCGGAGGAGTGCCACTCAGCTTGGCGGCGAGCAACGGCCACGTCGCAATCGTGAAGCTGCTGCTCGGCACCACCTGTGAAATCAACGAGCTTGACTTGCTGGGGCGCACGCCGCTCTTCGGAGCGGCGCGGACTGGGCGCCTCCAGACGGTGCAGGTCCTGCGAGAGGCCGGCGCCGACACGACAATCGCCGACTGGTCAGGGGCGACGCCACTAATGGCAGCTGTACGGTGCAAACACCTGGAGGTTGCCCGGTATCTCATTGGGGTCGGGGGAACGCCGGACGAGAAGGACGCCGCTGGCCGTGACCTGTTGTGGTGGGCTCGTCACAACTCGGACGAGCCGATGGAGCAGCTGCTGCTGGGTAACGACGCGGCGCCCGGGCTCTCCCCGTCAGATGACCCTGAGCCGTCGACGGATACCAACTGTGCGTTTTGCGATGTCTGCTCACGGGATGTGCCAGATGGGAGCGGCCATCGGTGCGACCTATGTGGCCGCTTGGCATTTTACCTCTGCAATGAGTGCTACAAGACCGGCATTGGGTGCGTTAACCCCGCGCATGGCTTCTTCCCGAAGAAACTCGTCACGGCAGAGACGATATAGACACATAATGAAATGTTGATCAACATCATGATATGTCGAAATATCAGTACTCTCAGGGGCAGATGTGTGGTGTTCACGAGCTGAAATACAGGGGTACGTTGAGATATGTGACAACTTGTAAGCATGGAGCTTTCCGGGCAGGACAAAGTTCCTGGATCTATTTTTGACGTATTGGAAGGATGACGAGAGGTTCTTACCAGGCTCCGTGAGCGAGACGGCACCCTCGTCCGTCCAGCAGATCTCCAATAAGATATTACCACGCGCGCCAGAGACGGTTGCTTCATGCCTCTAGTCACATGAGACCAAACCCCTGAATAGATGTGGATAGGCATTCGGCCCATCCAGTGGATAGTGGGATGCATTTTGTACTTGATGCATCACGCGACGTTATGGCTACTAGCTGGGGTCTTGGCCGCAAAGTCCGCAGGTTAACGCCGAGATGGAACGGCGAGTCCCGTCAAGATTGATCCATCGGCACTAGCATGCCGCTACTCATTAGTCCGCTGCAGGAATAAGCTGGTTGCATGTCTTAGCCTCGGGACCGGACTAAGCTTTGAAGCCTATCGCCTGCGACGTCGACCTCGAGAAGTTCTATAAAGGTGACGTTCGGCATGAGCTCAGACCAAATTCTTGCTTCCATAAGACATAGAAAACCTTTTCAGAGACTGAAACTCCTCGCACAAAGGAGGCAACCGATCATGGTCCAATCACTTCCCCTTGGAAACACCCAAGTCGCAGTGCCAGGCTTTGGTGCCATGGGCCTCAGCAGCGCAATGGGAACTGCCCTCGATGCCCAACAGGCAGAGCCCGTGCTGCAGAAAGCATTTGATCTGGGATATACACACTGGGACACCGCTGTATGTCTACTACCCTCCCACAAAAGCACGGCCACTGATATTTCTGCAGGTGGCGTACGGGGCGGGCCATAACGAGAAGCTTCTCGGCGACTTCATTCAGAAGCACAATATCCGCGACAAGCTCTTTGGCAAGTTAAAGGAACAATTATTGCATATCAAGCAAGTGCTGACACGCATCGTGCAGTTGCTTCCAAGTGCGGATTCTCCGTCTTTGATGGGTCTAGGAAGGTCACCAACTCCGCCTCCCACATCAAGGAATACCTGCAGGGAACGACCGAGAGACTTGGATTTGCTCCTGATTTATACTATCTTCACAGAATTGATCCGAGTACGACATTCAGCCCTATTGATTCTTGCTATGTCCAAATACTGACGGACACAGACACCCCCCTCGAGGAGTCAATCGGAACACTGGATGAACTCCGCAAGGCAGGAAAGGTCAAGTATATCGGCTTGTCCGAATGCTCTGCCGCAACCCTGCGTCGGGCCAACTCGAGTAAGCCAAGCACCGCCTCACCTTGCTCATTAAGATGCTTTGTTGACCCTCGCTATAGTCGCCAAGATCGACGCCGTTCAGGCGGAGTACTCGGCTTTCGAGACGCTCCACGAAACTAGCGGCCTCATCGACACGGCCAAGGAACTGGGCGTTGCTTTCGTCGCCTTCAGCCCCCTGGGTCACGGATGGCTCGTGGACAACTTCGACTATGCCTCACCCGACGACTTTGCACAGGATGATTTCCGCAGGACAGGTTGGAACCACACCGCGCTCGTTCTTTGGTTGCCTAGGCTAATCGCTAGACTGAAGTCCCCAAGTTCCAAGGCGAGAACTTCTACAAGAACAAGGCCATCGTCGAAGAGATCAAGAAGCTTGCCAAGCGCAAGGGCTGCACCACCGCCCAGATCGCCATCGCGTGGGTCGCCTCGCAGGGCCTCATTCCCATTCCGGGCACGACCAAGACTCATCGTCTCGAGGAGAACTGGGGCGCTCGCGATGTGGTACTGACGGAGGAGGAACAGGGTGAGATGCGGCGCATCATTGATATCGCCAAGCCGACGGGTGAGCGCTTCAGTGAGGCACATCGATCCGCCGTTGGCCACTGAAGGAGACTGGGGTGAATGTGGACTCTGTTGTGCTGGGAAGCTGACCGGAATTTTTCTCGTTTTCATGATTCACTGAGGTCCGATAAACGGCGTGGAACGTGGGTGGTGATGTCCGGCGTGAGGGATGTTGAGGAAGAAAGGGTTTCCAATCAGGGAGAAGTTATGGGATGATGGGATCTGATGTATTCTGCCCCGGAAGAACGCCATGGAGAGACTTGTCGATGCTTCCCGGAAAAGAGGTACGCCTGTCGTTCTCTCGTAAGTCCACCAATTTCCAAGTTTCTTTTTACGCGTGGCACGTCTCAGGATTATGCATCGAGACAAGTGGTCTCCCGCAAATAATGGCGTATCTTTCCGACGGGTGTTTGCAACTGCATCCATTCCAGAGTCCTTGCATTTGATTTTCGGAAGGTCGGGGCTCGGAGACAATAGGTTTGTTTAGACATGAACATTCTCTGTCATGAGTGATTGATGCCATGCCCCTGGAGTCGTGAGTCGAGTTCCACCCCAAGCGTCATGCTGGCCTCTCTGCTGGACAAGTAGGTGGAAGTACTACGCGAGACACAAATAGTCTTGTCTTCATTGCGAAATATAAGCGCATCTGGAGCCCTGCTGGTATCTCCCCAGTCTCGATCAGTTAGCCGCCACCGCCACATCCACCACCTCCTCCGCCGCCGCCGCAGCCTCCACCACCACCACCACCGAGACCCGTTCCGGCCCACCCAGTGCAGCCTCCTGGAGCATTCTATACACAACATGTTAGCGTTCCTTCCCCAATCGGTTGACCTGGCATGACTTACCCCCTTGCCGGCTGAGTAGCACATAGCGAGCATCTCGCTGCCGCAGCCACCAGCCCCTCCACACGTGCCCGAAGCACAGCTGCCCACCGAGCCGGGGCCGAGGGTCACGACGCCCGGTGCCACGGCATAGATCGGCGCCGACGTTGCCGCCGCTGTGGCGCTGGCCCAAGGCCCCTTGATCGGGACCCTTATGCCCCAGAACGGGGTCGCATCCTTGTCGCGAGGACCCATCCTCTCTTTTCCCTTCGTGCCTGGCCCCTTGAGCGGTATCTTTTCGGACCGCTTGCGCGCCTTCTCATTGAATTCTTCTACGCGGTTCTGGGCTGGGATTCTCTTCTTGCGGGCCACTGTTGCGCGGGCCTTGGTCTCGATTGTGCGCACCGAGGGATGCGCGGAAAGATGCGCCGAGGGCTCTGAGCTGCCTTCGGGGTGTTTGGCGGATTGGCCCGAGGCGTGATATTGCTCCAAGACTACAGGTTGGGTTAGTGACATTCTCATCGCCTTCCAGACAATGGAGAGGGTTCCGCACGTTTCTCTTCCTTGCTTGGCTTGCCAAACAATTTGGCAAAGCTGCTGACTGTCATGGTTCTGGTTGCTGGGATTCTCGTCAGCAGACCTCTCATCGATGTGACCAGCACCAATGCCTACCTTCGCAATACCAACAGCGGCACTGGGAGTAGACTTCCTCGTAACGTTCTTGATAGATCTTTGTTGTCCATTCGAACAACACACCAAGCTTGTCTTCGTCGATCTTGTCGTTGTGGTCTACAAATGTCGTCGTCTGCAGGACAGTAAAGTCAAAGTACGACCTCGGACTGAGCTGATGCGTGTGCCAGCCCAGGTCGAGGTCGAGCGTAGGCACAGCCACCTCACCAGGATAGTTGGCCAGGATCTCAATGAATCTTTCGTACTTGGTGACGATGTCTTTCATGAGTACGTGAGGCTTCGGAAGATGAAGCCAATTCGACTGATTTCCTCGCTGTTAGTGTTGCCCAGGGATCGGGGTTGGGAGAAGCGTCTTACCGCGACCATCTTCTCTGTGAACTGCCCTTGCCTGATGACGCATCCGACAAGGTCGATCGCGAAGGGCGATGCATTCTGCCAGTAGCGGGACATCATCTTCCGGACCTGCGCCCGAGCGGCCATGTTGACCCTGACGTCTGCCCCTCTTGTGACGCCCTCGACACGCCTCAGCTTGTCCACATTCTCTGACTGACCGGACCTTCCACCTGTGTAATCCTCGAAGATCTCGCGGACCGACAACATAGTGGGCTCTACCTTACTTCCCGGCTTCAGCATCTCGTTGACCGGGGTGAGAAGACCGCGTCGAGCCATGCGCGTCGGGAACAGCCGTGCGTGCGATCCCTTGTCCTTCTCCGGAAGGAATTCAGGCAGCCCATTCCTGAGTTCCAAGATCGTGCCCGGCATGGCGAGGTCGTATGTGACGTTCTTGTTGATGTCGTCTCTCAGCTTTGCGACGCGGAGCGTGTTGTGGTTGATGACCAGGCCACACTTGCAGGTCAAATTGAGGCTGCCGTCTCCATACCCCTCGCCGATGAGACCCGGGCGTTCGCTTCCCTTGTAGCCGTTTGGGAGACCACATGTCGTCCATGGAATGGCCAGAATGGTTGGGCAACTTGGGCATCGCAGACTTTTAGTATCCGGGTCGTTCTCATTCGTCCAGTCTCGAGAGGTCCTTTCATCCCAATTTGCAAGGCGAGATGCTGGCGTCGTGAGCTTGAAAGCATTTCCGATAGACCTATTGATCAAGTCCCACGGCATTCCACCGGCCCAGATCGAGCCATGACCGTATCTGAGGCAGTCCTACGGACATGCTGTCAGCGAAAGATCTACAGAGGACCATTCGTTCTGAATGCGACCTACCTCGAGGTACAGTCTCGGGTTCAGCATGTGCGCATGCCACACCAAGATGACATCTGAACACAAACGTCTCTGTCAGAATGTTTCGACGCCTGCGAATTCGTTTCAAGTTCATCTTACCGAGTGGTGGTAGCATCTCGTCCGTCCACCTCACGGGCTTGGCCTCGCTGGTGAACTTGGCATACCTGCCATCTCTCCCCTCGACGCCTGGCTCGATCATGTCTGACTCGAGCAGCATGTCGGGCACGAAGCTCTGCCACCAGGACGCGTAGCGATCCACAGCCCTAGCAACATACAGAGCCCAGCGCTTCTCCCGCAGCGCTGCGAGAACCTGAGGATTCCCACCGACTGCGCGCTCGTCCCAAATGTCGAAAATGCCGTCCTTATAGCCGATCTCATTCTTGAGCACCTGGAATGCGTAAAGAAGTCGCAAGTGCGCGAGACATGCGTCCGGCGAAGGTGTACCAAGCGAGGTCTCTTCAAGCGACAGGCCGCCGAGGGCCGGCGTGAGCTCTTCTACGGGGACGCTGCCGGGCTCTCCTTCGAGGGTGTAGGCCGGAGGCGCTGCTTGATCGACAGGTGCGACATTGCTTCGAGCGCGTTCTGCCTCTGCAAGCGCAGCCTTGGAGTCTTTGGAGTCCTTCGTTTGACCCATGGCGTCGGAATCGATGTGAGATGGCCAGGATTGGCCGTGAAAGAAGTGAGAGGAGGACAATGGTCGAACCGCTGAATGATTGCACAGGCAGCTCAAACAAGCTTTATCGAGTGTCAATACCATCAAACCCCGTGTCTGGCCTCATTCCAACGCGTTGGTTGAGGTGGCATGATCCAAGCCATGTTGGACCTCGGAAGCGGGCGCAGCACCCTGGCCAGCTCATCTCGCGAGGCGTCTTTCGCCAAGATCTCGAGGTCCCTGTCCGCCCGATGGAAGCGCTGACAGCCCGGACTAGGCTCGGAACGGGAGGCGGGATCGCGGGCCCAGGAGCCGCCCCCTGATCTAGATCGCACAGCATAGCCACAACAAGGGTCTGCTGTTGGTACTGGGTAGCATTCTGTCCCTGAAAGGTAGGCGGGGTGACGAGGCGTGCATTCGGTCAGTGACACCCGTGACACGAATGTGTCGCCCTCCCGGTTCGCCTGCCCAATGTTGAAATCAGCTTCTGCCGACGTGCGGTGAGCATGATGCACTGCCCCGACAGGCTCGTTGCCAAAACCAATACATACCGGGTGACGGGAACGCCAAGGCAGAATGAGTGAAGCTTTTCGTGCCACAAGGGCATTTCTGAGGGATATTTACCCCGAGTTTCGGTGTTGCGTTGGCATTATCTGACATTGGGTCGGCCTGACGAAACGCCAAGTTCGAGGGTCCAGACCACCCTCAGCTACCTCCATTACCAACACAAATTGAGATTCCTTGAGAGTGGAGGTCGACACAAGCCTTGCACGATAGCGTTCACTTCTAGATCCCGATGGTATCGCGGAACGGCCCGGCTCGGGCGGGGGAAGAGTAGAGGCATTCTGCCTTTTGTCCGCTGCACAGCTTCATTCGGGGCGAAGGATAGCATCATATCTACCTGTTCACACCATCATAGCTGTTACGGAAGCTCTTGCTCACTGGGAGAGCCACGCACTGCATCCACTGCTACTTTTCGTCCTCGTCTCCGCCGAGTAACCTATTGAACTTGTCCTGGTCCCAATTCCGTCCTTCCCCGTCCCCGGGCCATCCTGCCTTGACCATCTTCCTAGCCAACTTGCCGTGGCTCATATCGTCCTCCTCGTCAGAGTCAGAGTCGGGCTCGGACTGGTATTCCCAGCCCATGTTGTACCTCATGGCAGAAAACGTATGCGACCCGAGACCGATCCAGCTCATGTCCCGGAATCGTTCTTTGCAGAGTTCAAAGAAGTCGGCAGGCTCGTACACGTTGTAGCCCCTCCACCAGGCGACAGCCTCGGCATCTCTCGACGTCTCCAGGATACCGTTCAGTGCGGGTGTGGGCTCGTCATGTTGCCCGTCTGGGTTGCCCCAGTACATGTAGCCATCATCGGTGTTGAGGACGACCCAGTAACCGTTCCTGCTCTGGCTGATGGCGATGCCGACGCATGACGGCGGCATCGGGTCTGTGGGCGCGGCGACGAACTCGATGTTGCCTTCGCGGATGCTCTTCTGCACTGCCTCGAGGCGGTAGTCCGTGATGGGCGTCTCCGGCATGAAGTGAGGCATCATGACATTTCCCTGCCCGGGAAAGTCGAGGTACGGGATGTGGCGAAGCAGGTCGATGGCCGTGTTGGTTCTCTTGTAGTTGGCCAAGGTTTCCGCGTTGATGGATGGCCAGCCGCCGGGAGGGGCCTTGCTGATGGTGGTATTGTCCCAGAAGACACGGTTGCAGAATTCGTAGTAGTCTGTCAACAGACGGACGAATTCGTCTCGATTGTATGGCATTATGGAGATGGCGACTGGGCAAGGCAATGAGCGTAAGGGAGTGATGAATGAGCGGTAGCGGTGAGTCGTGATGGGTCGGTCGTGAAAAGAGCTGCGATGGTGAGATTGGGACTCCACCGAACGACCTGAAGCCATGGCCACGGACTTAGGTAATCTGTGAGTGGGCATCGGCACATTCATGCGCGAGAATTGCGGGAGCGAGGAAATGATGGCGTGGTTCACATAGTACCCGAACCATCGCTATTCGAAGGATATGATTTCGTGCAAGATCAGTGACTGCAGCCCCCATCCACTCGCTGTACTTAGAGGACATTCGCAACAGCGACGACTCCAGCGACTGATGCAGCAAAAATGCCAACGGCGCCAACAAGAACAGCCCCACTGTCTTCGTCGCCAGCCCCCGTCGAAGCCGCTGCAGACCCCGACGTACCGCTGCTTGGCGTCGTAATGCTTCCAGTCTGGCGAACGGTGTTTGCCCCAGTCTCGAGCGTCGTAGTAGAAGCAGGTGTGGTCGAGGCATCCATGGCGCTAGGCCGAAGCGACTCCTCGCCCATGTTGCCAAATGCAGTCTCTGCCAGCATCGATGTTGTCAATGCAGAGTCGGAGAAAACCAGCCAGACGTCCGAGCATTCCGCGTCGCCAACGTTGAAAGGCTCCACCAATTCAGCGAGCCTCACAGTGTCGGGGTCGCAAACGTCGACCCAATGGTTCATCTCCTCCGTGACGTCCATAGCCCAGTACGTGAAGTCTGTCATGGCGGAGAAGAAGGGTTTGGAGAGGGAGAAAGGGAGACCGATCGTGCACGAGTCGGTCCTGGTGCGAGTGGCGATGGCGGCGGGCATTGTCGGCATGTCTGTGATGATGGCGGACAGCGATGCGTCGCAAGGTGTGTATGTCAACCCGGGGAAAGTGGTATGCTGCGAGGCCGTGGCGGCGCCTGTCAAGGCCGCGGGGTCAATGAACTCGAAGGACATGGCCATGGTGGTCTTGAGATGGGTCGATGTGCCAAGTAGTTGGAACAAGTAGAGCGCGATTGTAAGATCTACAGAGGCAACAGGGAGCATAAATTGACAAAGGATGTGGAAAGAAATCATAATCGGGTGGGATTTTGAGAATGATAAGCCAACCTCGAACTTTTAAAACTGGGTGCCCGTAACGGAACTGCTTTGCCGTCGTGGAGAAGCAAATATCAACCATCGCGCGCTAGTTCAGGGGAACAGCCCTATAGCCTGCCGAACTTCCGAGTCTCACGCCGGCAGATCGGGATTCGCCCCAGCAAAAGACTCCTCGCACATGGATAACAGGACTCATGGTGTTTAGGTTCATGACGATTGCGGCAAGAACATCCAAGCGTGGAAGAAGCATACCGGTATGGTGGCTTAAACAGAGGGACACTTTCATGTTTTAGCCTGTTGAGCAAATGTGCACAGGTTCTATACTCGAACAAAACGCGGAGTTGGTCAAATTGAGGTATGACAACTTTTCAACAACCTCGGAATGCCGTCACACTCCTATCAAGGATACCTACTTCAATAGTCTTGAGACTTGGCTTCGGACATCAGGTGTCCTGCATTGAAGGCAACAACACAGAATTACAGTTGACTAAATTGGCTCCAAGATGTAGCAACGATTTGGCAAGAGATGTATGCGGCAAGTCTTGTCACAAGCTGGAACCGATCAGACGGGGCGTGCAAAGACGGGAACTAAGGCAAGACCCCGAAAGGACAAGAAATCAAGTAAAGGCAAGCGCAACACAGGAAAGCCTGCTTTCACTTGATTTTGATAATTCTCTAAATCTCATGAAGAAGGCGCTGCTGAACAGGGTTAGCAAGCAGAGCACTGCCCGGTCTTTTCTTGGATGTCCTGACTGGGGCAAGATAATCTCAAGCTGCGAAATGTGTGAAACATTGATATGACAGATTCGAGCCTGTGTGTACCGATATTATGCTTGGTTCAGAACATTGTATCAAAGTTCAATGAACCTGTAGTGCCGGAGGCCTGAAAAGTGCCAAGCGACACGAGGCGACCACCTGGCATGCCCTAATGAGGTGTGAGTGGTAGAACGGCAATCCCTCCAGCAACACCAACCTGCCAACATCACGTCACAGTTCGGGCAACCGGGGAAGATTCAATTTGAGGAGAAATAGCCCCGGATGCAGGCTAAACTTGGCGGGGTCCCCGCGTTGATGCCGTCCCTAGCTCTCCTCCGCCAGATCAATACGGCATGTGCCGAGCTGCCAGGATGAACGATGCAACCTCGCACCAACTAAAGTGTGGCTGCGGCGATTCTCATTGAAGCGCTTGATCGTCTCGATCTCCCCCGGCGCTAGCAGCCGGGGATCGTCACTGCAACCCCCTCACCGTCTCGGGTTTACTACCACCGAGCGAATGCATCATCATCGGGCAAACCACGAAAATGGTGCAGGATCTACATGATGGGAATTTCACATAAGGGCTCCCTCAGGGCGGTTTGTGCACAACGGCTGACTCCCTGCACATTAAGCTTCGGTGACCTCAGATCTCAGCATGGTCCGCTTGTCGCACTTGTCGCTCTTACTTTCTGGCTTGACTGGGCTGGTTGCCTCTCAAGGCAATGGATCAGAACCACTCCAGGACAATGGATTGACGAATCTTGTTCAATGGCAAGTCAGGTCCGGAGACCGAATTGCGTTGCCTCCGATTCTAATACATCTTCAGGGACACTCACAGCTATGTCATCAACGGGGAGAGGCTGTTCCTTTTCTCAGGAGAGGTGAGCCTTTTCAACCTGTGGTCACTACAAACATGAAACTGACGTGATTTCAGTTTCACTACTGGCGACTTCCAGTGTACGTGGACCATTGATGCGGGCGTAGCTCACATGCTAACATGCGGCGGAAGACCCGAGCTCTGGCGTGACCTTCTCGAGAAAATGAAAGCAGCTGGGTATGAACAACATTCCAGTGGTAGTGAAGTCGACCTCCGCTAATATTTTCAGCTTCAATGCCTTCTCCATTTACAATAGCTGGGGCTTCCACGAGCCAGCTCCCGGCGTTCTCGACTTCGACACCGGCGCCCACAACTTCACAAGCATCATGACTCTCGCCAAGGAAATCGGCCTCTACCTCCTCATCCGACCCGGACCCTACGTCAATGCCGAGACAAATGCAGGTGGCTTTCCACTTTGGCTGACCACTGGCGAATACGGGCAACTGCGCAACGACGATGCCGAATACACGGCGGCCTGGGAAGGATACTGGTCCAAGATTTCCGAGATCATCGCGCCTCACCTGGTGACCAACGGAGGCAATGTGGCCATGTTCCAGGTTCGTCATGCGAATTTCGAGGATCGTACAGTGGTGCGGGAGCTGACTGACCGGGCTACAGATCGAGAATGAGCTCGGCGGACAGTTCACGAATGATGCCGCTCGCACGATCAATGAGCCGATTGCGAACTACATGCAGCTTCTCCAGGACGGAGCTCGAGATGCAGGCATCGACGTTCCCGTCTTCCACAATGCGCCCAATGCCAGGACGTTCTCGTGGTCTCACGACTTTGAGCCCGATGCGCTGGGCAACGTGGACGTTGTTGGTCTCGACAGCTATCCATCATGCTGGAGCTGCAACCTCAGCGAATGCATGAACTTCAACGGAGAATACGTTTCTTACGTGAGTCCTCACATCTGAAGTCCAAGGATCCTAGCTGATATTTTGAGCAGTTGGTCAGAGATTATGTCTCATACTTTGAGATTCAAGCCCCGTAGGTTCTCACGTCGATACCGCGCTTCCATGCTCCACAGACTGACAGACCTCAGCACCCAACCCAACTTCATGCCCGAGTTCCAGGGCGGCTCTTACAACCCGTGGGGTGGCCCCGAGGGTGGCTGCCCAGATGACATTGGCACAGACTTTGCCAACTTGTTCTACCGAGACCTGGTAGGACAACACTCCACTGCCATCTCGCTGTACATGATGTACGGCGGTACCAACTGGGGCTGGCTGGCGTGCCCTGTCGTCGGTGAGTTTCGGTAAACCCACAAGATCCGAAACATCGTCTTACAAGTCTCCTCCCAGCGACGAGCTATGATTACTCCTCTCCTATCTCCGAAAACCGCGCCATTGGCGAGAAGTTCTATGAGACCAAGCTTTTGCCGCTATTTACGCGAGGTATGCCCCCGCATTCTGGAGTCAAACGTGTTGAACGGCGAAACTAACCCTTACAGTGGCTCACGATCTTCTTTTGACCGAAAGAGTCGAGAATGTAGGAGGCCCTCTTCCAAAGATGAAGCATTTGGAAACAATCTAACTAATGGGCGATAGAGCACTCGACGATCGACAAACCCCGAAGTTCTCGTTTCCGAATTGCGGAACATCGAGAACGACGCCGGTTTCTACGTGGTTAGACATGACTACTCACCTTCAGGCACCCGAGAGACCTTCCAGATTGACGTGGACACGTCGGCTGGCTCACGTGAGTTTGTCGATTCAATGACGCTTGTGCCTATTACTAACCCTGCCAGTTCGAATTCCTCAGCACGGTGGCCAGATTACTCTCAACGGTCATCAGTCCAAGATTCTCGTCACAGATTTCAAGTACGGGTCAAAGAGCTTGCTGTACTCCACCGCTGAGGTCCTCACCTTTGCCGTGCTCGGCGGTAATGAGGTCCTCGCATTGTGGCTTCCCGAAGGCGAGACCGGCGAGTTCACGGTCAACGACGTGTCCAGCATCGAACAGACTGGCGAGAATGAGCTGAGCAAATTCGAAGTCATCGAGGGAGACGGTGAGACAACCGTTGTTTACACGCAGGAGAAGGGCTTGTTCACCACGACCCTGGATGACGGATCAACTATCCTTCTTTTGGATCGCGAAGCGGCCTACATGTTCTGGGCCCCGACTCTGACTAACGAGCCCCATGCTCCTGTAAACGAGACTGGTGAGTCGTTTTTTCTGGGGAAGAGTTCTGTACAGCGCTGATTCATCGTCCCAGTACTCGTTCACGGACCGTACCTTGTCCGTTCTGCGTCCTGGGACAAGGAATCCCGCACCCTGGATATCTTCGGAGACCTCGACAAGTCGACCACCTTGACGGTATTTGCACCGGCTTCGCTATGCACTCTGAAATGGAATGGAGAGAAAGTTGCAATCGATGCCAGGGAGGGCAACAAGTTCACGGCTTCGCTGGAGGGACCTCAAGCTTTCGAGCTTCCCGCTCTCGGTCCCTGGAAGTACGAAGACAGTCTGCCCGAGATTTCTCCAGAATACGAGGTCTCATCCTCAGTCTGGGTTGGTAAGTAAATGAAATTCCTGCTGTCGGTACTCATGATGTGGTGCTAATCGCGAGCAGTCGCCGACCGCACAAACACCACAAACGAGGTGATCCCTGATCTGAGTAACCCCGTCCTCTACGTCGACGAGTATGGCATCCACTACGGCAACCACCTCTTCCGCGCCACATTCCCCACGTCCGAAGAGGCGCCCACTGGTGTCTACTTGAACCTGACGGGAGGTTTGGCGTTCGGATACTCCGTATGGCTGAACTCGGACTACATTGGATCACATCTCGGCCTCTCTTACCTCGGGGCCTTTGGCCAGGAATTCTCCTTCGACAACGCCACCCTCGTCGAAGATGGCGACAACATCCTCACTATCTTGATGGACAACTCTGGCCACGACTTGCGCGAAGTCGCCCTTGCCCCTCGTGGTATCACCAACGCCACGCTGCTTGGACCCACCTCGTACGAATTCACGGAGTGGAAGATCGCCGGCACCGCCGGCGGCGGACAGGGATTCATCGACCCCGTCCGCGGACCTCTCAACGAAGGTGGTCTCTATGCCGAGCGCCTGGGCATGCACCTCCCTGGGTACCCCGACGAGGACTGGACCGCCCACCCATCAAACAAGACCACGCTGGACAATCCGTCTGCTGGCGTGCGTGTTTACCGCACAACCGTCGACTTGGATGTACCCGCTGGTCTCGACGTATCTGTGTCTTTCAAGCTCGCAGCCCCGTCAAACTCGACGTTCCCTCCCAGCCAGCCGGGCTACAGCAACCAGGTCAGGATGCTGCTGTTCGTCAATGGGTATCAATTCGGACGGTTCAACCCTTACATCGGCCATCAGACCTCTTTCCCGGTTCCTCCTGGCGTGCTGGATTACCATGGGGAGAACACTATCGCCGTGACGGTCTGGAGCCAGTCTGCCGATGGAGGCGAGGTCAAGGTCGAGTGGGAATTGGACTACGTCCACACTACTAGCTTCGACCTTGACTTCGACAGTGAGTATCTTCGGCCTGGATGGAGCGAAGAACGGCTGCAGTACGCGTAGGACTCCGTGGCAATGTGCACTGGCATTCAACTGTCGATCAGCGCGTCTAGGTTGCAGTTTGTTAGCAGCTTCATCCCCCGCTGCCTGCACCGAAACTTGTCGAGATTGTCTCGGCACTGGCCCTAGAAATTCAACCAGGATTGCAGCAATAGGAATCGAGGTCTGGTTCAGCCGTGTCACGCAGCTGAGGAAAGATGAAGCATCCATTCTCGCACTTTGGCTTTGACTTGCGGAAGTGTCGCCTAAGTATCGGCTGATCTGTCAAACGACTGTGATAATGTGTTGTCCCCAATTTCGAGAAGGCCTGTATGACGCACTTCAAAAGAACGTCCAAGATGTAACCTCCTCAAACCTGATCACCCACCAGGATCATCGAAGCCAGCCGGTATTTCTTATTCCCCCCCTAGTATAGAGATTCCACCTAAGCCTTGTCATCTTCAGCCTCTTCAAGCTCCTCGGAATCCTCAGCGTCTTCGCCCTCACGGGGCCAGACAACAGGGCACCTGATGCCGCCGCCGGACCACTCGCAGCCATTGATGATCGTACAGGTCACGGTCTGGCATGTGCCATTTCGACAGATGTAGTTGGCTCCGCATCCGTGGTTCTGACGAAAGGAGATGAGTCCAGGAGCAGCGTTTGTAAAGCCGATGACGAGGCATGTGAAAGCAACGGAGGCCTTCATTTTGTAGTTGACGGCGAAAGTGGGGGGTAGGATAGCTGGTATATTCAAGTCAGAACGATCTGTCTGAACGGTTTCTGGGCATTGGGCGAGCTATTACCTGGTCTGGGCTGAGAACGAAGTCTGTGAAAGGTCAAATGAGATCGATGGTTTGTTGGTTTGTTGGGCCGATATTCAGAGAGACGGAGCCTGCAATATATAGTTTTCTTTGCCCTTCTTTTGCTGGATGCAGGTGCCGGGCTCCAATGCCCTGAGGGCGATTCAGAAAGCCCCCCATCACCCAAACCTCAGCGCCGTGGCTTCGCTTGGATAATTCATCTTGTCCTGGACACCTGCACCTAGCAAACGACTCTCAGAATTCGTGAAGCCCGTGTGTCTGGGCAGAGTGGAAACGGCCGCCGAGGTCGCCGATCGTATTGGCGTTGCTCACCTGTCAGGAGATATACACGTATTTTTCTAAATCGCCCACGTATCGACTGCTGACCAAGTGAGCTTGTCAGCTTGAATTCAGTTTAGGAAAAAATACCGTGCAGACATTGACGCATTCCAGGATGCCGCGGCACACACAAGAGGGTGGTGAAGAAGCTCGGCCGTGGGAACAAACGTTGTTGGTGGTAGCTGTTTTGGTATCTCGCGAGACAGACCGTAGTACGACATCATTTGTGTGGCCATACGCGGTCGTGATGCCATTGAGCTTGGCTAACATCAATTTGAGATTCACGCACTGGATGCCCCTCAGTTCAGCCGACCAAAACTTGGAGCGCGAGGTCATGGCCAAAGAAATGGCCCACGCTGATCATTCCTTGCACCAACAGCAGCTATCGGTCTGAGGTCAGGTTGGAATTACTGTACTTGGTTGCACAATGGAAATATGGCGACAAAAAGTGCGGCGCTTCCGTGGTTGTTACCTTTCCTCTGCTCTCAATCCCAACCGTGATCTTGGAGGTCACGTCATGGTAGTGACATTCATTGCTCGGCACTTATCTGTTAAGAGACTCGCGGACCCAGAAAAACAGCAACCTGTACTCCTATCCAGGGGTCTGGAGGGCGGCTGGCTGCTGCATTCCCCGAGCTATTGCAATATATTGGGTCGTATTGCCTCTTTTCCGGAAAAGTTCGTAGGCTTCATTGCGTTACATGGAGTAAAGGGATGAGGGACTTGTAAGCCGGATACGCGGAGCTGCCCTTGATCGAGTTTTGGCATGCTCACGCGTCATTTCGAGTAGTCCTGCTCGTCACGCTTGCACCGACTTACGCCACGCCGAGACGGACTGCAATGTCAAGTACCTAACTTTTAGTAGGCTGTCTATTCTCGGCTTTCAGTGTCATTGCACACCTGTGAAGTGAGTTTCTCAAAGTGGTGAATGCCTGTCCTCCATGGTTGCTGAACTGAGTCGGGTGTCTTGGTGCTCACGACAACAGCTCGTGTCGAATTGCAACAGCCGCCTCCCTCACGGCAATAAATTCTGAGACAACCGTGCACCCTCCCAAACTCTATCACATTTCGGGGCGCCCTCGGTCACACCCGCTCTCATTCTCCGCAACATACCCTTCTTCGGTAAGGGTGTGAACCTCGAGTACGACTCCCCCGTTGCTTGTTTTTGTCACTGCGTTCTGGGCACAGGAGGGCTTACTTCCCCATTTGCAATTACCATCGGGTATTCCGCGCTTAGCTTACGCGGGATTTGTAAAATTCCGGGGACCCTAGTACTACTCACACGGTGGGCGGTCTGGTCTCAGGTAACCCGAATTGATAGCAAGACCTTAGCCCCGGAAACCTTCATAATCTAGAACGTTGGACATTCCAACACACCATGAGAACGGGCTCTCCCGTCCAAAGTTCCAGCGCCTTCTGGGGGTCCGTCGCCTTTGCCCCGTGAGACATCCCGATCCAAATCGCGGGGCGGCCTCTCCCGTGTAGAATTTCAAGGGATGTCTCGGCCCACGGTGCTGGTCAAGACCACAATAGTGAGACCGGCTTGTTGCGATCTAGTCTGGTCTTGTGACCTCGGACTTCAAATAACAACACTCGTCAATTCACTCGCCAGGGTTTCCTACTTAAAGGGAAGCCAGTCCCAACTTCGACGGAATCAAATACTGAATTCCATATCAAATCCTCATCACTCTCCAACCGCCAAGACCCATCACAAATCACAAACCATCGGGGAATTCCGGCCCTCTTATTTCAAAATGAAGGCTACTTTCGTTCTTGTCGCCGCTCTCGCAAGCCTCGGCCTGGCCAGCCCGCTCGATAGCCTCCTGGAGAAGCGCCAGTGTGGCGGCTGTGGGAGGTGTTCCTTGATTCCCGGTGACGACCTTCCCGTAAGTACTTCACGGCCGGAGTTCGAAATGATGCGAGTATCAGGATACTAATCCAGTGCTGGTTCAGTGCTTCCTGCCCGAAGGTGGTGACAGGCAAATCTGCGAGAACGGTTGCAACTGCAACATCTTCGGCTGCAACTGTGGCTGCTACTAAAGGCCCAAATAGCCTGGACTTTGTGGCGACTTGGAATGCACAAATTCCACTGGATGCATTCGATGAATCTTTTAATCCGGGTCGTTGTATGGAATTCTTCTCTGAAGTTTAAGCTCGGCCGACTATAAATAGATTTCTAATACCAAGGTAGTCTGTTAATTCAACTGGGTTTGTGCGGTGCTCTGTCAAATAGCTCGCATTCAATCCCTGACTGCGGAAAGTCATGATGTGATACTCTTTTCTCGGGGATGTGCCATTCTCGGTACATGATGGAGAGCAACTCAAAGCCAGACCTTCAAATGCTGACCTAGGCCGTGTTTCAGGTGCTGCAATCAGCCATAGCTGGCGAAAGGGGAAGATGATATTCGAATCCATGAGTTATGTCGCACAATCGTTGCTTTCCAAAACAAGAGGAGACTGTGCATATATGCACAGCTCATGACTGCATTGGTATACGACGAATGTTGGGGCAGGATACAGCCTCGGCTATGCACACGCAAAGCTCATGTAAGCTGCTGGTCGTCGCCTCAGCTGCGGCCTTGGTTCGGCAGATTTCGCCTATAAACGTGGCCCTTTGCCTTCTTGCATATGCACCAACAGAAGCCATCGCTGAAGCAGCCACGTGATTAGCTGTTGTGGCCAGAGAATCTCACCCCGCTATTTCGCACCCTCGGGAGACCTGAAAACCCGAAATTGCTCTTCTTCGAGGACTGGACCAATCTATCGCGCGTCCCAGATGTCAATTCCATAGCACATCGCCTCCACCTCCCTCGCCGTATGGTCTCGTTATCGATCACAGGAACATTCTTTCAAGCGTTGTGCACTACTTCTACCGATATCTACTACCAGAAGATGACGTGTCGTGTGGCTGTTCTTGGTGAGCCTGGTCGCGGCTGTCTGGGGTCTTATTTGCACACTCTTATGTCGAACTGACACATGAGACAGATGGACATCAGTGGGACTACCAAATAACAACATGGTCCATTCTTGCACAGGTGAGCACCGTACGATGGTCACGGATCTGGCGATTGAAATCAATCTCATCGCTGCCAAACGCATGATCTGACCGATCGCCCATTGCTTCAAGGATGAGTTCATCACGGGTCCTCGAATCATGTAAGTCTAACTTATTTGCGTCATCTCTACATACCTACGGTGACTGATGCCCATCCTGTCAGTTTTGCGACCTCTGAACCCTTGAATGCGCTACCCCCGCCTGCTCGGGGCCGGATATTTGCCAAATTTGGCGTCCCTTCTTTGATTTACAATTGGCCATATTCAAATCTCAATGGCTTTCTTGGCCATGACATGGAGAGCGATGGCCATGGAAACATGCGCCAGTATCGTAAGTGCAAGATGGCCCTAAGAGAATCCGGATATGCTCGGGCCATGATGTCGCTCACCAGATGACAGGACTTTGGGCCCGCTTTCTCATCAAGCAAACCGGTCAGTGCCCATGCCAAAAATCTTTGGTCCTATTGACTTGACATTCCAACGATCGGTCCAGATGTCAAGCCGTCCGCGTCTGACTCACACCCTACGAAGGCAGCTTCGGGTCACGTATCAAAGAGATCCCGTCGTCCCTGGGAATGGTACGGCATATTACTCTTGTTGCATTGGGATGCTGCGTCGTACCCTACTATCGTCTGCCTCGACGCTCCGGTTCACCTGGAGTCCGCGATTAGAGAAGCCCTGGCTTCAGTCCCACAAGAAGCACTGGCTTCCCTTAAGCGTGACCCCCACGCAATTGTCGTAGTGGTTCTGCAGCACATCTTGTCAGCCTACGATCGGTCTGTATGGGCTATCCGAACTCAGGTGTGCGCCTGCGAAGACGTGCGTAACAGCTCGAGGCCCTTTATTCTCGTAACATTGACCGTCAGCTGAACTTGCTCGCAGTCCCGGAACATGGTCCCAGCATTCGGCCGTCTCCATGAGATATCCCGACATGCGATCCACGTCAGCGAAACCTTGGAGGTGGCTTCGCGGTCTCTCAAGGCATTGGTCGAAAGTCGCGCCGATGTCGTGTCCAGGCTTGTGGCCTCGGACGAGGTTCCGATGACTGATGTTACAAATGTACTTACATTGATGCAGCAGGTTCTCGAGAACCTGCGATCGCGCTCAGAAGCCAACAGGGCGCGTGTGGATAACGAAATCACACTGGTCCGTTGCATCCCTTGACTGCTCATCGAATACTAACGAACCACCCCGTAGGCCTTTCACATGGCTGCGCAGCGGGACAGCAACGCACAGATACGCATGGCCGAGAGTGTAGCAGAAGAAACGGTCATCATGCGGAATCTTTCCCTTATCGCTGTGGCCTTTCTCCCAGCGACCTTTATTTCGGTATGGCTCCGACACGGGAACTAGTCAGGAAGTTGGCTAATTCTGATTGACCGTGACACACAGTCCATCTTTGGTATGGCATTCTTCGACTTTGAAGCCGATGACCATGGTGGAACTTTTGCTGTCTCCGAAATGTTCTGGGTGTATTGGGCGACGGCCGTGCCTGTATCTGCGCTGTCCATTTTCATTTGGCACCGAATGACCAAGCGCGCTTGATGACAGATGTTTAGGCTCGTTTCAAGGAGCTTGGCTTTGAGTACTTTGGTCTTGTCCGTATTGTTGAAACGATGTCTCTGGGTGTTGAAAGGATCATGTTGGAGATCAGCTACAGTATGTCGTGGAAAAGGCAACCACAGCAAAACCCACCATCACTCGGGCTACCTCGACACTGTCTACTCACTGGTAAATACCACGGGCGTGCTGGCCAAGAAACTTTCCTCACTGCTAATCATTCGGTACAACCAGAAGATTGCAGGTCTGTCTGGGCTATTCTTTTATTAATGTCTGCTCAGCTGTTCTGACAAGTCATGTTATCATGCCATCATCTCGACGGTGCACTTCCAACGCCGGCTTGCCATGCTCATGAAGCAGCATCAATAACTCATACATTATAGTCACCCGCTCAGAGCAGCAGCACTGCAACGGCGGCCACGCAGGCAAGGATCCCAACCGGCCGCAGCATGACCCCAGAGCTCCCCCACTCGATGCCCTCCTGGCCGGGCTCGTATCCGTCCACGCCCTCAATATCGAACAGCGACGACTGGCGCGACACAACGAACTCGCTGTTCGTGCTCTCTGCCGTGCCGTTGTCAGCCGAGAAGGAGACCCCGACAGACCAGCGCTCGCCGCCGGGCAAGTCGCTCAACCCCATGAACCTCGCGTAGCGCTCGAGCGCCTGCTGCGCCTCCTTCATGGTGTCTGCGGGCTTTTCCCACTCGTAGAAGTCCGTCGAAGGGTCAAAGTCGGCGACGTCGGCGATCACGATGGTCGTTTCAGGGGCAGATTCCTCTCCATCGTAGCCTGTGATGTTTTCGTGGCGGTACTGGAACCAGATGCGAGCTTCTTTGGTGACCTCGCGGAAGCGCGAGCTGGCGGGCGACGAGGCGTTGGACGGGATGGCCCAGGTGATGTTCAGGGGACCAGAAAAGTCGACGATGCCGCCGGAGGGATTGGTGATGGTGGCCTGCTCAAAAATAGCGAGGTAGTCGTCGACGGCGTTTGCGTCAGGGGCTGCGACGGCGAGGCCGGCGGCGAAGAGGAGGGTAGACGGGCGCATGGGAATCTGATGAATGGAATGAAGTGCTGGCAAGGCTCCGACGAATGTAATTGAAGAAGTGTTGCTTGTGGATTGAGTGAGACGTGAGACAGGGTGAGTAATAATGACTTTGGTCTATCTCCAAAGAGTTGGTGGCCATGAGCTATTTATCTACCAGACACAAATTGAGGCCGCCTATCATTGCCAAGCCGAGCATTGTGACCAGGGTGCTGGTACTTTCCTGTCCGTTGGTCTGTTGGTCCTCTCAAATGCAGGCATCGAAGTCGTGACGGGCTCAGCCCTGCCAGCCGCGGTGCTGTGCCGCTGGGTTAATCCCCAACAGGAAGGTCAACCACAACGCGAGATTGAGTGCGGCACAGCGATGGTAAGGCGTTTCTGCAGGCGCCCTGATAAAGATTCTGGATTTTCATCACTTGTCACACCGAGTGCGCCATACTCGAAGTTCATCGGCTAAAGTCTTGCGTCCCATTCATCTCGTTTAAAGTATGACCCTTGTGACTTGGGTAGGAAGCGAGGATTTGGTTGTTCTCGTGTTCCAGTGCTAAGCTAAACCACTTGAACATGTTCCCAGCTGCCATCACTTTGGGAGCTTAGGACAGAGCCAGCTTGCCTGGGATGTCAGAACTGCTTCAACGCCAAGCAAGCAGGACACTAGGGCGTATAGCAGCTTGTATAACCATCTGATTTGAAGCACCAGGTCTCTAGGTCCACAGCAACAAGGGTGAATAGAGGCTTCTATGCAGTGCAGCGAACATGGTAGTAAAGAGACGCGAAAACAGTAACTAAATGTTGCAGGACAGTATACAGGGGAAATAGTGCCAATGAGGACCAGGCAAGTCTTCAGAGGTTGGGACTAAAGTTGACATGTTTGAGTCGCTTCACAATCCAGCACAGCACTGACAAGTCTAGTTGCCAGTGATGCTGCAACCAAGACTGATCAGCGAGAACAGAGGGCCTCCACCAGCACTGACAACCCCACCAACAGCACCTGCGACGTCTCCACCAACGTCGCCGAGGGCATCGCAAAAGCCTTCGGAATTTGGTGACTCAACACTGAAGTCAAGAAGGAGGTTGTTCGCGTTGGTGTGGACGATGTGGACCTCGTCCGGGTACCAGAACTCTTGGTTGATGTTTCCCGTTTGCTCGGCAGAGCCTTCGCAAAGGCTCGGCACGCGGCAGACGCCGTCAAGGTAGGGCCACTCTTTCTCGTCGACGACGGCGTTCATGGCTGCGTGAGCGACGGCGAATAGGTTGTCCCTCGAGGCGTCGTTGTCCCCATTGAAGACACCATTGGCGACGCCCCAGATCTCCTTGGCGTGAAGCTCCCATCTCTCACTGACGATGTCCGTGTTGATGTAGTTGGTGGCGTCGTTGCAAGCGATGTCGGAACATTCTTCGTTCCTGAGCCAGTCTAGGATGTCCTTGGCGCCTCGGTGACCGAAGTTGACGAGGTTGTTGCTAAGACGGACCTCAATGTTACCGTCGGAGTCATGCTCGTACTCGTCAAAGTTCTGCCGAGGCATCATGACACTCTTGTACCCGTGCTTGAATTCGGGTGCCGCGAGCACGAGGGGGCTGAGAAGAGACAGGGCGGCGAGGCTGGTGAGACCGTGCATGGTGGATGGCTTGATGTTGTTGGTGGTGAGAAGAATATGAAAATGTTTTGGGGATTGTGTCTGGTAGTACAGGCTGTTCTATTTGGTCTTGTTGTCCTGTGCAGGATTTGAAGAAACGAGATTGAGAATGCGAGCTGCCAATGGGCCCCTTTATAGAGAGCTCGTCCGGCAAGTGCCAAGGTCCATTCAAATGCTTCTCGCACCGATTTCAATGACGATTGAAAATGTTCTATTCTCACGTCGCGCATGCTGCTGCTCTGCACTCGCATCTTACTCTAGATGACATATGCCACGACGTAGATCTCGTGAAGGATTTCGACTGGTTACATCGCAAAGGGCCGCTGCCATTGGCCATTTTTACGACGGCTAGTAGTTGCCAGGGCTTACCGGGGCACACCCGCCGCGGCACAGCCTGGGGTTGGTCAGCTGCCAAGATGCAGCAGACATCATCTACCATCGTCCAAGCTGTGGGTCTGACGGCAAGCTTCGTGATACTCGGCATGACGGAATATCTGTTTCCAGGTGTTGAGGAATGATGCAGATTGAAGAGCACACTCGGTCCTTTGCCATCAATGATTGGCAGAGTCACAATTGCGGGATGTTCGAAGCTTTTCAAGTCAGAGGCGACGTGTAAGCTCGTGCTCAGATTCAGCTCCACCAGAACCCTGGTCCATCGCAAACGAAGACCTCGCGAATGGCCAGATATGAGCTGATTCAGCAGCAAGGAAACCTTTGCTACAGCTGCGCCATGCGAACGATACTCCTTGCAATGCCAGTGCCACCGAGATTGAGAAAGAGCCCGACTGACAGATAGTGGACCATTTCTCGATTGCTCACCGGGGAGCCTTCGGGGTGCGGGTGGCAAACTACCGCCGTCTCCTCGTAGGGTCCTTCGAATGGGACGCACCTCCAATGAAATTCTTCTGAGTATGCCTCAAGCCCAATACTCACTGAAGCCATGAGACCAACCCTGCTAGCCCGTCGTTGTGACACAGATTGGAAGATCTGCCGACCAGCTTTCGACTCTCAACCTCCAAGCTCCTCGATCAAAATATCCGCCGCCCTCTCCCCAATTGCAAGCGCAAAACTCCCCGTGTTCGCAGCATAGTTGACCGGCGCGATGCTCAGATCCGCGATCTTCAGCCCCTGGATGCCGTGCACGCCCAGCCTGCCATCGACGACGCCCCCTTTCTCCAGTGGCGCCATGCTGCAAGTCCCGAGACCGTGCCAGCACTGTCCGACATTCTCGCGCACCCACTTGTCGAGCACGGCGTCGTCATCGGTCGAGTAAACGATGTCCTGCACGTCTGACGGCAGCGGGCCGTCGCGCTTACCGCACGCCGCGGGCGAGGAGGCGGCGAATGGTGGATGCATGGGCGCGTACTCGCCGCGGTACGAGTCCATGCGGCGCATGACCTCGCGCTGTTTCTTGTAGTGCCAGGCGGCCTGCTTGACGTCTAGGCCGTCGGGGTCGGAGAGAATTCCTGTGCGCAGGGCGATGGGGTCGGTGGGGGAGGGGCCGGTGATGTGGATGGATCCGCGGGAGTAGGGGTACAGCGTGGAGGATGAGGCGCTGATGAACTGGGAATCGGCTTCGCCCTCGGGCCAGGGGCCGGGGAAGCTGGCACGGTTGGTGGAAGTTTTCGGAAGAGTGGCTTGGGTACTTACAAGGCGGCGCTGATGATGTAGGCGACGGGCTTGTTTGGACGGTCCTTGAAATCCTTCTCCCAGACCTTCTGGAACGCCGGCCCCATGGCCGCGACCTCGGCTTCCGAGGGCCGAATCTTTCCCGCGACATCGGCGCCGTTGGCATAGAGAAGCTTGTGGTCCTCTGCGATCAGCTTCTCAAACGTGTGTTTGCCGGTGAGGAAGTCATTGATGGTGTGCTCCGAGCCCAAGGACGAGTAGTACGTTCCGAGGATGATGTTATGGTCCTGGAAGTTTTCACCGACGCCAGGAAGGTCAACGATTGATTTCACTCCGGCCTTGGCTAGCACGTCGGCCTGTCCGATCCCGGAACGTTCGAGCAGGAGAGGGGTTCCGAGGTTTCCTGCAGTCAGAACGACCATCTTCCGGGCCCTGATGATGTGCGTCTCGGTGGTGGTGTGAAGGTCCGGGTTTGGGTGCACTTCAACCCCGATCACGCGCCCATCTTCAATGGCAGCCCTCTTCACCTGATGCTCAGTGAGAACATGCAAGTTATTGTGCTTGCCGTCCCGAAGTCGGGGATGCAGATACGCGTGTGCGGCGTCCGAACGCTTGCCGTCGGGGCTCGTGAAGAGAAGGTTTCGCTGCAAGCCGTGGCTAGTTTCGAGGTCCTGTGCATCAAGGGTCTCTGGCACGCCGGCCCTGACCCCTGCCTGGATCATGTCGTCCTGGAGAAGTGTCGGGCCCCACGGCCTGTCAGAGATGTGGATGGGGCCGTCGTTGCCGTGCGTTTCGTATGAGCCCTTGCCGTGATATGTTTCCCACTGGAGGAAGTCAGCAATCTTCGTCGATGAGTATCTGTTCATCTGGCGAAAACACCTTCTTGAAGTACGGGATCATATCGTAGGCCGTCCAGCCCGGCGTGTTCCAATCGTCCATGTCCTCTCGGACGCCTCGGGTGTAGGTCAACAAGTTGATGGCCGAGCCGCCCCCCAGAATGCTGCCTGCTGGGACCACCAAAGCTCTTCCCGAGAGGCTTTTTTCCTTCTCGCCCGGGTACAGCATCATTCTACCCGTCTCGGCAGGCGTCAGGATATTGAGTATGCCGGCCAACGGAAGATGGACCATCTGGTTGTTGTAGTTGTCCTTGCCCCGCTCGATCAGTAGTATGGAAAGATCCGGACGCGCATCGCTGAGTCTCGCAGCCACGACGCATCCAGAACTACCACCTGGAACGAATTAGCCGATCGATTCGCCTCGTGGTCAATTTCGTTCCGCGCACATACCGCCGACGATGATGACATCGAAGTCACGTTCGCGAGGAACACTGTTGAATATTCCGCCCATGATGAGAGTGAGGGCCCGGAATGTGACAATGAGTTTCAAGTGTCGTGGATGTCTCGAACGAGGTCTCGTCAGCGTCTTAAAGGCTTCAAGTTGATCCTTGGCGTCTTACATTACCCCTCCCAATCCCTGGATTCTGCTGATGATTCGGGTCGCCAATGGGATGCATCTGCCGGCTGAGGTCTCCGTTGATAGGGTCGGATGCATCGCGGATGGGGTGCTCAGTAAGACCTAGTCCCGATCTCACTTGCAAACGGTTGTTGCCCTGCGCTGCGCTTATTCATCTTTGTTCGCTGGGAAACCGCTCAATGATGCCGCCGAAGCTTTGCGCTCTGGCCCAAATGGGGTTCAATATCAACCAAGTCCCTGGAAAACCAAGCAGGACGTTGATATGATCATAGCTCAGCGAGCCCTGTGATGTCAAGTCTCAGGGTTCGTAAGTGTCAGAAAGCGAAGAAGCGAAGGTATATTGAAGCTTCTGAGGGTCATCGGGATTATGGGTGTTGGCCTGGCCGGGGGCCAGAGCCAAGAAGATCAATCTCGTGGATGAAACGTACACGCTTGGAGCCCCGGTCTATCTTACTGCCACGATCGACCTGGAAGATGGAAAAAAAGAGAGGGTATTTTGCATCGCATTTCTTCAGTCGCGGGGTCAAGGCCCACAGCACACCAACACTGCTAAGCACGTCTTCCGAGCGTCCACGACCGAGCCGGGTGGCTCCCGGCGGCCTCGAGGGCGATAAGCCGCAACTGAGAAATAAAACGCGTCATGCAAACAAAAAGCAATCGCTGCGCAGGTGTCGACGACGCATTGAGCGCGTCGCGCGGAGAAGAATGGAATGGCACGAAACGGCAACCTGCCGCCACACGGCCTCCAGAGAGTTAGTCGGGGTCTTCTTGGCCAGCTGAACCTCTCCTATATTAGCTGAACTTCTCTAGAGCGTGCCGGTCCGCCATGACGAGGGCCACGGCCGCGTCTAGATCAGACGCGGGGACCACGCCCGGGCTTTTCTTCCCCCTGAATCCCCTCGCGCTATGAACAAGTCGACGCCCCAAATCCCCGGATCGTCCACCACGTGCCGCCACCCATTCAGGGCGCCAATGGCACGGTACGGCCCTGTCGCTACCCATTGCGACTATCGTGGCCTGCGTTTCCCTTTCGAGCCGCCGGGCTAAGCCTCAACTGCTGTTAGCTCAGGGCAGCGCGTGTTGGGATGACCCCGAAGAAGAAATCTCGCAGCCCAGCTGAATGGATTATTTGCGGGAACTAGCCCTAGGCACCCCTACTATCTGATTATGCATGAGCTGCGATGCAGGACGAAGCTCAGCTCCTGTCCCAGCGCTGTGGTTGAGCGGATCAATGTGCCTGTCTTTGGCAACGAGCCGGATATCGGGAAGTGAGGACATCAGTGAGGGGACATAAAAGGCCGCTTGCTGCCATCTCTTGGCCGAGTTTCTGAATTTTTTTTCACAGCAGCGATCCAGAGAACTTCCTAAGTCATTCATTTCTCACCTCCAAGCCCTCAAAGCCAGTCAACATGAAGTCTGCCTCTGTCAACGTCCTCTTGGCCCTGGCCGCCGTCGCCTCGGCCTCGCCCACTCGCAACCTCTTCGAGAGGGCCGACCCTAAGTGCGATGCCGACAACTGTCTCCGAGGTATGTATTCGACTCATGATTCACAAATCTTCATCAACTCGTGCTGACACAACCCAAGCCATCAGGAACGTCGCTCGCCCCGGTCTCGCTGAGTGCAACTCCTACCTCAAGGCCACCTTCACCCCGGCCACATCGACCGTCTACACCACTCTCAGCTTCACCGTTACTCCCACGGCCACTGTGGATGTGACCTTGACCAACACCGAGCTGGCTACTGCCACCGTGTACGATGAGGAGGTATGTACCGAGGCGATCCGTCACCATCCTGCCAGTACTGACTCCTCTCCAGACTGCCACCGAAGTCATCGTCCGCGGCGTCACCGTCAAGCCCTGGAAGCGCCAGGCCACCCAGTTCCCCTCGGCCATCCCCACCTACGCCTCTGCCTGCTCCGGCGCCGTCCGCTACACCAGCGCCTGCGCATGCATCGGCGCCACCGCCACCACCATCACCGTCGAAGCTCCCACGACCGTCATCACCGTCTCGGAGACCGCCACCCCCACCACTGCCACCGAGCTCCGCCCCGTCCAGACCGACGTCGTCACCGTCACCGACAACACGCAGACCGTCACCACCACCGTCGCCACCAAGACCGTCACCAGCGACGAGCCCATCGCCACCGTGGCCGACTTCAAGCTCCGCGTCCTCAGCGGCAACCACCAGGACCAGTACATCAGGTTCGCCGCCAACCCCAGCGGCTCGGGCGCCGGCAACCTCAAGTTCAGCCCCGCTGCCGCCGCCAGCCGCTTCACCATCTCCTCTGCCGGCGTCCTGCTCGCCCCCAACGGCAAGGAGCTCAACTACCCCACCCCCGTCCCGCACAACGGCTACTCTCCCATCGAGGCGTTCCCTGGCGCGGCTCCTGCTAACCGCCGCCCCGTCCCTTGCCAGGTCAACTCGAGCAGCAGGGAGCTGGAGTGCTATGCCCAGTCTGGTGCGTTTGTGGACTGTGCGCAGCAGGATCCTAAGTGGTGGTCTGGTGTTGGCTCTCTGGCTGGTGACTGCACCGGTATCAGGGTTGCTGTTGAGTATTAGATGTGCTGCTTTGGGCCAGAGGCTCCAGAGTCTGGACTTCTTTTGGGGGGGACGGAGTCATGAGAGTGGAGCGTGTAAGACTGGGTGTAGATGTCATAGGCTCTAGTAATGAAGAGGCAATGCTGGTGATGGAGGACGACTAATTGACATGATGGATATTTCGTGTGCCTGCCCACCATTCCATGGGATCTGAATGACCCTGACCTGTGATCACAGCGTCGATTGTTGCAAGCTGACCTGCCTATCATTTGACAAGAAGAGTCATGAGCATCCAAGGCCAGCCGTGCATCACAAGTTTTGCCCCCGCAGCATGCCTCCCTACATCGTCGTGCCATCTCCATATTGGCCAGAGCACTGCGACTGTGGCGCTTCGTAGACCTGAGCCCTTGGCGCTCCAGCATGCAGCTTTGGCAAAAAAGGCAAAAGAAATGACGAGGACCGACCCGGTTTCGAACCAGGGACCTTAGGATCTGCAATCCCACACTCTACCACTGAGCTACCGATCCCGTTGAGGATGACTCCGTGATGTCGCGAGAACAAGAGGCTCTGGTGCGCGAATGAGGGTGTTACCGTGAGACTGCCGCCACCTGCTCGGACAGGTCTTGTGTATAATCAAATGGTGGAGGGCCTGACTTCTGGTCCGGATGGAGAAAGGACGCACACAGGAGAGGTCATATGCGCGGTGTCAAAATTCTGGGTGGAGAGTTGATGTCGCGTGAAGTGCAGCGCCCGGCGAAAAGTCATGTCTATTCATGTTGATTTCTAATCCTCATCTCTGCCGTCGATGGCTGTGCCGGTGTGGATCACACACTGCCGCCTGGTCGTGTGCGCTTACACTTGCAGCCACCAGCCGAACATGACATCAGGCTCGGTAGCTCCGCTGGTGGGTAAGGGCGGAAACGTCACATAAATACATTTGGCTTGCCGCTTCGCGATTACCATGCAACAACTCACGGCAAACATTCCTGCTCACCCTGTGCTCTCGATCAAAATGACTCCTCCGTCGTCCTGCCACGCCCTGATTACCAGCGGTGGCAAGCTCACCAAGGCTTCCATCCCGCTGCCTCGGCCCGAACAACACCAGGTCCTTGTCCGCGTTCTCTACGTTGCCCAGAACCCCACAGACGGTAAATCGGCTAGATTCCAGGCCACGTTTTGTATGCAGGAGCTCATCACGACTTTCAACAGTTCAATCGCTCGACAGTAACGCCTTTGGTGACGATGCCGTGCTCGGATGCGATTTCGTCGGTATCGTGGAAGAGCTGGGTCCCGAGGCTTCGAGGATCCAGGTCGGCGATCGAATCGCCGGTCTTATCTGGGGCGGTGAGAAAACATGCGTCGTCACACTTCGATCGGATGACCCAACTGACTTTGGCGGCAGGTGAGGTCAAGAAACTCGGCGGTTACAGCGAGTACACGCTCGCCGACGACCGAATCTGTTTTCCTCTGCCCGCCGGCATCGCTCCCGAGAAGGCCGCCACCGTCCCACTCGCTTCCTGCACGGCCTTGCTCGCTCTCTTCTCCAAAGACTGCCTGGCACTGACCAAGGGGTCGGGCCAGACCGTCCTGGTCTGGGGCGGCAGCTGTATGTCTCATCCCCAGCATCAGACAGATGCTTGAGTTAACAATCCCTCGCGCGCAGCCAGCGTCGGGCAGTTCGCCATCCAGATCGGCAGACACTACGGCTTGAACGTTGTTACGACTTGCAGCCCCCGCCACCACGAGCAGGCGCTGGCCCTCGGCGCAACGCATGTCTTCGATTATCGCGATGAAGATGTCGTTTCCAAGATCAAGAATGCCACCAGTGGAAAGCTGCAGTTTACGTTTGACACCATCGGAAACGAGACCTCCTCCGCTACAGCTTCTCGTGCAATGGCAGAGACAGGTGGTAACCTGTGCACTGTCCGCCCGGGCAAGGCCTTCACTGACTCCGTCACCAAGGGAACGAAGGTCACCGACGTGCTGGTGTGGACCGCGTTCTTGAAAGATCACCGCTATGGCGACTTCCACTGGCCGGTACGTGGCGGGACAGACTCTAGGCCTCACCGTGCTTGCTAATCAGTTTCTACAGGCCAACCACGACGATCACGCGCTTGCGGCTTCTTTCTTCGATGCGCTTCCGGGCCTGCTCGCCGAGGGCACCATCAAACCCAACGCGGCAACGCTTCGTGGCGGTCTTGACGATGTGCCTGCTGGCTTCCAGGAATACAGAGATGGCAAAATTTCGAACTATAAGATCGTCTACCAGATTTAGAAATCACCCTAGAATAGTGAATGAGATCAACTTCCTGCTTGTCTATAATTTATGGCATAAAGGCCAATCAGAAAATAATGGCTTTCGATCCGAGAACCCTAACAATATACAAGAGACCTCAAGTGTCGAAACCTGTGTACTTGTCGCCTTTACGTCCATGTCAACAGCAGCTCCTTCCAGAGAGCGCGGGCCTGCTCCATCCTGCCCGCGTCCGAGACGATGGCTGCAGCGAGGCCAGCCACCCCGAGACCGAAAACGGCACCGAGGCTCCCCGAAGAGAACAGCGAACCGCGCGACTTCCTCCTGATCTCAAAGTCGGACCATCGCGGGAAGATGGTCCGAAGCCAGTACATGAACATGGGGTCCGGATAGATGAAAGTGTTCTTCCCCGTGGTCGGATCCATCCACCAGCTCCGGCAGCCGCTGTTGAACACGAGGCCCTTGAGCTTCTCGTGGACCCAGCGCAGGTCCCGCCGCTGCGCCTCGGGCTTGACCATGATGCACTCGGCGCCGCCCTTGAGGACGGGCCGCAGCAGGCGGCACGCGTAGTTGATCTGGCACTCCGAGTGGAAGATGACCGAGTGCTGGCCGGTCGCGGCGTTGGGGCCGTAGAGGATGAAGAGATTCGGGAAGTCCGTGACGACCGTGCCCTTGTAGGCCTCGGCGCCGCCCTGGTCGTCCCAGACCCGGTGCAGGTCGACGCCGCCGCGGCCCGTGATCTCGATGGGGTGCAGCCACTTCTGCGTGAGGAAACCGGTGGCGAAGATGATGGCGTCGGCCGGGTACTTGACGCCCGTCGCCGTCTCAACGTGCCGTGGGCCGATCTTGGTGACATCGTCTTTCGTCAGGTGCATGGACGGGGAGTGCAACGCGGCGAAGTAGGTAGCCGTGTTCACGCGCCTTTTGCAGCCTGGTTCGTAGTTGGGCTTGAGGATCTCACGGTACTCGACAGGCGCATCTGTGTTGATGTACGAATATGTCGTGTCGCGTATCTTCTGCCGCATTCGGGCGCCGTCTTTTGTCATGAGGAACGAGTAGAAAGTCTTCTCGAGGTCCCATGCCAGTATGACGCGGTAGAGTCGAGCAGCCAGTGGTACATACCGCATCACGCCCTTGAACGTGCTGGAGTATGTCGGATTACCCTGCTCAACCATGTTAGCAGACGATCACCATCAGGGGAACGGGGAGTAAGCGCACCCTTTTCGTCCACCAGTGGGCACTTTTGACGATTTGAGTGACTTTGCCACGAGGCCCGACATCCTTGACAAGTTCCGGGACAAACTGCGTAGCCGACGCGCCGTTGCCCAAGACCACGATATGCTTGTCTTGGGTCTCCAGGGACTTGTCCCACCGGGCGCTATGGAACAGCTTACCCTCGAACGACTCGGAACCCTCAATGGTGGGAATGAAAGGTCGATCGAGGGTGCCGACGGCACTCACAACGACAGGTGCCTCCTTGATGAACGTCTCCCCGGTCGACTCGTCCCGGAATGTGCAGATCCAAAGGGATCTCTCGTCATCCCACCGCAGGCCGACACACATGGTGTTGAAGCGACAGTGTGGGATGATGCCGTGTGTCTCGGCGACGGAGAAGAAGTAACGGTGAAGCTCATCGCGGCCGGGATACATGGTGGTCCAGTCGGGGTTCGGGGCGAAGCTGTACGAGTAAAAATGGCTGGGGATATCGCAGGCGCACGCCGGGTACCGGTTATGCCACCAGGTGCCTCCGACGTTGTCGGACTTTTCGTACAAGGTGAAGTTGTCGTGGCCGAGGAAGCGCTTGAGCTGGACGGCCATGCCCAGGCCAGACACGCCGCCGCCGATGATGACGACTTCTTTGGAAGGGGAAAGAGACATGTTGGGAGGAACTGGTCGTCAAGTGGCTTAACCGTTGTTGAGTGAGCTCTTCTGCATCAGTGCCTACGTTGCCTTGGGCTCATGACGATTCGAGGACTTTATATCCGCCCATTTTCAGCAGTACGAACTGTGACTTGTCGCTCGTGGAGCTTCCTCCCCCGGAACCGAGACCATCACGGGCCTCCTCCATGATGCACTCTGGGGAATCCCACAGTCGAAATCGACGTGAAGCTAGACTAACCGCCAGCCGCACCCTTTCCAGGCTAGTGGAAGCGCTCGGCCTGCGGGTCTGGCGGTCGAGTCCTGGGGCGAGTCAGACATCTCCGGATACAGTACAGTGTAGCCGCCGGTGGCGATGTCTCTCCTCGCCCTCTCGTGGTTGGCGCGTTTCCACTTTCCCCTCACAGCCCACGCGCCCCTCTGCGAGATGTGGGAAATGGGTACTTACTTGACCAAGTCAAGCCCAACCGCTCTACGTGGACCGCGCTGCTCAAGCATCCCAGTCCTGGCTCCTCTCGTCGCACAACACGATGCCCACCTCAGCCAGCAGCGCCGCGCTCAAACACTCCAAGCCCCGGTCGAGAAAGACGCGGACGAGGTCAGGATGGTCAGTCTGTTTCCCCGCTGACTGTTGACCGTGGTGTGATGGAAATGGAGTCTGTTGGCTGACCACTCCTCGCAGCCTGCCTTGTCGAAGGAGAAGGAAGAAATGTGCGTGCAGTTGTCCCCCTCAATTGTCGACGCAAGGCTGACCACTCGGAATACCCAGGTGACGAAGCCCGTCCGAGATGTCATCAATGCGAAACCAGGCACCAAGCCTGTAGCTGGGGACTGCATGTCTCTTTCCATCCCTCAAGGTTGTTGGAATTGACCGCGGATGAGACCGCATCACTCAACGCCATCGACAACGAGAGACGGAAGAACCAAGAGGCAGACGGTGCACAGGTCGAGTATTCAGTATGGTTTCTTGCCCGGTCGATTGGTCTTGCGGCCGGGGCTGACGTTACGATCCCGTCCAGGTGATTGATGAGAGTGCATCGATCGTACAGAGATTCAAAGATGGAAGCATCGGCGACGTCACATCCGACGAGTCCGACACCAACGATGTCGAAGACGACACCAACACTGCTGTTCACACTCTGGAAGATTGCGACAGCGAACCCAGCGAGTCACCAGCCGCGCCCGTGCCCATACCGCCGGCATCCGAAGTCCTACCTCCCATCTCCGACCTGATTCTGGAACATGTTCAACCCCAAGAGGATCCCTCCTTCTCGGGCATCGACCCCTCCATGTTCCAGTATGACCACTCGGCTTTCTTTGCGGAGACCGGACCGTACATCGCCCCCTTCTCCCTCGGCCTGGCCATATCACGAGGCGTTTCTCCTGAGCCAGACCCGGCCCTGCCCGTGTCCCAGAAGACCCTCGTCAGTCTCATGTCGGCTTTCGTGTGGGAGACGGCCGGGTGGTGCGAGACGACCGACTCGGACAAGCACTTCTCGACGGCGAGCATACATGCCATGATGGAGTCGAAACCCTTTGTTGCAGCGGCCATGTCACTCGCCTCGCGCCAGCTCGACAACGTATCCGGCCGAGCGCAGCAGAGGACCCTGGAGCTATACCAGTACACCATCGGCCTGCTTCTACGACAAGACCCCGCCGAGCCCGACCCTTCGATTCTGGCGGCGTGCACCTTACTATGCGTCTACGAGATGATGGCGTCGAGTGTCACGGAGTGGAGGCGACACCTTCGAGTGAGACCATCTTTACTCCCGAGGAGGAACCTGTTTGCAGACAATGACTGATCGATTCAACGCTTCCAGGGATGTGCGGGTTTACTACGGACGCAGCGGTGGAACGGCGACAGCGCGGGCATTGTCAAATCTTGCTTCTGGGCCTTTGCGAGAATCGGTAGGGCAGCATCGAACCCCCAAGGTGTGCATCCGCAGGTTCTAATCATGCGTAGATGTCTGGGCGGCGTTCAGCCTCGACCATACCACACTCATCCCGACATCGTCCTGGGTGCGAAACGACTCTGTCGAGCTGGTCGCGGCCGCCGGGAACCTCGATGACTTCTGCAACCTCACCATACTCATGTTCGCCAGGACCGTAAACTTGCTCAATGAAGACGACCCGGCCAGAAACTCGCACGCCACGTCCTTTGGCGATAGGGTCCGCCGGGCTTGGGCCGGGCTTCAGCTGTGGCACCGATGCCGGCTGCCCGAGGCAAGGCCTCTCCTAGATATTGAGGCGTCACGCACGAATGTGTTTCCTACCATAATCTACACAAGATCGTCATCGAGTAGGTCTTGTCCTGGCATCCGGTCATCTCATACTCAGAGCAGACACTGACCCCGCATGGTGTAGTATGCGGCAATACCTTTTACCATGCCGCTTGCATCCTTCTCCTCCAGACTGGTTTGATCACCGAGACATCTGCCCTGGATCCACCAGAAGTGGTACGTTCCCTGGCTGCACCCCTCCGACTGTTGCTCGGCCGTCTAACTGCTTCGTCCCAAGCTCGAGCCAGTCTGGCATGCCATGGAACTCGGGGGTATCTCGAAAAGCAACCCGTCACAGTGAGGAACTTTCTTCCCCGGGTCGAACAACGGCGCTCAAATGCTAACGTGCCCACCAAAAAGTGCAAACTGGGTCAACCACCTACAGCCGCTGTACATTGCCGGCCGCGTCTTCGCAAACCTGCCGCCTTCTTCATCTCTTGGGCCTCGTTCCAAAGGCCCGCCGCACTTGCGAACTCACAACGAGCAGGGCAGGGGAAGGGTCGCAAACTCGGACACTGGGTTCGGAAACCATTGGTCCCCCACGAGCATCGAAACTCCAGGCCGCGGACGAGGGGAAGAGGATGGGGATTTTGCCGCCGAGAAGCTGGCTCTCTTGAAGCACCTCGCGCTGATTGAGAGGGAAACGGGCTGGAAGACATCGGATAGAGCTAGAGACCTACGGGTTCTCTGGGGGCTGGAGAACGACGCCCCTGCTTGATGGACATGGTGGGTGCGCGCAAGAGCTGGTCAGGGGCTTAAACCAATTCTGCCCGTTGAAGACAGAGTCCCTACGTCTATCCATCTAGGACGAAGAGAATCATGTCAGTTGGGCGAAATGCCCTGCTGCATGGCAACCCTTGTTTTTAATGACACCTGTTTGTGGTTATTGATCGAAGCTGAATCGGCAGAGCGTCGCTTTCAGTGGTGTCATGCCTCCTGGCAGAAAGCATCGTGAAAACACTTCTACTGCACAGAGCGTTTTTCGTTATAGAATTGTACGACTGATGACCATCTTGGGCCTCTGTGAGAACAAGGTCGTTGTTTTCTCACTGCTGGTCAAACCTACCTTGACAAAAATGGCCCATCACCAAGAGCTATCCCGGAGTAACCCATGGACCTTCGCACACTAAGTCCAGCTCGTTAGCCAACCCGGAGTCTATGATGCGAATGGATATTGATTTGTAGTGGTACGGAGATACGATAATTAACAAACATATTTGGCTTTGCTAAATCTTGAATGGCCGTCAAGTTTACCACATGGCAGGGACTAACTATTGATAGAAGAACAAATTTGTATTTATGTAGGACCGTCTGGCAGTGGCACGTTGTCAATATGCTCGAAGCCTAGATGAAACCCTTGACTTGACCTTGATCAATCATCAAACTGAGACCCCTGCATCTCACACCAACATCTAAGACCCTGTCATCAATCCATACAGCTAGCAAGTGCTATGCTGTGTTCGAGTATACTAGAAACCTTTCCGACGCAGCCTCAGCGGCAACACGTATCCGTTCTACCGGTGAGGTGTACCGACGGGGGCAATTTACCAACAATTAGCTGCGTTCGACGTGAGAGTCAGCGGCAGTCTTTTCGTCAAACACGTCTCCCTGGTCGCTTTCCGGAGTATTGTGGGAGTCTCGGACATTCTCGACATCCACGTTCCCGTTCTTCTTCCTGGCAGCCTGGATTTCCCTGGCTACCTGGACAGGATTCCTCTGGGACGAGAAGATGAAGTCTACATCTTCCAGTCGGATGTTGCTCGTTTCCGCTATGGTGAAGTTAGTCACGATTGGATGATCAAACCAGGAGCACGGCAGAGTACTCACGATAGAAGAAGTACACCAAGGGAACGAAAAGAAGGTTCGTCGCCATGAAGATCAGATACGCCTTCCAGCGCAGGCGGTTGATGATGACCGGGGTAATCATGACGACCGTGAAGTTCCACAGCCAGTTGCTGCTGATGCCGATGGCGGTGCCGCGCGTGCGCGCCTCGAGGGGCAGAACCTCTGGCACGTAAACCCACGGCACGCAGTTGACTCTGCATTAGAAGGTCAGCCGACGTTCTTGTTCCACTCTGAGGCAAGGCAGAAAAAAGGGGGAGGGGCGGTGGGGGATACTCACGACATGCCGAAGATGAGCTGGTAGAGGAAGAAGAACGCCACGGAGGCGGAAGCAAACGTCTGGCCACGAGCGCTGCCGTCGGCCTGGGAAAGGAGAGCCGCGGCAAACATCATGCACAGGCCGAGACCGGTGCAGCCCCAGAGCATGGTCTTCCGTCTTCCCATCCGGTCCAGCGCAAAAGAGGGCAATATGCTCCCGAACATAAACATCATGTTAATGCAACCTCCGATAATCTGACTGCGCTGAACAGACATGCCGACGTTCTGCTGAAGTACTGTTGGGATGTAGTAGACAATCATGTTGATGCCGCTGACCTTGTGGACGGTCAGCCCAAACGAACGTATGCTTGTTACTTTGGACTAGGGCTGCCACGTACCTGATTGACCATCTGGATCATCCACGCGAGGAACAGCCTGTAGCGGGTGCGGACCTTGTCGGCTTTGAAGAGGGCCATGAAGGACGAGTTGCGCTGCGCGTCCGACTCGATCTCAATCGCCCGCAGAATAGCCGTCTTCTCCGCCAAGATGGACTCGTCCGTCGGTAACTTGTCGAACACGGCGCAGAGGACCTCGACAGCCTCCTCCTCTCGGCCATGAACAAATAGCCAGCGCGGCGACTCGGGGAGCGCAAAGACCAAGATGCTGACGAAGATGGCAAACAGTGCCTGGATGGCGACCGGGAGGCGCCAGGCGACGGCGCCGCCCACGAAGCTCATCCCAAAGTTGAACCAGTAAGCAAAGGTGATGCCGACCTGTTTCACGAGATGAAATGTCAGTCTGATGCTAGAATGAGGTCGGGGTTTAGGCTCGGGGTACAACGCACACCAACGAAGAGCACTTCGGCGCTGACGAGTCTGCCTCGAGATGTCGCAGCGCACAATTCCGATTGGTACCTGTTCCAAGTCAGCACCATCTTCCACTCCAATTTATTTCTCGGAACAGGCAGAGATCGAGCCACGTACATGGGCACCGTCGCAGTCTTGAGGCCAGTGCCGACGCCGGTGATGACACGGCCGATGACGAGGTGGGCAATATGGAAAGACGTGATCTGGAGGGTCGTTCCAACGAAGACGAAAGCCATCGCCAGCCACATGATCCTGCGGCGGCCCAGGGCCTCCCCGGCGAAGAAGGCCACTGTGATGGACATGTCAGTCCCGTGACCAAGAACCACAGACACTGGGAGGTCTTACCAACGCAACCTAGAAGACAGCCCAAATTGTAGCAGGAGACGATGATGCCCGTCTGCGAATCGGATGGGTTGTTGAAAAGGTCCAGCCAATTTTCATTCTGTAGGATAGGACCGAAGACGCCTTGCTCGTACCCGAACAGGACAAAAGCTAGCAGGCAGCAAGTTGTGACGCCAGCCTGCAGGCTCTTGCCTCTTCCCAGCCAGTTGCGCATTTCTCTTGGATTGGGGGCTTGTCAAATGTTGGTTGGTGTGTGGTGAGGTAGATCAGGTCCTGTGCTCTGAGATGCTTGGGATCTGTACGGTGTGAGGGGACGGCTGATGTCTTATGTAGCCGCGCCGCGCTTTGAAGACTTGAGGGAGCTCTGAGCTTGGTTTCCAACATGCCCATGCCCATGCCCGGACACATTGATGCATCGGCATCTCCCTTGAATCTGGGGACTCCACGGGGCCGGTTGAGGTTGTCCCCCGGCGACCCCGCCAACGACGGCGCCAACTTGATTCGGGGAAGCGAAGCTCACGCCGGTGGAAGATGGCGGCGGTCGCTTGCGCTTGCATTTCTACGCTTCGAGCTCAGTCCACCAGGGCGTCCTCTAATGGCATTGCAACCGCCGGATGCTGGTGATCGCGTAGCTTGGCCGTAGAGTCGAGACCAGTAGCTCGGGCGGGTCCGCTGAGCTGAAATGCCCCTGGTCTTTGCTTCGTGTCTCGGTTTTGTCATCTCGAGCCTCCCTACCGCCCGGTTCAGATGGAGCCCAGGCAAAATGGCAAGTTGAACCGCTTCCGCGCTCTAGCGCTTGTACTCGCCCAAGTTGCGATGTCTCACCCGCCGCGTCTTGGCCATGCGGTCATCGGCATGAGTGCGAATCACCATGCTGCTACCGCCCCTTAAATAATCTTCGGACGACAACCCGTGCACTTTACCAGCTGCTGTCGAGAGGAATGACAATCTCACGGATTCGCATTGGCAACATGGAGGCCGGCAACCTTGGGCTTCCCGATCAAGGCAACCTCAAGCTGAACAAGCCAGTGCCCTTCGAGGTGAGGTTTGACAGCGACCTGATCGAGCTGACGAGGAAGAAGCTCGAGCTGGCACGTTACCCGCGGGAGCAGACAGACTATGATGAGGACAACTGGTCGCAAGGAGCCAAAGTCGCAAAAGTCAAGGACCTAGCAGAGCACTGGCTGCACGGGTATGACTACGCGAAGCAGGAAGTCAGTTTAATATCCCAGTCTCGATGCCAGTTGCTGGCCCAGTGTTTGCTCACAGCTTTCAGAAACACCTCAACTCCATCTTCAATCACTACCTCGTCAAGATCAACGTACCAGGCTATGGCCACTTGGTCTTGCACTACACACACGCCAAATCTCCGACGAGGGATGCGACCCCTCTGCTCTTCTCCCACGGCTGGCCCGGCTCGTTCGTCGAGGCAAGCAAGGTCGCAGTTCCACTGAGCAGGCCAAGTGACCCGTCCCACCCATGCTTCCACGTTGTCGCGCCCTCCATCCCCGGCTTCGGCTTCTCGCCCGCCTCTCCTCGATCAGGCGCCGGCCCCGAGGTCACCGCCCGCGCCTTCAAGGTGCTCATGACAGACGTCCTGGGATACCCCCGCTTCGTCACGCAGGGCGGCGATTTCGGCTCCTTCATCACCCGCTCCATCGCGATCCAGCACCCCGACGTCGTCGTGGCCCAGCACCTGAACATGTTCCCCGTTCCCGCGCCGACCCTCCGGAGCGCGCCCCTCACCTACCTCCGCTGGTGTCTGTCCGATCTCCTCTACACGCCCTTTGAAAAGGAAGCGCTGCGCGTGCGCGCCAACTTCGAGTCCGACCAGAGCGGCTACCTCGAGCAGCAGCGCACGAGAGCGCAAACCCTCGGTTACGCCCTGGGCGACTCGCCCCTCGGCCTCTTGGCCTGGTTCGTCGAGAAGTTCCACGACTGGGGCGACGTCGAGGAGGCCTTCGACCCGGACACCATCGTCACGCTCGTCATGATGCACTGGATCCAGGGCGCCACGCCGGGCCTGCGTTTCTACCAGGAGGCCTTCGGCAAGCGGCGCGAGGCGGAGCGGACGTTCGAGACGTACGTCGGCTGCCCGACGGGTGTTTCGATGTATGCCAAAGAGCAACTGCACGTAAGTGTAGCACGGGGTCGAAGCGTGGTACGAGTATTTACTGATCTCCGCAGTGTCCTAAGGACTGGGCCCAACAGGCCGCAAATATCCAGTACTGGGAGGAATATGACGTAGGAGGCCACTTCTCGTCGCTGGAATGCCCTGAGCTGTTCATCAGGGACATGAGGCGGTTCTTTTCGAGGGATTCTATTCAGAAGGCGCTTAGATCGTAGACGTGCAGGGGGGAATCTCTGAATGTGAACATATGGCAGAGGTATTAGAGGGTATTTATTTCTCCAGCTTCCCTTGCTGGATTTCGAGAATTGACCTATGCGAGCTGGACGCCATTCGCCACAATGCGCAAACCGACGCACTTGCCACCCAGTATAACGGCAATAGTGCTTTAAGCTCGCGCCAACATTATGTATCGTTCATGGCCCGGACAATGCACAAAGCTCTGGTTGGTCTCCTGACAAGTGCATCAGGTCCCCGTGCTGTAGCCCTGGTCGCCTGTGGAAGGCAAATTGACACCCGAACCCTTCGTCTGCCGTTCGTCGGCGACGAGCATGGCTCCTGCGCGCACATGTGCCGCAAGCCTTGTCGTCTGTGTTCCAAAGTGCCAGTATTACAGGTGCCTGGCGGACGTTGGAAGGGATGATGAGCGACGAGGCCAGCTTCCAGCAGAAGGGGCCAGCGTCGTGGCCGAGAGCCCGAGGAAACCCTCGACTCGGCGTGGTCTTCGAATATTAAAGCCGAGCGTAGTGCTATGGTGGTAATTAAATATGCGGCCCTTAGAAAGTGCCACCTGTGTAACGGGCTGGCATCAAGAGCAAAACGAGCTGCTGTGTCATGTCTGCTGAGGCTGTCGTCGATGTCGCATCTTGACAGAGCCGCATACGTTCTGGTAGTCGTCAGAAAAACTCACCCGAACGTGTTGCAGGAACGTCATCAAATGCTCACCTTTCTAGCCTGCCGAAAGTCGGCATAGAAGCCGTTCCACAGATCCCTCGCAGCGCAATCCTCCCTCCCATCCTCGAGCTTCACGCATGACGGCTCACTCTCCTTCCGCACCTCTTCCGACGCATCGAGCCAGGGCTTGGGGACAGGAAAGTCAGAAAAGTGAAGAAACCTGGCCTCGTTGTACACGGCAACAGGATCCCAGGGCTCGTCTGGGTTGCCGAGGTACTTGTCGTGGGTGACGTGGTCCTTGAACTCGCCCGTGATCAGGTTATATGGCCTGTGTGGGAGGATCAGGGCCGAGTCCTTGTACAGGTCATTGAGGATCTCCATGTCGTAGTCCTCTGACCTTGCGGAGCTGACCTTGGCCTGGATACGGGCGAACTCTGTTTTGCTCGGGGTGGCGAGGACGAGCTGAGATGACAGGGTTGGGCTGTCCGGGTAGAGCCAGTAGGCGCGAGGCATAGCGACGGGTGCGGGCGGAGCAAGGAAAAGCTCGTCCATGTGCTGCAGGACCATGGAGTCCGAATCGAGCGATAGGACGCGATGGTACTGCGTTTGGTTGAAGGCGAGGAGCTTGGTGAAGGAGTCGGCCCAGGTGGGGTCGCTGCCGGAGCGGTGCTGAACGTTGATCGGTGCGAGCTTGACGTTGTAGGTATCGCGGGCTTTCACGATGAGGCGGGCGTCATCCGTGTCGGGGATCGCAGAGGAGGTCGGTGTGGTGCCGGCTTCGGGGTCAGGAAGCATTGTAGAGGGGTACATCATGAGCCTGTCTGCCTTGCTGTTGAGGGCAGCAAGCTTGGCAAAGATCATGACCGAGTTGCAGAGGTAAATCGAATTGGTGACATATTGCGTGTAGGCGAAGCGGGAATAGTCAAAGTCCGGGCTGCCCAAGATGGGAAGAACGGTTGCTGGGTTGTTGCTTTTGGGTGATGTTGAGAGGGCAGCACCAAGGTCGCTGATTTCACTGGCGTGATAGAATCCGAGGACGAGAAGGAAGCAAAGTGCAGCAGCGGCAGCAATGAGGCGCACGCGCCTCGAGGAGACGAGGTCCCCCAATGTTGGGCGAAGACCAACAGGTGTCATTGTTATCCGCTCGTCCTTGGTGGTGAAGAAGAGCTCCAAGGAGGGCTGCGAGTGAAAGATGGGGTTGAACTTCATATCCGGTGAGGCAGGACGGAATGATAGGGGGGAAGTCGGCCCAGCACGAGTGCGAGGTCACTCCTTCCTCAACGTGCTACAAATGTTCCGGGGTTGTACGACGACGGGAGTGTTTTGGCTCGGACGGTAGATGGACAGAGAGATACTTCAATCAAGTGAATGACGGTCGGGTGGCGCCGCAAGCGCCCCTGCGTGCCTGCGTGCCTGCGTGCCTGCAGCAGATGCCGCCTTCACTGGCTTGACCGACATGACCGTTCAGGCAGCACGGTCACTGCAAATGGGGCCATGTTTGCCTGTTGGTGTCGTCCATTGTTCTCGTCAGGGGCAGAGATTAGCGCCCGCCGGATTTCCTCCAATAGAATCGGTTACCAAGAAGCTGGCGGCGGCTGGCGCTATTTGTGGGTTGACTGGGGTCCGATTGGCTACTTAGTGACCGTACGCTAGGTCAGCCATGGACTAGTGATGTTTGCCCAAAGTTGGGGGCCTCATCTGGGCAGAGCCAGAGCCAGAGCCACCCCGACGTCGACCATCTCACACCTCACGAGCCTGCCCTCGAACAAGCCGGATTTGACGTGCTACCAGATAAACAAACTCCGGGTGCGTGCGTCTTGGGACTGCGGCCATTCTCCGTCGAGCATGACCGATAATAAGCACACGTATCTTCAGCCGTCCTTGTGCAACCCCAACGGTATGAACTGACGGCATCCTCGGAACGTGAATGGGGTTCCAGACCGCCCCGACAGTCTGGCACCCGACACACGATGTTCTATGGCAATCAAAAGGAGACTCGGCCAAGGGGCCCTGTAGGGCTGTTTTGATCAGGTCGCAGTACAAATCGATACTTGCCATGCTTTCACGTACTCCTGCTGGCTTTGGGCCTGTGGGTTCCACCATCTTTGTGCTTGGAAGTCCCGCCGGATTCTAGGAGCAAGGCATACCGCTCATCCCTCTATCCTGGAAGTCAGCAAGCCATCGACATCTTCTCGAGTTATTGGAAACTTGTCGCTCTCTCCAAAAGGTCAGCTGGTCACTCGACTGACCTAATCTTCATCTCCCCCTTCACATGCGTTGATCAATCTCATCCATACCAGCTACCGGACACCATGCGCCTCCCCTTTCGAATTCAACTCGCATCTCTCCTCGTCGCCAACACACTACAACAACCCGTCGAGACCTCATGGTCCTCCAACCCCATCGGCCCCGACGGCCCATGGCAAGGCGTCGAAATCACCGTCGGCATCGGCCAGACCCTCACCGTCTACCCCGGCACCATCTTCCAGACCTGGCTCATCACCCCCGACTACTGCGACTTCAACCGCTCCCTCGGCTGCCCCGCGAGCAGCGCCGGTCTGTACAACTCGGACAAGAGCCTCAACACCCTCACCGGCAGTGGCGCCGGCATCCAGTACCAGCCCGCCCCTTGGGACATGAGCCGCGGCCTCGACGTCCAGGGCCCCGAGGGTACGTTCTGGGTCGACCGGATGACTGTGGCGTCGGGCGTCAATGTGCCGAATGTCAGTATTGCGCTCGCGAATAAGCCGGGACTCGCGTACCCTGATGGGAAATGGTACCCTTTGTTCGCTGGTTGTCTGGGCCTCGGGGCCTCCGGTACTGTCAATCAGAGCTTCGATCTCGGCGGCGGGACCTCGGTACAGGCGAGTCTGATACCGGGAAATCTATGGGACTCGGGCCACACGGCGTCAAACTCGTTTGGTATGCACATCGGTTCTGCCGTCCCGGGATCCTCGGTGCCTGGGTCTCTGCAGTGGGGCGGCTACGACAGGAAGAGGGTGCTGGGAGATGTCCTGACGACGGACCTATCGGACAAAGACAACACTGCCTTCTTCCAGGCGAGGCTGACGGACATATCGATCGAGGTCATCGAAGGCCATTCACCTTTCGACTTTCCTTCAGAAGAGAAAGGCCTTCTGAGTAGCAGTGGTGGCATCGACGTCGATGTCGACGGCTGCTCGCCATACCTCACCCTCGGCAAAGCGACATGCGACAACATCGCCGCCCATCTACCCGTCACCTACAATGAGGATCTGGGGCTTTACTTATGGGATACGGGGTCGCGACAGTACGAGCGTGTGACATCCTCAGCGTCAGCACTTGCCTTCACGCTCGAGTCCAAGAACCTAGGCGGTCGGGTGGAAACCATCAAGGTCAGGGTCCCGTTTGCTCATTTGAACATGACCCTCACCTCACCGCTCCGAGACTCCGACACTCCATATTTTCCATGCTTCACGGGCGGGCGAGAGGGTGCAAGTGTACTAGGCAGGGCCTTCCTCCAGGATGCCTTTCTCGGTGCGAACTGGGGTGCAAAGGTATGGTGGCTTGCTCAAGCGCCCGGGCCAAGAGCCGAAAGCAGGAGTGTGAAAGAGATATACCGGTCTGATCTCACGATTACAGGTGGCGACCAGGACTGGGCCCAGTCGTGGCAAGGTACTTGGACTGCCCTCGAAGAGGAAGAGAGTGACGGGGACCGTGACCAGCAAACCAGTTCGTCACCCACGCCAACGTCATCGCCGTCGTCGTCTGCGCCGATTGAGAGTGGCCCGAGTCTTCCAACGGGTGCCATTGCCGGGATCGGCGTTGTCGGCGGCCTTGCGGTGCTGGCTATAGTTGGTGGGTTGGTCTACTTCTGCTGCCGCAAGAGAAAGGACAAGTCGGCGGGGAAGCAACCGGCTTCTGTTCAGGAGGTTCAAGGGAGTCCGGCGGCAGGGTTTTACGGCCAGTATAGTCATGAAACTCATCCCGGCGTCGAATATTACAAGCCCGGCGCCACTCCGGATCCGCCGTCCGAGATGTATGCAGGGCCTGAGACCCAAGGTAGTCACCAGAGGCACGAGCTGGGATGAAGATTCAACGATTGATGCGGATCTGTTAATAGAATGTCGCGTCAGAGTCAAGTCACGAACCATCAGTTCACCTGCCGTGTCTATCCCAACCAAAACCCTTGGTCACTGACATGCGGCTCGGGTCGCCAAAGACCCTCCTCCCATTGAAGCTTGTCACCATCTGGAAGGTCGAGCCAGAAATTTCAAAGACGTCAGATGAACCGCATCACGGTTTGACGATCTCCTACTCGTGCTTGTCAACCTGGGTAGACGCATACCTCCAGTACCTCTCTGCAGATCTCCTGCGCAGGCACTTGCGCTTGCAAACGACACCCAGGAACGTGGACCCCATGGCCATAGCGAGAATTGTCACGGAGATAACGTTACCACGCATGCCAGATGCCTCGATTCAAGGCGTTATGCCATAGTTGAAGGCAAATGTCAGCGTGTTGCTCACCAGAATCAACGCGTCTCGACCCAAGACTTCAGCCCGTCCATATATCGTCCCAAACCCGCCACAAGCCCCGTACCTATGGAAGTGTAGTAGATGAGGTAGGCAGCAAGCCCCCCAAACGTTTCCCAGCAGTAGTACTCCGCCTCATTCAAATTCTCGCTGACGATGAACTCCTGGACGCGCTCGAAGTGGAGGAAGAAGTATGGGGTCCCGCGTCCCGACCAAGCAATGCGATACCCAGGTCGGCCGTTTCGCGTCGTCTTCCTCAGTTGCGTGACGTACAACTGGCCGGAATTGTAATTTTCCGGCTTTGCTGGGTCTTGCACGCTGTGGTAGGTGGCGGGGGTGCCGAGTGTCAAGTACCCCGGGCGCGACTTCATTCTCTCGAGTTCTTCCGGTAGCGGTGGTGCGTCAGCCGGGAGGATGGGGTCGACATCGGTGTCGATTGTGAGTTTGACGATGTAGGTGTTCCAATTTGGGAAGTTCTGCGTGTCGAGTGTTGCCTCGAGACAGGCGAGCGGCGTGGCTTTGATGGTTGACGAGTACGAGGCGGAGAAGACACCGTGCCCGAATTTCTCGACCGCAATTGACGGGCCCAGCTTGGGCCTTTGATGGAGTGGGATATCGTTCGAGGACATGTTGATCGATTGAGTGGTGCAGTGGACGGTTCGGGTCTTCGGTAATATCAAAGTCATGGGGGAGCGGTTGACCTTTATATTGAGGTTGGAGTCGGTGATCCTTGGGGACGACATCCTGGGTTAGCGCTTACTCCGTAACTCCCCCCTGCCAACCTCCGGCTCTGTGGCATGGGTGAGAGGCAGAGAGCGATCCATAGAATCGTCTAGGATTGGTGATGTCGGACTGTTGAGTGACGCTACACTAGTGTCCGACTTGGCCGTGAGATTCGATCCGTAGGGCGCGTGGGGGCGATGCCATGGACCTTGCTTCCAAAGATCGCAGAATAAGACTTTGAAGCGCTCGGATTGCTCCTGAAGCTGCTTCTTCTTGTACACGGAGAATTTCCACGGGCCGAGGCCTCTCGGTCACCTCCACCGCGGAGTATAACAAATCCTTGCGAGTACTGGCGGGTGCCTCCGTCACTCTGCCACGAAACCCTCCTCGGGGCACCTCCCAGAAAGCACGGGGTCACTCAAACCGTGACAGTTGAGTAGGATATTGTCATGAGACATAAAATATCACAGTACCCGCGCTCTCTAGCTCTGGATCACGGCTGTGATTCTTTTTCCAAACACTTTGTGCAAGAAGGATCAGAGCCATCCTGCACCTTACTTGCCCCTCTCCATTCAGCGACAGCTCCCACTCAAGCTCTCGCAGCCTTGCACAGTCGAATCATCCATACGACCACTCATCATCCTGCCGACACACGATGACCCAGCAAGCCGCGACCGCCTCGGTCACCGAGTCTGCACAAGCCTCGGCCAATGCCCCGGTGACGACCACGGAAAAGAGCCCGGCCAAGTTCGAGAAAGGTCCTAGGTTCTGGGCCATCATCGTCGTCCTCTCCCTAATCAGCCTCCTTACGTCTCTGGAAGCCACCGTCACCTCGACCGTTATGCCGTCACTTGTAGCTGATTTGGGTGGAGGGAAAGACTTCATCTGGGTTTCCAACGCATACTTCCTGACCATGTAAGTTTCCCGCCTGGGTTGAGGCCGAGGACACTGCTTACTGGCGTGGTATGCAGGACATCTCTCGTGCCCATGTTCGGCCAGCTTGCAAACGTCTTTGGTCGCCGGTGGCCCTTGATCATTTCTGGTATCATTTTTATGATTGGGAGTGGTGTTTGTGGTGGGTGAGTTTGCCGATCCCCTGTAACCTAGGTGCCAGTGGGCGAAATCCATCTTATCCCTACGCCGTGGTGCTTCAGAGCTTTGCTGACGCAGCGAAAACCCTGCTTAGAGCCACCAACATGGCCGCGATGATCGGCGGTCGAGCAATTCAAGGCATCGGAGGCTCGGGTATCGGCGTCCTCTGCGAGATTGTCATCTGCGACCTGGTTCCGCTCCGCGAGAGAGGGACCTACATGGGCGCCGTCTTCGGCATGGTCGGTATCGGAGCAGCCCTCGGTCCCTTCTTCGGCGGGCTGCTCGCCAGCTACAGCACCTGGCGCTGGGCCTTCTACATGAGTCTGCCCATCGGCGGAGTGGCCACTGTGCTGTTGTTTGTCTTCTTGCAAGTCAAGTACGACAAATCCCAGACGTGGGCCACCAAGCTTTCGAGCCTCGACTGGCTGGGGAATAGTCTCTTCATCGGCGGCACCGGGGCCGTGCTGATTGCCCTCGGCTGGGCAGGAGGGCAGCATCCATGGTCATCTTACCAGGTCCTCGTACCGCTCATGGTCGGTCTGGCCACCATTGGAGCCTTTATCGTCGTCGAAGGCAATGCGCGCCTCACGCCAAACCCCATCATGCCCCTGCACCTCTTCAGCAATTCCATCAGCTCCATCGTCTTCCTTCTCACCTTCCTACACGGCGTGGTCACAATTTGGGCACTTTACTTCCTGCCCGTCTACTTCCAAGGCGTCCTCGGCGTAGACGCCTACAAAGCTGGCATCTATCTCCTGCCAACCATCCTCGCTCTCCTCCCGGGCGCCATCATTGGCGGGTTATTACTCAGCAAGTTCGGCCGCTATAAGCCCATTCTCATCGTTTGCATGGCTTTCACTGTTGTAGGCTTCGGTCTCTTCACGCTTCTAGATGAGACGTCAAGCACGGGCGCCTGGGTGGGCTTCCAGGTCCTCGAGTCCTTCGGCGCCGGCTTCGGCATGGGGGCTCTGCTCCCAGCTCTGCTAGCTCCGCTGACGGACAAGGATACGGCGTTGGCGACGGCGACGTGGGCATTCATGCGCGGCTTCGGCATCATGTGGGGTGTTGCCATCGCCGGCACCATCTACACCAACCGGGCCGCGCAGCTCGCTGGCTCCGGTGCCATCGGCGACGCGGCTGTGGCAGCCCAGTTTATGGAGGGTGGCGCGTACGGGGCTGGTGAAGTGCATTTCCTGGACTCTCTTTCACCTAAGACGCGCGTTGAGGTCATCCTGGTGCAGAGCATGGCGCTTCAGCGGTCCTGGCAGGTTGCCATTGCGTTTGGTGGGGTTGGACTCATCGCTGCTGCTCTCATGAAGCAAATGCCGCTCAGAAAGGAGAATGACACCGAGTTCGGCATTGTGGAGAAGGGAAGGGACAAGCCTCTCGAGGAGGATGGAGGAGTGGGTGATGGAGGGGAGAAGACAGTGGAGGCACCGGGATGCCACGAACTGACAGCCCGAGAATCGGGGGACCTTCAGGGGAAAGGGGCTCAGGGGGCGGGGCAAGCTACGGGGACTGCTATTGGCGGATGAGGACATTCCACCGATTGGCTGGGCATAAAACCTCCGAGGGGGGTTTTCAAATGGGCTTAGTCATCCCCCCCCTCGATGAACATCATTCGTCGTTCAATGCCAGCCTGTTTCGACCCAACCGGTGCTCTCCTTCGCTCTTCATGACATCTATGTCTGTCCGGAATCCCAATACCAAATATGCTCAAACCCTCAATCAAGCGCTCCGCTTGCGACCAGTGTAGAGCGAAGCGAGTTCGATGCCTTCGTGCCCAGGACAGCATGGCGCCGTGCGCCCGCTGCAACTACACCGGCGCACGATGTGTGACTGGCGCCCCCGGTCATCCAGGAAGACCACCAAAGCAACGTCTCTCATGTCGCGATGGCACCGCAAAAGTCACCGCGAGAAGATATGCCGACGTTCTGTCGCCGGCTCACACACCCACATCAGGTGATGGGCTGCACGGTATCGCGGAACCGGAAGTCACGCCCCCTGAGCCAGCTGCGCATCCGCATTCGCCAAGAGACCACACTCTGTTACCTCATGAACAGCCACGGCCAGAATTCTGGGAAATGGGCGATAACGCACTCTTCTTCGGAGACTTCTCGATGGATCAAAACCTTGCGCTGGACGAACACGCAGTCTCCTTCGCCAGTTGCCTCAACAGCCAAGCCCTCATCACTGCAGACGACGATATCGACGCGATGCTTCATATGGGCGAAGACCCTAACATTGACCCCGGCATGAATACCGATTCGGTCTCTTATACCCTGGGTGCCGTCCTGCCGCCAACCCCTCCCGCATTCCAACGCTTCAGCGCGGCAAGCTCTCTGGTGGGGTTCCGAGAAGAGACAGACCACCGGATCGCGCAAATAGAGACCTTCTACTCGGAGCCCTCCAAGGTTGGGCCTCGCTGCAAAGATGGTGGCACTGGCCAAAACGTAGAGAATCCGGCGGAATCACTCCTGGCGTGCGGCAACAACCTCATCAACATCATCCAGACCCTGACACCGGCAGCACAGTCGTACACGCAGACGGAAGGTGCTCTTAGCACCGAGGTGGTACTGTTGGCCTTGTCCAGCTACCTCGCCTTCATGAGACTTCTCGACACCCTGTTTCACTGCATCCGCAAACACATCTGCCTGGCGCCGCGCGAGTCCTGGCGGTCCGTCAAGGTCAAATCTGTGCTCCGCATCGGCGGTTTCTCTACACTTCAGGACATGCCGCTCAAGGCGTACGGCATGGGTGTCCTAGATGCCATCAAGTGCCAGGTGCAGACTGTGGAGCGCCTGATGGGGATTACGGCCGGGTACCGCCTCTCGGGAGAGGCCACTGCCTCACCCGCTTCCCCTTCTGCCAGTCCACCAGGAATCCTTTCCCGTGCTGATCGAGCACGATTGTTTTTGGCTGCTATGGATCAGGAAGATATGATGTCGCAACCTGGGAGTAAGTCGTACGTGGAATCGATACGGAACAATATCAACGAGTCGCTTGCACTTCTCGATGGCTAGTTAATGCTTGAATCTTGGTTCATCAGACCACCTTTGTCAAAGACCCTTTCAGTATTACTTCATCACCCTCGTCAAGGTTGACAAGTCGAGTCACTCCGCCTGTAGCAATTCCCAATTTGGCGCGAGGTGACATGGTCCAGATTAACTAGCCCTCCAGCCAACCTGTGGAGTGTTGGCAGGAGTCTGAAGCTTCACAGCCTGGGCATTCTGATATGAGAGTTGCGATGCCAATCATCACAAACAGTGTTCTCCCCTACTCACGAACCGCTGGAAGCGTGGGGATGGTCTCAGCGGAATTCGTGTCCAGGCGTGACAGACCAGGAGGCCATGTATGCGCCGAGAATATCGGGGCTGCGTGGTACACTCACGGCCGCTTCTTCCATCAGAAGGTTCAGTACAGGTGACACCGTTTTAAAGTTAATGTATTTTTTGTTCTCCATCTTCAGGTCGAACCTGATTGTAAACCTTCTCATTGGCTTTTGACCGACGGGTCGCTCAGCCAATGACAATGTCCTGGTTATGGACTTCGCCTCTCACCGCCATTGCCGCTGCCTTGTCGCTCATCCCGTCCACGCAGTATGAGATCCATATGACCTGGTACTCCGACCTTTGCACTCGCCGCGCTACCAGACAAAGCGCCAGGGACCGCGGTCTTGCCTCGTCATTGGGATCTGCCGAGGGGTAGCCGGGGCCGATGATGCTCGTGTCGGCGCTCATGTCCATTGGCCATGGAAGTCAGGAATTGTGTAGTGATCGCACCACCCATATCGAATTGAGAAGCCAGCAAAGTCGCCGAGAATTGGGATAAATTGTTAAGACGTTCTTTGCTGCCTCACTGCATCCTCGACCGGTCGATCCGGGGATCTACCCACGCTCCGTAGGCATACTGGCAAAATGCATGAGGTGGCTCAGCCGGCCGCCAGTGGTGCCACGCAAGCCTGTCGGGTCGCGCGCCCGCGGGCGCCCAGCCATGGTCTGACATGCAGCTCATGCAGTAGCCGAGCTCGGTCTGGTGGTTGGCTGGTGGTGCTGCATCACTCGATCAGCATTGGTCAACAGGTGCGTGGCTGCGCATCTACCTTGCCGAGGCCTGTGGAAGTACCTCCACAACAGAAAGACGGTGGGGGGGAGGGCGATGACTGCGGCGATGATGCCGATGATTGCCTCTGGGCCAAGCATTTCGAGTTATGCTCTGTGAGTGTCGTCGGGTAGGTTGGGTACTGGAGATCATGCAGCGCTGGGCGCGACTCGTGATGAGATATGGTGAATGACGCGGACGAGGATTGCGTGTGAGATGCTGCGGGATTTCAGGGACCGTGGGTGGTGCCATCGCTTTATTTACAGATCGAATGACACCAGGCTTCCCATCACGGCGTGCGAGATCCCTCTCTCGAGCGAGATTTCTGCTGGCGAGGCGGTGGCAGTGAGTAGGGGGCATGAGGCAGCCTGATCAACAACGACATGGCGATGCCCTCAGAAATTGAGAAGGGGAACGGCGAATGACAATAGATGAATCTGACCCACTGACACCATCAACCTATCATGACTTTTCAGAATTGGGAAACGACGTAACTAGGACCTCGTCTTGAGGCGCGGCCTGTCGTGGCTGCTTCTCCATACCTAAAGGAATTCAGATTTAGGACAGCGAATAACGGCAGACGCACTCGGCCCGCCGAGACCGTTCAGCCTATCACCAGCTTTCAGATTTGGGCACGAACGCGACCCGCACGCGACCAGGTCCTGCTCATGAGATGCGGCCTGTGGTCTCGCTGCCCCGCCACGAGTTTTCAGATTTCGGCGGCTGCATTCATTGGCTCGCTGACTTTCCGATTCTGGCGCCCGGTGAGGAATGCTGATCTCGGGATGCAATGGGAGCCCTGATGCCCAATCGGACGTGCAGGTCGGCGGCGGGTGCATGCATGAGTGGGTGGCGAGCAGGCCAGTAACAATGGCTTCTGACATTTCAGATTTCGGTCGAGGCTCCTGGTCTTGGGGAAAAGCAACATGTGCAGGTGGCTGCGTGCCTGAAAAGAAACGGCTTTTTGCAAGCTATAGATACTTAGGTAAAGGCCGCTGGCCGCTCGACCCCGCCAGCCCTCATTCTTCATTCACATCTCATCTTCATCATGCCATACTCAAGACAGATCCCTGAAGCAGCGTGGGAGGTACATCGCGAGTTCGTGCTATCGAGATACATAGGTGACAACCTGAGCCTCAAAAAGGTCCGCGATGAACTCGCCTTACGGAGGGGCTTCGAAGTTACGTAGGTATTCTCACCTGGGACGCAGCATAGTGCCGAAACTAATGGGAGACGCGTGTAGGCTGTCTCAACTAGAGTACAGGTGCAAAACGAAGTGGGAACTCCACAAAAACCTGAACAAAGCATCATGGCAACACATCGGCACACTTCGCGCGCGTGACGGCGGAGGGGAACGTCAGTTTTTCAACCGGGGAATGCATCTTCCTCCAAGAAAAGTGGCAAAGGAGATCAAACGTCACGGATTTCTCCACAAAGGTAATGTCCCGTTGGATATCAAAGCAATTCCGGGGACATGTGAGACTGACACCTCCCACAGAAATTCTCGCTCGACCCTTGGTGACTGGACCGGCCACTGGACCAGGAACTTTGACCGCTGGATTATCGTTGGATTTTCCCGGACTCAGATCATGCCCCGTCGCTTTTGACTCAGACCTCCCGGTTGTCAAAATAGGCACAGTCAGTGCAGAGGAACAAGGTCATCTCGCTGCCATCGGGGCCCTCCGGCCTTCAGAAAGATTGCAGCTACTTTCAAAAATCATCAAAAGACTTGTGGGCGACTACCACGACGAAACTCGCCGAATTAACCCTAGGCGGCTACCAAACCTGATCAATGCACTCGCCAGTGTCATTAGCATCTCCAAAGTCGACTCGAAGGAACTAAGTGCATCAGGCACTGTACCAGTGGCATTTCGTACGGCAATTCTAGAACTCTGGAATACATTCTTTCCCTGGGAAAATCTTCGGCTGGGTTGTTTCTCGAAAAGCAACAGCACATGCTGGTTGGACGATGACGAAAAGTTCCACCGAATAGTCACTTGGCTTTTAGCCGCATCAGGAAACCCTTCTAGACATCGCCGCACGATCGACGATGCCTTTGACCAGGCACTCATCTTCGGTTATGTCAAGGTTGCACTCCTGCTACTGCCGTCGAGGAACTTCAGCTACAGCCCTGGCCAAGATCTTAAATTCTATGGCATTCGAGAAACGGTCTGCCGACGCACAAAATCCTCCCTGCTCCTTACGCGGCGAATTGTTCTCAAAGGATCTCCCGAGTGGAGGCGATTCGTTGTGAGCAATCTCGTGAAATACAGCAGAACTGAGGATCTCAAAGAGCTTCTTGCCTCAGCCTCAGCAATATTCGAACTGGGGAAAAGGTGGAATGATACTTGGTCTTGGCCGCACGATATCCGAGGCATTCTGATCGATTGCGTCACATCTGGGACGGAAGATTCTGCCACCAAAAAGTTGGAAATCTTCATGGACGAATTTGAGAAAATGGGAGTCGTGTTGAACGCAACACACGTCGCCAGAGACGTCTTCATCACTGCTGCGAGGCGAGGATATCTTCGCGTTATCACAAAAGTCTTGACTATCAACCAGGACTTACTAATTGCAGATGAGCGCGGCTTTACAGCGTTGCACGCGGCGGCTGACTTCGGGCACCTCGAAATGTGCAAGTGGATTTTGCAGAGGAACCCGGAATCTCAGAAGGACATTGATGGCTTACTTTCCGCAATGTTTGTCGCCATTGCGCAAGGACATTTCGAAATTGTTCAGTTATTCGACTCGCAACTTTCGGTCATTCATCGACGTCAGCTCTCGGCTGCTGAATGGCGTGTGCTGCTCTGCCCATACAATCATACTGCGACTACTGCGTCCAGTCAAGAGCGTATCGGCAAGATCCCCTTCACAATCGGTAACGTCGAATTTAAGCTTACAACGTCAAATTCGACTTGCATCCTGTGTGGAGCAGCTGTCGCAGCCTCCATTGAAGGCCGTACATCCCAATTACAGTTCTACCTCGCTCACGGCGCTACCGTCTCGCTACATCCAACGCTGAGTGCGACAATTATCCCTGATAAAGCGGCGAAGTGTTGTATTCCTTCGAATCTTACCTCCACATCAGCAACGTATTTGACGACATCTCGAACTATCACCATTGGTTCCTTATCTGCGAGAATGAGTTGTGTTGCTTTGTTGATGGACTCTGGCATTACACCAACCGCAAGGGACAAAATCACATCATTGCGGGCAGGGGAATGGGAAATGACGCAACTCCTTGATTTTTACGGGGTACCGATTCAGCATGATCAATCCCGCTTTGAAGCTGCGATTTGCGGTCGAGACCAACACTGCATCACCGAAATTTACAAAACCGGTAATCTTGGCTTCGATGCCGGCGCTCTCTGTGCTGCTGTAGCATTTGCAGGCGACAGCCAATTTATTGGGAAGCTTGCACTTGGGATCCTCGCTCGGCGCGTCGCCAGTGATCTTGGATCCCCTGTAGAGTCAACGGCCATTGCTATGGCTGCGCTACAAGACGACATGGAGCTCTTCATGAAACTTCTAAGCGCAATTCCCAGTCCACATCCTTCTTGCACCATATTTAGTCACATGTTCAGTTCCAGCGATACACGCACCGGCACCAAAGCTCTCAAGGCGATACAACATGCCATACTCCAGCGATCTTTCCAAGGAGAGGTCAATATCTGGGACAATCCTCGAAACTCGCTACTGGGTGTGGTTGCTATATGTGGCCGGCCGGAGATGTTGCAAGCGTTGTTCGACCGAGGAATCCAGCGTGACCTCGAAGCCTGCTCGATGGCCATGAAGGTCGGGTGTCTGAGATCTCTTGAAGTTCTCTTGCGAGGGCAACCGCCTTTGCGGACTTGGGCACGATCGCACGGAACCGATGCCGACAAACCACCTTTTGCAGCGATCAGGCATTGGAATGATTCTAAATGCGACTTCTCTCCAATCAGCCAAATTCTGTCAGCCGGGGCAGACATTAATGATGCAACGACAGACACTCTTATTTGCCTCGCAGCGGAATCGAAGAACATCCGACTGGTCGAATTTTTAATCCAGAATGGGGCTGACGTCAATGCGAGATCTTTAAATTATTCCACGACGACGGCACTCTATAGAGCACTCACAATAGGTGGAGCTGACCTCGTTCAATTGTTGCTTGATCACGGGGCGGACGTCAACGCTCCCCAACCCGAAGACTTCGATACTTGCCTCCAGCGGGCTGCACGTCGATTTCGTTTTCTGGAGATGTTGATCGATAAAAAGGTCCAAGTTGACGGGGACCATCGGCTCGACTTCATCATCGCCGTATTTCGATCTCAGCCTTTGGGTGCTGCCCGCCTGCGGCAGTATGGCAGCTGGCAAGATGAAGATGAGGATATTCTTAAGATCATCAAGTCTTTGAAGTTCCTTCAGACATTCCCAAGGCGTATCATCAAGGAAGGTATTAGTCGTGAGCTGGCGAAAAGACAGCAGGTCAAGATGCAAGTGCCCGAGATGAGCGATACGACCGGCAACATGACGAGCACAGATGATCCTCGAAGCTTGGGCATCTTGTCACCGGACGATTCCCGATCAGAATGGCAATTTGGCCCGGGATACTTCCGCGACACGAATTCTTTCGCAGAATTCCACGACTGGAGCTATCCTTTTATCGACATGTCCACTCCCCCTTATTCTTGGGAGGGCATGGAGATATGCGACCAGGATTATGGTCCAAATTTGATGTGTCAGAGAATCGGATACGTCTATGCGGATGAAGAAGACGAACCTGTACGGCTAGATTGATTTTGTGAAGCAAATTCAAATGATGAGCGGACAATCTTGTGGGAGTGGATGCTGGTGTTGCGCCGCCAGGGGAGGCTTCGCAGTGGAGTCGGAACTGGCTTTATTGGAACTCTTCCTCCGCTTTCCAAAGGTTAGCTACTGACCTGTGATGTCGAAATGATGAATTCATATGCGTTGCGGGGGGCTCTTCAATAGTAATAGCCGTCGCAGTGTGCTACGTTCGCCAAGTTTCAGAGAAAGTATCAAGAATGCTTTGATCTGAACTTTGCTTCGTGCTTAGAATGTGGTTGAACTTTCACTTGAATGCTGTCTAGGATGCCAGCCTAGTGCATGCGTTTCACGACATTGAGATGATGGGCGATGGGCCACCGAGTTTGTCTGGCAGGATTAACATCACCTAAACTTCCATGTTGATTTCAGGCAAGGGCAGACAGGGAAACAGACAAGTGATACACTGGCGCTTCATGCGCCATGGGTGACGGAGCCCGCGTCGAAATCGGTGACGAAACTAACATACTCGGGTTCAGCTTGGGCGTCAACTACGGGATCTGCCACGAACCAGACGAACCTGAACATTGATTTAACAGCCATCTATGAGTATCCGGTCACAAGGAAAACTTCAGCTCTTGTGTATCCAATCGTACCGCTACCCTGATTTCTGCGGTCACGACCCTGCCAGCTCATCAACTCTGCAGTCATGTCACCCTAGCTATGAGCCTTCTCCGAGGCCGCCGCATTCATCTTCTGGAATGCGAGCGGATCGAACTCCCTTGCAAAATCTCGCAAGCCAGCCATTGAAGCTTCAGAAGCGCTCGGGGTCGCGCGGGCCAGAGCACGCTGAAAGAGCGACCATGTCAGGAGCCTCTTCCCTGCCTCCTCTCCCGTTTCGACAAGTGTGTCGCATGAGAGAGCTACCCGAACGCAAAGACTCTTGATATCAGAGCCAGAGAACCCGTCTGTCATCCTTGCAAGATCGGCGATGCTGACGTCTGGAGCGAGGATTTCCTCTCTTAGCATGATGCGGAAGATCTGTTCTCGTAGAGCGAGCGTAGGGAGGCCCATGTAAGTGAAATTGGGAACCCGGCGAAGCACCGCAGGGTCGAGAATGCCGGGAAAGTTTGTGGCCAGAATGACGAGGGGCGTGTCCTTGGACTTGGAGAAGCCGTCCATTTCGTTGAGGAGCTGCGTGGTCGTCGATTGGTAGAAGGTCGACTGATAACCCCGCGACGAATCTCTTGCCCCAAACAGCGCATCCGCCTCGTCGATGAAAACGATGCTGGGAGCGATCAACCTCGCCAGGTTGAAGAGGCCTTTGATCACCTTGGGGGCCTCCCCGCACCATACACTCTGGATGTCTGCGGCGGTGGCGCTGATGACGATCGAGTCGGTGCTGTGAGCAAGCACCCGCGCCAGGAGTGTCTTGCCCGTGCCAGGAGGGCCGTAGAACAGCGCTCCTCCAGTATGCTCGCTCTTGAGGATTCCATACGAAGTCCCGGGTCCGCTTGGGCTCTGATGATGGGCGACGACTCGCTTCACGGACGCCACGAGGTCTTCATCAACCGCAATGGACGCCCAGGCTTCCTCAGCCTCGACGGGATCGACGAGCAAATGGAGCGAATGGTTTTCCCATTCATACTTGCCCTTGTTGCCGCTGACCATCTTGAGAACCTCCCGGACTCGTACCGGAAAATTTCTCCACTGGTCATATTTGTCGTCCAGGTCATCCGGAACCCAGACAGCGCTGAAATTCCGGGACCAAGCCCCAAGGGCAACTTTGTGACGACAAAAGTCGAGAATCGCCTTTCTGATCCGATCGTCGTCCAGTCGATCGCCAATTGCTTTTAGGATATCCTGAATCACGGAAGGCTTCAGCCTGTGCTCTGTGAACAGTTGCCGAGCTACTGTTGGATCATCCGCCAAGGGCCACGGAGCGTGCGGCCGGGTCAGCAAAGAGCCTTCGTTTTCGGGGAACCTGTGGCGAATGCGCCTCTGGAGAAGTCTCAGGTTGCGGTGTCCCTTCTCAGCCCTGCGGTCCTCGAGCAGTTGCTGCTGCATGTCCGACGTGCGCACTGGCAAGACATTGATGGCCCTGACTCTCTGGAAACTCTGACCATCGTCAAGGTCGGCCTTGCAGCGCGATACCAAGACGATGGTACGTTTCGAGGTGGGAGAGCTGGCCAAGACACGCCGGATACTCTCAAACAGCTCATTATCGACATAATGGGACTGGATGGAAACGTAGACGATGGTGGGTGTGTTCTTGGATCCGAGGTCCGGAGTCGACGGGGCACTTCGCTTGGCCGACGGCGCGCAAAGAACGGCTGCAAAAGGCTCGTTTGCCTAAATCAATGGTACATTAACATGGGCACCCCAGAAACAAAACAGTGCCAGTGTGCAATACTTGCCGTGTTGCATGTTTGCTCGTCAACCCCGGCCTCAACATGTGGCGGCTCGTTCGTTTCTGCCGTTTTCTGCGCCGACCCATCTGGCGAAGTATCCGACGAAGTATCTGACGAAGTATCCTCCAGTGACTGAAAGAGAGGCACCGTGCACAGCTCCTCGTCTAAGCTGGTATCTTCCCACAATTTCTGCGTGAAGTCCTTGACATCGTCCAGCGCCAGGAAAACGAGATCCGCATTGATGGTTTTGGCAAATTGCTTCACGACGCTCTTGATGAACAAAGTTCGTGACCCTGGCATGAGTTTCGATGGGGTCTGTAGGACCACCAAATTTTCCGTAAAGTAGGGTGTCGTCTCGTCTTGAAAAGCCATGGCATCCGAGCTGACGAGATCCAGCAGGGGGTCAAATAAGACCGTACTCATCGCGTACGACGCCCCGGGGAGCTTCGACTTGTTGAGTTCTCGCATTTTCTCGCTGATCGGCAGGCCTGTTCCGGGATCGAAGTATTCTTCCCCTACCACTGTGAGGAAGTCGGGGGCGTCTTTCCATGTCTCGCGGAGGGTAACACAATGTTCCAACAGCCAATGCGGCAGAGGGAAGGACGGTATCTTGAATGATTTCGGAGATTTAGCTGACCCTTCAGCGCCAGCGGATGACTTTGTTTGGCCCGAAATCGTTGGCAGAGGACTTTCAGAGGTAGTGGACGCCCCCTCTGACGGCGCGGAATCTTGCTCGGAAGTACCCATCTTCAGTCCAGCCGAGGCCTGCACGTCGGGGTCCAGACTGCCAGCTTCGTCTGAAACGAATGAGGCCTTCGATGAGGCAGCATTATGGCATTTTTTGGGGCTCGATTCCTTCGAACCGTGGATCGATCCATCAGGTGAGGATGCCGCGGGGTCCACGGGGGTTGAGTCCGCTGACATTGGTGAGCATAGAGTGTCGAAAAATCCCCTGTCAGGGGATTCGGTCGCATCGCCCATTGCGCCCATGTGGTGTAAGCCGGGTTTGGAAGTGAGCAAGTGTAGTTCTCACAGAAATCGAAGAACAGGGGCATCACACCTCTGGTGGGTGGTGGCAAGATATATGGCAAGATGAATATTTGGATGAGTCTATCGCCAGGCGGACTGCCAGATGTCGCCCTGCATGGTGCACGTCCCGACAAACGTCGTTTGATTGGCAAGCGACGCGCAGACCTGCCCGATTGAAAGTCGGTGAAAGAAGTGAGAGCTTGGCTGCCTACAGTCCAGGCAGCCGCAGCCATGGGAATGCAGGCCTGGCGCCAACAGGCACAGTGGAGGAAGGGATCATTTCCCAGCGAGACCAACAAGCGAGCGAGACCAGCATGACAATGAATCATTGCCAAGAGCATGCCTTCGTCCGACCAACCTGTGAGTAACCTTCTCTTGGAAGGCACCACAAGGCTCCGGGCGACGATCGATGGTCGATGGAACACCATGGCTTGATTGCCAACGCTCTCCTACTTAGACTCCTGTGCAAGCATCAAGTCTGCAGTCTTCAAAGGCCTGCACAGCACTAAGACGCGATCGCGCTTGACCACAGTCTCACCCCTTTGAAACTCAACCTTGGCCCCTTTCTTGGATTGTTGCAGTGGGACATGGGCGTTTTGGTAAGTCACCAATAATTGATGCCCTGCTGGAAATTCACTTGCCCGTGTAAACGGGGCTCTCCCATTGAATGGATCAGACTGAAAGCAAGCATCCGCTCGGCGTCGAATGAGGCCAATGAATATCCACAAGTGGGCCGTCTCTCCTCCGAGACAACATCAAACGCATCGTTTGTGCGTAGCACTGGAGTTTGGAAAAAGCATCCGACCGGAGATTCACATCAAAACGGAAAGAGAAGGAGGGCGGAATATAGGAAACTGCAGAGATAGGCCAGCGGCTGTCAAAGAAGTCCGAGGTCAAGCCTACGTTCCCAAGGATTGCAGTTGCAGCACCCAACAACCGCGAGGATTCCACGGTCCTTCGTGGAGGCTCGTCGATTATGCCCTTAATATGTCGATGTGCAACGCCAGATTGCTTAGTAACTAACAACAGATCCCGGAAGTCGTTCGGAACAAGGAGCAAGGTTTGCATTGATGTCTTGGTAAAGTGCTTCATAACACCATTCGGGCAGACGTCGCGTTAAGATGCATGGGATCCCGGGGATGAACCATGCCTTCGATTAAGCAGGGTGTATCATATGGAACATTGATACTTGGGTCAAACATACCCTACGACGCTAGCCATTTACCGGCAGACGTCTTCGCAGAGTAGTAATAACCAGGTTACTTAGCTCTCCGCGGTCCCAGATGTCACCGCATCAATATGCCGATGACTGCCTGTCAAGGAGCATTCCGCTCGCATCCGAAAGAAGGGCTTTGCCATGCAGAAGCAAGTTTACAGGCTCGAGGATGATGCAGTAAGAACCCGAAGACGTCATGGCAGGTATCATCGTTGCAGAGCCGTCTGATACACGGGCCTTAGCGGGCACGGTCAGCATCTTGTCGGTAGACTAAGAATAGTCCTGGCACCATATCATAGCCCTGATTGAATAATCTCTCCGTTGACACGCGGATCGTGAATGCAAGACTACTTTCCAACAGGAGGAACATGATGCTACGGACTGTACTAGGATTCCGTCTCCCCTCTCTGCCCTGGCCTGGATGTCATCATTTGCACGCTGAGCGTTGCGTCATGATAAGAAACAACAATTGTTCCCCCTGGCCTCCCGTCAGCAGGATGCAACAGTAGCATCTAAACTCACACGTAGACGACAGATGCCCGAGGAGCTTTGACTTGCTTGTATGATGATGGGCGCCTCAGGGACCCTGAAATAGATTCAAAGGCCCCACCCCCGCGCACCGTGCCAAGATCTCCTACCCTTCAGCCGTGCCCGCCCATCTCTATTGTCTCGGCCGGAAAACCCGCATGTTCTGGGTGAAGATGCCTTGGCTGTCGAGTTGGAGTGCCCTGGCCATGATGTACGCCAAGGTGGTGGCCAAATTGGGAGCGAACAGTCTTGGCCAAGCCACGAAGATCCCCCAACGATCCCTGTTATTTTCCGCGTATATTGAAAGCACTGCCGAAAATGGTTTGACTCTGCGCGGTCCCTGCAGATCTTTCTCCTTCAAGTGACGTCGTTCTAGCATTCCTTCCTTTCTAAATTTAATCCACTCTGCCAGTAATACACGTATCGAGAGTCTCAACAGTGCGTTGCTGCAAGCACATCATGGCTTCACATTTGCATGTATGACATTGAGCCTAGCCTGACTGCGAAAGCCTATAAAATGTTCCGTCCGCACCCCTTGAGAATTATTTTGAAGAACCAGACACCACAGCAAACAGCAATCTGAGTAATACCAACAACAACCTTTTATACTGCACCCTTCTTCCACATCAAACCATTCCAAACGATTGCAGCTCAACAATCAGACATCATGCACTTCCAGAAGATCGCTCTCTCCCTCGCAGCCCTTGCACCCTTGGCCCGGGCCAATTTCCACCTCTACTGGGCCAGTCAGCAGGCGACGATCAGCTTCGGAGGCGACAACGAGCCTACGGAGGGCTGGTCAGTCTTTGAGTCCGACCCTGACTGTGATGACGTCCGCGACGCTCGATTCTGGGCGAACAAGGGCGACCTCAGCGGCAAGAGCTCGTCGAGCCGCGGTGTCCGCTGCGAAGGCGGCTGCGGACCCGGCGGCAGCCCGAGCGACATCGACGAACTCGAGATGCACTTCAACAACGACCCCTACCATCACTTCAGTGAGTCTCCTCCGAGCCCCTGCCCTCCAGTGTAGCAGTTGGCTGACCCCGACGACCAACAGCCATCTACAAGGATAGGGACTACAAGATGTACGGCGTCGATGGCAACGTCTACGGCCAGTGCCACCCGTACCCTGACAACAGCTATGACTGCCTGGGAGTCGACATTCTGCGCGGCCGCCGCAAGTTCGAGTGCATCACCGAGTTCAGCGCCGAGGATATCAACCAGTGAAGCACCAAGGGAACGTCGAGTGCAGTAGCCCGGCTGCTGCGCGATGGTCATCCATCAGTGTATGATAGCTGAGAGGAGAGTGCCCGTATTTTCGGCGGGCGAGGAAGATCCCAACCATGTTACATTAGCTATCGAGACCGTGGATCATGTAATATTAGGTGATATCGCGAGAGAGTTTGGGAGTTCTGAATATACCTCATCATCGCAGATGCGTCTTTGTTCAACGGGTTTACACAGTGGATGAGGCAGTCTGCATCCTATTGCTTGCCCTTTCTAGAATCACGGCCGATCTTTGCGACAAGCATTAGTGAGGGTGACCAATACAGCGATTTCCATCGCCCGTTGTGTTTCTGAACCATTCGTGACTTTAGCCAAGCTTGACGACATCGACGAAGCCTCAACCACGAGATTGGCAATATCTTCAACAAGCTCTCAAGGGGTGACTCACATGCTTAGCCTCAGATCCACCATTCTCGTCATGGGGTATCGTGAGCTAGAGACCTTTGCCACTTGTCCCACGCCGCAGACTGGGTATCACCAACAGTGGCAGGGACAACGGGAATCAATTGGCCGCCACTCATAATTGCCAGGGAAGTGCAATCCTCTCACATACGACCATACCCATTGGAAAACTCGGGATCCCGTCCGCTCTCCCATAGATAAGCCAATGAGGGCTGGATTAGTAGTTGGGTCGGTGACGACCAGCGAATACCCGGTGTTGTATGTTTTTTTTTATTCTTGTTCTTGGTCCTGGTGAATATTTAGTTTTAAATCGCGATTGACGTCCATGTCCTGTCTGGTGGTTTTGTTGTTCCACCAGCACCACATGATTGTTTGTTCTCCGAGGAGACACAGCCTTTGAGCTTTGGTAGATTTGACCTAGTGTTCCGGCCATGGAGCGGTAAGCAATGTCGGTCTGAAGAGCAAAGATATAGACAGACCGGAAGTGTATGAGGTAACGCACGTCGCGGAGGGCTTATAGGCTCGGCAGCGCGCCGCAGATCTTGGGGGATATCATGCCTTTGACTATATGATTTGCATCGAATATGTAGGCTTTGGCAACCGAACATGATTCAGATCAGCCGCAACCACTTCGAAGCGTCGACAGGCGGAAGTGATCCTGAGCCCTTCCACTTCGGCGATCCGAACACGTTCACGCATGACTATAGTCCAACATGCCCGGGCCAACAGTCGCCAGCTTCGTCGACTACTTCTTCACACGCACACGGTTCCAAGAGAATGACGTGCTGGCAGCGTCCGTACTGGCAGCTGACCTTGCTTCAGACGCTGTCATATCTTTTGTTCACTGCCATGGCCCATGATCCCTTTCTATGCCAAGCGCCCGTACTAAAGCCTCGGTACATCTCTTCAACGAAGTTCAGCGGCAGCTCTCTAAGTAGTACAGGATTCGCACATCTGATCACCATCCGATTCCGTGGCGGCTTCAAGGGGCACAAGGTTATACATAATTCACATTGGGCATTCTGATCTTACATTGGTAGACCCAATGCTCCCGCTAATGGAGCAATTGACCCAGTCACCAAGTACTATGATGATATCCAAATCGCGTCGCTTCAATTCGTACACCACCCTAGATCCATGCTATCCGCGATAGAGTCAAAGAGCGCCTCGACCTCCCGATCCGAGTACGGTACTGCAGCTGGCACCTCGAAAGGGTCCTCGTCCGCAGCCGAGTTCCCGAGAACAACCGCGAAGACGCCAGATAGGAGCTCTTTCTGATCGAGGGCGGGATGAGCCAACGTGTTGGCGCTGGCGAGATCAAAGATCCGCGCCGCGAGGGACACCAGACGGAACAGCAGCGATGTCGCGGCCTGGCGTTGCGGGAACGTCACCATGCCGGCGCTGTTGTAGCACAGGGCGACGATCTCTAGGTTCTCGTCGACGAGGCCGCCCTTGTAGCACAGCACGAGCAGCATGGTCGCGAAGCTGAAGGAGATCCAGGTCGAGTCTACCGAGTAGCGGATGCGGTTGACAGCTTCCGTGTCGGGCGTGAAGTTGCCGGGGGGTAGTGAGCCCAGGGTGCTGAACTCATTCCAGTGTCGATATCGTGCTTGATCAGACAGGGCGAAAATCGTCATTGAGGCCGTGTACAGGCTGACTTCAAGCGCCTGGAGCACGTGGATCGGTATTTGTCTTGGCGAGCCGGAGGGTCGCAGGAGCGGTGAAAGGCAGGCACTATTGATCGAGAGCCGGTAGGTTCGGAGGGTGGTGAACGGCATCTGGTAGTGCTGGATTTGGTCCCCGATGACGGTATTCCATTTCGACGACCACGCGTCCAGCTCCAGGTTGACCTGCCGCAAGCATGCAGCATCGAGAGAACGCGCATTTGGGCTGCCGCTGCTTCTGGTGGCTCGCTTGAGTATCGAGACAAGCTCACACGTTGCCGAGCTTCTCGTGTCATCTGGGTGAGAGGCACAGTGGTGCGATCTGAACTGCTCGGCAACAGCCACCACCGGATCTGGGTTCAGGGTGGCCGGAAGACCACTGGAGAGCGTCAAGGCGGCATCGCACGTGAGCAGGTTGATCCAAACACGCAGCCGGCCGACATCCTCCAATGTCTGGTTTCCATTGCTGGTGGAGCTGAACGGGCGGGCTGCGTCCTGGTGCAGCCCCAGGAACAGGGCATATCGAATGGCCAACCCGAGCATGCTCCATGCCGAAATGGCGTTGTATCTCGTAGCACGACTCGAGCTGCCGATGTTGTCGACTGGCATCCATTGCACATATAGAAGGATTGCGCGGATGTGGTCCAGATTCACATCTGTCAAGTTGGGCCTCAGAAGAAGTCGACTCAGGGAGTGGTCCAGGAGCGAGATGAGAGCCATGTATCGGCGATACGCCTCGGGCGATGCCGTGTTGGTGAACCGGAATCCAATACAGCAGATGGATATGAAGAGTACCGGGCAGGTTTGCCGGACAGACGTGGCAGAAGCCTGGGTTTGCGGACAGAGTACCGGCGCCCATCTATGACAATGACTGAAGAAAGTGTCGAAGGCATCTTGCGCCTGCTTCATGGTCATGACACCGCATTTGATCGGGTCCAGAGCCTCAATCTCCTCACTCAGGTCGTTGATGTCGTTACGCAAGTGGCGAAGCATCGACAAGGGCGTGCCCAAGTCCACCGTGCTCTGCAGAATCCCTTGGTTTGCAGCTGAGCTGGGCCCCGGACTGGCGTTATGGGCATTGAGCCTCACAGACCCGCTGGGCAGAGCGTCTTCGAGTCGATGCTTCGATCTCTTGTGGACTCTGGACGCGGCCGGCTCACCGGCCTCATCGCGCCGCTTCTTGCTAGTACTGGCCTCGCTCACGCCGGGACTACTTCCCGTCGCACGGGAGACGAGAGAGGCGGCCGCGCCGAGATCCTTCACGGTCGCCTCAAGCTGCTCAATTCGACCGGCCTGTTCGTTGACTTGTCTTTGCAGCCGCCCGAGCTTATCGGAAGTGCGCCTGAGGACGTCCCCGTCGCCGGGGCTCTGGCTATCGGTGCTGGTGAACGAGCACTGGGCGGCGGATTGGGCGCATCGCCGACAGGGCTGCCGAGGCTCACCGTCTGATCCCGCGGCACCGTCGCCGATTCTCCCGCCAGGCCCGGAACATTTCTGCTTACGGGCGCGACATTGGAAGCAGGCTGCAAGAGATAGGATGGTCAGCGGCCAAGAACCGATGTCAGAAGCGGCAGCAGCACGGCATCGTTGAGCGTTTACCTTTCGAGGTTCGGTACATCTTCGTTGTCGTTGGCTCCTCAGGGCCCTGGCCAGAGTCGGCATCGACCGCCGCAGGAGCCGCACACTCGTGGTTCGGATCTTGGTACATTCGGAATCTGCGCATTGTGATTCTCGAGCCAATCCGCCCATACTCGGCAGGTCGTCGGGGTTGTCGGGTCTTATCTGTCGCGTCGCAAGGGACGCCGATCATGGCCGCCGCCAAACGAGCGCCCGCCCTAGAATACTGCTATAGTAACCCGACTTCTTATCAACAACCCCACCCTCGGCCTTCGGTTCAGTGCCGACAATGCCGATGGTTCAAGATAACGGTGATAGTGACACACAGCGGTCAAATATGGATGACTGAATAGTACTTGAACACCAGCGTCGGATCATGATGATCACCGATTCCATCCCGAAACTTTGCGTGTCAACAAGCCAGAGCTCACGAGTCGCGCCATGACTTCTACATCTATTTCATCCGAGGCAGGGAAGACGAGCCTCGGCGGCGCCCCAGCCCTGACCGAGGGCAACGACTTCGAAAAGCAGATGGGCATGACCACCGAGATCCCGGTACCTCTCGTGACCGATGCCGTGCACGCGGCCGAGTACGACGAATATCTGCGCTTGAAGGAGCACTTTACAGCAAACCCCAAGGCACATTCAAGCATGATCCGGCGTCTCGATGCCCGCATCCTGCCCTTCTTATTCATGTACTACTTGCTCAACTCGATCGACCGGACCAATGCCGGCAATGTCAAGATCTACACCTTCATGGAGGACACCAATATGACCAACACGCAATTCAACCTGGCCCTGACCTGGTTCGTCATCATGTACGCCATGTTTGAGGCGCCATCAAAGTACGTCCATCTTCCGTACCCCTGCAAAGACTGTCTGGCTTGCCTATCCAGAGTAACAACGCCCTGCTGACTTGTGGATCATCTAGCATGCTGTTGCGCCGCATTGGCCCTCGCATCTGGCTGTCCTCGCTCGTCATCTGCTGGGGTTTTGTGACCATTGGCGGAGCGTGGGTCAAAAGCTACCACGATTTCGTAGTCTGCCGTGTCCTCCTGGGCCTCTTCGAGGCCGGAATGTATCAAGGCTGTTTCTTCACCATCAGCTGCTGGTACCTGCCCAACGAACTGCAGTCTCGCTGCGCGTGGTGGTATTCGGCTACTCTGCTTTCCGGCGCCTTTGGTGGCCTCCTCGCATATGCAGTTGGCCCTCTGCAGAACCATCATGGCCTGAGACAGTGGCAGTGGTTGTTCATCATCGAAGGTATGCATTCAGTGTCTCGTGAGACTCGTGACTAACCGAGCATGGTGCAGGCATCATCACCGTTGTCATCGGAGGCCTCGGCCTCCTCCTATGTGTGGACTTCCCCGAGAAGTGGAGCTCTCGTTGGTTCAATGAGGACGAGATGAAATATCTCAAGCTACGAGTCAAGTACCGTGACGGCCCCGTGCCACCTGACATGACTTTCCGTTGGAGCGTCTTCTTCGAGGCCGTCAAGGACTGGAAGACGTATCTGGTGGCGTCGCTTCTGGCCTTTGGTGGCTCCGTTCCGACGTATTCGGTCAACTACACATTGGCAACGGTACGTTCTGCACTTCTCTCCAACGTTCGATGAAGCCTCCTAACACGTAAGCGTTACAGATGGTCAAGAGTCTCGGCTACTCGGCCATTCACGCCCAGGCCATGACGTCCCCGCCCTATGTGTTCGCTTTCTTCTGCGTCGTCGCCATCGCCTTCTACTCCGACCGCTACCAATGCCGCGCTCGGTCTCTTCTCATCAGCTACACCGTCGGCACGACTGGCATCGTGATCCTCTGGCCGTCACTGCACTACGCCCATCTGTCCAAGCTCAGCTATTTCGCTCTCTTCCTCGTCATTGCCGGATACAACATGCAAGGCCCGGCCGTCGGCTCCTGGCTGGGCACCAACGTGCGCAACCCCGCCAAGCGCGCTGCCGCAATGGGCTGGATGTCGACTTGGGGCCAGCTCGCCGGCGGCTGCATCGGCGTGAATATCTTCGTCGCGCACGAGGCTCCCACCTACAGGTCTGGCTTCATCACCATCCTCGTTCTCGTTGCGGTTGGTGGGTACGGTGCGTGCATCACCAACTGGTACCTTCTTCGCCGAGCCAATCTCAAGAAAGACCGTATTCCTCTCGAGGAACTACAAGGGAAATACACCGAGAAGGAGCTTGCCGAGATGGGCGAGTACTCGCCGTACTTCAGATATGTACTGTAAGGCGAGCGATGGCGGGGCTTTTGGCCGACGGATGCAACCATCTGAGGGCAGACTGCTTCATGGCTCTCGTTTTCCGTGTTGCTTTTGATTGTTTCATGTGGAATTGAGGTAGTACTCCGAAGGTAGATAAAGATATGCATTCAGATTGGCGAAGTCATTGAGCTAAGTTACGCTCCTAAGAAGCTTCATCTTGCAACAGCGCCAATACACTGTGAACATACAAAGACACATCAACTGTCTCAGGTTTCACTCAGTAACCAGTACCCTGGAACCCTATTGAATATGCGCCTGATGAGCCCACGTCATCATTGTAAGCTACGTCGGAACTTGAGAGCCCAGTCTCGTGCACAAGACGAGAAGTCCCCGTTTAGAACCTGACCATACTATATTCATGTTTTGGCGTAGTAAGTGTTGGAACAAAAATTGCAGCAGAGACCCTAGTATTTCTTATTCCGCGCCCTGTTCCCTATAGCAGGCACGACAGTCGACCTCCAGCTTAAAACCAGACTCAATTACCTCCCTCCCGCGGAGTTGTCCCCAAATACTCTGCCTCCAGTTCGAGCATCTCCTTGAATTGCAACATCAGGGCTTGACCTTCGGCTTCTCCCAGCCTCAGCAATGGGCGTCTGGGGTCCATTCCATAGCCGTACAGCTTATGCAGAACATACTCTACATCACGATGTCGTTAACAACACCAACTCCGAGATATCCTTGCGAAAAGAAATGACTGCTTACTCATGCCTCGTACGCCTGCAGGCACAGCTGCCACATCGGCATTCGACAAGATGCGTTGGATTCTGTCCGCTTCCCGCGCCTCTCCCTCAGAAAGATTGCTCTTACTCAGAAGGTTCAACAGCCGCATGGAAGTGGCTGGGGCAAAGTTTGGAATTCCACTGACAGTACCATGGCCGCCACACTTCATCCATGGAGTCAGGTCGGAGATGAGACCGTCCAGTAGAAGGAAGGGATTAGGCCGGGCCGAGACGACCGATGGCTCACTTTTGATGAACGACGCGAGGCGCACCAACTTACCAACGCTGCCACCGCAACTATACCCCGGGATCAATATGGCGTTCAGAACGTCGTTCGTTTATCGCTACTTACGTGAGTTTGACGCCACACAGGTTAGGAGCCCGACGAATGATCTCTTCGATGATAGCCGAGGATATGTCAAGGCCGGCCGCGTTCGCCGGGAAATTGTACAAGAATAGTGGGATCTACCACAGTAAGACTTGAGATAATGAAGAGAATGAGGCAATAGCAAACTCACCGGTGAACCGGCACAGACATCGACGTAATATTGAACGATTTGTTCCTGGTCAGTGCTCAAGCTGGCGGCGTAATATGCTGGGAGAATGACAAGCCCTGCGTCGCTAGGTTTTCAGGGTTAGATACTTCCATCCCGGGCATACTAGCGTTGGTTTGCAATGGACACGACGTACGCTCCAGCTTCAGCGGCTGCAGTTGCGAGCCTGATGGTTTCTCTCGTACTGGAGCCTCCCACGCCTGCGACGATGGACGTTGTCGACAATCCGGCTTCGTCAAGGGTGCGGCGGGTGAACTCGATGAGAGCCACCCGTTCTTCCGTGGTCTTATTGATTTAGCTTGTGAACAGCTGCGCGCAGTAAGAGAAGTTGGAAATGCGTACCAAATGCACTGCTTCACCCAGAGAGCCTGCACAAAGAGGATCTAATGGCGTCAGTGGAAGCTGCCCGCGAGCTAGATCTTGCTATCTGGTAGTCCTCACTGATTCCTCTTCTGGCGAGAGCTTGAAGTCGTGTCAGTAATACTCATGGTTTTCCCTTTACGGATGGCTCACCAAGTAGATGCTTTCCGTACGACTCATAGTCAATCTCTTGATCATCAGTGAAGAAGGTAGGAAGCGGGCCGTAGGCGCCCGGTGTAAGCTTCGGACACATCTTAACGGTCGGTCGAGGCGAGCAATGCGAAGGGCGTTGTATTTCGCCTCAATAGTCAGAGGATTGAAAGGTTAGTTGGCCGGTTCCATGCACATGTCCTTCGAGGTCCTCGCAGAGCTACGTACCACAATCGTCCAGGACGTGAAGGATAAGAATATCGAGTCCGCATAGGCAGGGAGATCGGGAACTTCGGCATCTGCCCGAGAGACCCGCCAGCCGACCGGCCCTGGAACACTCTAGCGAGATCGGCGGAAGATACGCAAGCACAGCACGGATGATTTTAATTTACACCGTCTTCCCTGCCTACACGTACTCTGGGTTACATTCCGCGACCATGGAAGTTGCCTCCCCTGCAAGCTATCTATCCCTCATGCGAGCATCCCTATTCCTGCATAATGGAAACGACAGACACATGAGTAGGTCGCCCTGATAAAGGCGATCAACCATACAACAATATACAAATGAGACAAATGATGAATGATGGTGCAACATGTCTATTCAGCACCAGGAGCATGTAATCACCACCATTTCCGAGTGTCCCCAGCAGGGTAGCCATTTCCACTTTCCATGCTCGCGAGTAATCATCCAAAGGTTTATAACTTGGACTCCTTGACCATACTGCGATTGGTCGGCAGGTCCCCCCAAATCTTGTTTATCCTGCTTAATGTCAGTTTCCAGAGTGAGCATATGGTTGAGGTTGCCAGGATGACGAACTTCTCCTCAGTCGCCAATTCAAACAGCACATCCTGCGCGCCTTTCCACAGAACGAGCTCGCCCAGTCGTCTCAGATTTTCGTTACCCTTGATGACGGTAAGGAAGTGGTTGGCCGAGAGAACACCCATCTTGCTCGCGAAATGTGTGCCGCCGTAACAGAACAGGAGTTCTGTCTCCGAGTAGCCCCCGGGGTAGAAGAGGATTTGCCCGGCGTCGGGGTGGCTGGTGTGGTTCTCGAACCCAACGCCGAAATCTTGCTCGCCGAGAGGCACCCAGACCGCTTCGCCGCTCCAGCGAACATGTATGACCTGCTGTCGGTATGGGAGCAATCCGCGGAACATGGACACTGTCTTTGGCGCTGCCGATTCGAAAGTCGCCAGGAAATGGTACGGGCCAGCCGTGATGAGGATCTTGTCTTGCGATGCCATCGTAAACGTCTACGGCGTCGAGGGAGTGGTGCAATACTGTGCTTACGATGCGATGAATGAGAAACTTCGTCTGACCGGATGGTAACCGCCAGTCTTTGCTGGTTTCGCTTCTGTGATGATGGGCGGCATCGGCCCGGTCGGCCTGGTCCCGATCCGTAGAGGGTCGGAATGCCAGCACCTATCTGCCTTATCTCGCCCCGGTCGGCAACGAGGCCGGCGGGGAGGCCCCGAAGTAGGTATCGAAGAAGAAGCGATAAGTCTACTATTAATTGAGTATGCTGCTATCAATGAAGCTAGCTGGATCTAATCATCTTGAGGGTAAGCAACAAGCTAAGGCGGCTTCGCATTTGATACCACAACATCACCATCATGTCGGCCATCCAGAGAATCCAGACTCTCCCGCGGACTTACCACAACACATGTCCAACTTCAGTGGAGTCGGACGCCGGCCTCCGAGGCGGATATCATGAACCCTATCAAGATGGGCATCTAACCATAACTCCCATTCTCCACGACAAAGTATCATCCTTTGGCGCCACGATCGAAGGTGTAGACTGGTCTCGCCCCCTTTCAGATGGTGATGTCGAGAAGGTGGGCACAATCAAGAAATGACTTACAGAGACACATTTAGCTGATCCTTGAATAGCTCAAGAGGATTCAGGACACATATGGTGTCCTAATATTCCGCAAAACTGGCCTCGACAATCAAAGACACATAGACTTTGCACGGAAGCTAGGGCAAGAGCTCGAGGTCAACCCTTTCTTCTACGGCATCGAGAACGATCGCGTTGGCGATCCTCTACTGTGGGACGTTAGCAAGTATGCGATATTGGTCATTCACGTTTGACAAGCCATGGGCTGACGTAGACACAGCATCAATCTCGACGGCACAATCGTCCAGCCCCATCAGCGACGGTGGGATCACAGCCTGGGCAATGCCTTGTGGCATACTGTAAGACTTCACCTCACAGTCCATTGAGGTTTGTTCTCACAAGAGGTCCAGGATTCGTCTTTTCATCAGCTGAGGTCAAAGTATTCCCTTCTCCTCTCGCATGGCAGCCCAGTCAAGGGTGGCTCCTGGACGCATTTCGCGGACACGACGCGAGCCTATGCTGACCTGCCCCAGCTCCAGAAAGAGGAGCTTGAGGACCTCGTTGTCGAGCATGATCTCTGGCACTCACGATGGTTGGCATCCCCAGAAGCGTTTGCCAAGCCACTTGAGAACGAGCGGGCAGCTGAGCAATCAGCATACCATCGCCTCGTCCAAGTTGGGCCGGATGGACAGAAGACGCTTTACTTGGCTGCGCACGCCAAGCTGATCCTGGGACGGAGCTTTGAAGAAAGCCAGAAATTGATTTGGGAGCTTATTGAACACTGCACGCAGCCCAAGGTAGGTCCTCTTCCTGCGGAGAACCTGACGGGTTGTGCTTCCAGGCCGCTGACTACGTGCAGTATGTCTTTAGTATGGAATGGTTGGAAGGCGGCGACATGGTATGGTGGGACAATAGGTAAGTCAAATGGCTTCTGCTTCTGCATGTCATCCTCACGTGTCCTTCCTTGTACTAAAGGTTCGTCTTCAGGAAGTCAATGCATCGCGCAAACCCGTACTCCACCAGCATGACAGCACGAGATGTGCGCCGGGCCACCGTCATCGACGACGGACCACTGGCGTTCGGAGTAAGCCAAAGTCAGTTGAAAGAACTTGGGCACGGGCGAAAAGGTACCATTGCAGCTTGAGATCCCCGTGTCTCTCGGCTCTGAAATCTCTGTCACTGTTCTTTCTGGCGCATGCTGGACATCGAGCACCATAATGCTTTGCGACATACATGGCAACTTCGAGCACTGCCCACCAATTCAAAGACATCTGGCTCCCTTATACAGAATAAATAGACGTGCAAGAAATATTTCGCTCGCAATGTCCTCCTTGCTATGCTTCTGTCCTCGTGATCTGCAAAAATCCGCGGGTAGGCCGCTCTCTACGCAGATCTGAAAAACTGCCCCAGGCCCTGACGCCTTCTCGGGGGAGCAACGGGCCCAGGACACCCTGACGATCGAACCATTCCCTCAAGACGACTGCTTGTGCCTCTTCTGTTTCACCTTTCTTCTATTCCGTGAACGTCAGGCACTGTGACCGCTTAAGTTCTCGCCCCTTACATCAGATGATACGAGGTTTGGTGTGAGGTGCTGCCAGAGGTAGAAGCCCACGTGATGCTTTTCGGGATTCACTGACTGTGCACTCAGAGCCTGAAGTTGGCGGCAATGGGGGGGAGGAGTCTGGATGTTGGCAAGCACCACTCGTTTTTGGCGCCATTGAAAGTAATGCAGATCAAGGTAGGTAAGGGTACAAAAGTAGATGGTGCTGGTCGTGTTGATATGAAGCTGCAGTCATTCAGATTTTTGGCCCTTCGCATAGGACAATCATGTTTTGATGGCTTCCAAACATGAGCTGTCTCCCACCTTCTCCGCTGGCAAAGCAGTTCGCCCAAGATGGCGTGCACATTGCTCTGGTGTCGGTGGGGGCCCGGTCGACGAAAAGAAAACAAGAAGCTCAACCCGACATACATTGCTTCCAAGGTGAGGGACTTGTACCTTGCTTCCCCAGGGGACTTCACCGTCAACGCGGAAATAGTAGAGTAAGTCCATGGTTGAAGGAGAAAATATCCTCGATTCGTCGCAGACTACAACGCTATATTGGTCGAATCCTGAAATCAGATGATACCGTCTTCCCAGTCGCATAAATCGTCAAGATCTCCCTCAACTTGTGTAATACTCCATCTTTACTGTCTCATCAATGTCTAGTTTCACCAAGACGCCACTACTTCGGTGTCGGCGGGAGCTTCTCCTGCATGAATGACCCCCGCGACACCAACTGCTGCCCCCATACCGACCCCCTCATGCTCACCGGCGGATCATCCTGCCTTGTTTCCACCGGCGTGTCCTTCCTCACGGTCCCGGTCCCGGAAAGGTTCAGTGACACAACGGAGCCAAAATCCCACGACCAACCCGAGTGCTCTCGGACCTTGAGCGGCGGAGGGGGCGCGAGCGACGTAGGCCGGAACGACTCGATGCGGGCATCACTCGATCGTGAAGAAGCAGACTCTGCAATTGACTGCTGCGACTGCCTCGTCGTTCGTCTCTTGTACCAAGAGCTGCTGGCTCTTGGGAGCGGCCAGTTGAACGTGCCGCCGGAGCCGCGTACCTTTTCAGCTTCGGGGACTTGGTGGCGCTCCCTGCGCAGTTTGCGCCAGCGGTAGAAGAGGAAGATGGCTCCGATGAGGGCTGCGAAGAAGGCGGCGCCGACTGGGAAGGTGTTAGAAGAGAAATCTTGGGATAGGCTGGTGGCTTACCGATGGAGCCGATGATGATGCCGGTCTTTGGGCTGTTGTTGGAACCCCCGCGACTCTGCTGAGGAGGTTCGAAGAAGGGGTCGGTGGGTGTCGCAGGCCTCAGAGTGGTCGATGGCAGGGACGGAGAAAGAGGCGGTTGGGTGAGAACGTCTCCCAGTGACGGGCTGGGGAGAGTTTCCAGAGTGGTTGGTGGGAACTGAGGTCTGGGCGACTCGACGACAGGCTCGGCGGTTGGTGCAAGAACCGGCTCTTTGGCAACCGGGGGCGGGAACGGCGCACGAGATATCGGCGGCGTGATTCTCGGAGGGGGTGCCAGGGTCGGTGTTGACCTGGTAGATGTCGTGCTCGGCTCTGGAGTTGGGAGAGACGGAGGTGGTGGCGGCGGCGGCTGTTCAGTTGTCTGTGGAGGCGCGGGAGGAGGAGGCTCTATCGTTGTTTCCGGTGGAGGAGGTGGTGGTGGGGGCGGCGGCGACGGTGGTGTTGGATCTGGAGGTTGTTCTGTCGTCACGGTCTCGTTTTGCCCCTTGCCTTTGCCTCTTCCATTGCCTTTGTCCTTCCCCTTCCCATTCTCTGGGCCGTTACCCTTTCCGTTGCCCTTGCCGTTGCCCTGGCCGTTCCCTGGACCATTTCCAGGGCCATTCTCCTTGCCGTTTCCTCTGCCCTCTCCCTTGCCTTTGCCCGACCCTTCTTCTCCGCCGGGGCCCGGGCCGTTTCCTCCATCCTGGCGGCGCGTCACCTCGCAACAAGCTCTTCGGCGGAGACCATGGCTGATGTCGCCCTTGGAAGACCGGATTCCAGCCATATTGGAAGTAGCAGCAAAATCTGACCAGCGAGCGAATGACGATAAAGAACGAAAAAAAAAAGCTCTTGATCAGAGAACGAGAAAGCAGTGAAGACCGAGAAGCACAGAGCAAGATCGGCGAGAGTCCGTATATAACACGACGAAGGGTTCGTCTCGTCCCCCGCCCGCCCAGAGACTCCCCAAGCACTTGTCAGACGACGAGTGGTTCGGGTCCATCTCAACCTCTCCCGCGGGGAGGCTCAACCAGGGCACGCTGCAGTGGTTTTCAGCGGAAGCTCATTTCTCTACAACAGGACGAGCGTTTCAAAACATTGGATGTTTGTCCGAAGACGGGCTCGGGTGCTGGAGATCAGGGGCCTGAGCGTAGACGAGACCCCGTCTAGCGGCGTGCGACGCCGTTGCGGGAGCGCGGGTCGGCGCCGTAGCTTGGCGCTTAGACCGCGAAGTGACGTTAGCTGAGGCGATGGTGTGGACGTGCTGGGAACGGTGCGTCAGTGCTTGTGATGGCCTGGGCTTGGGTTCCCGAGCGCGATGTTGGCGCGGTGTAGATGAGAACGGCCTCGCGAATGAAGGGCATCTACGGCTCGGGACCAGGTCTCGGACTGGTTCATCAATGATGAGACCAACGTGATCCACGTATCAAATAAAGTGAGAATGAATTTGTGCTGATAATTGGACCCGAGACTGCTGAATAAGGCTCATCTCAGCTAGCAGAGTGGTCTCGTCGCGAAACTCACGCGTGGAATTGCAGACCGTTCCAGCCACGATCCTTGGCCCGAGAGAAGCCATCGTTCGCCGGCTTGTCCAGTTCCGGACGCATGTTCACCGAGCATGTCACTGCTGCTTCATTGTAGGCAATGTAGTAGAGAATGTCAATATGTCAGTTCACAACCAAGTAAATGATCCGATGTGTATTCGTCCAACGATGAAGGAGTCGGCCATCCTGTTCTTTTCCGTCTTAGTCAGCAGGCCAGTTCATCCATGCTAGTAATTTCCCCCTTGGCTAGCGTCCTCCTCACCATCGTCACGGCATCTCACGACGCTCAACTGCCTCGCTCATCACCGCACACCTAAATACATCCTACGATCGCTCAAGTTCAAAGAGAGCAACCCTCTGTCTGCCGGGCCTGTGTCAATCGAACAGACCGGCGCCATGCGCCTCTTCGCCCTCCTCTCCGTCCTTCTCCTCGCTCTCCTCCCCGCCGCACAGGCCTTCAACTTCACCTTCACCAGCCCCGACCCAAGCCAGAAACTCAACGTCAGCCAGCCCGTCGAGATCAAATGGGACGGTACCCTGTCGGACAAGAACCCAGACCTGTTCGACTGGATCGTGCTCCGCTTCACCGTCATCCTGGGCTCCGATGGAACCGGCAGCTTCTCGTGGCAAATCGCCGGAGACGTGTTGACGACCGATCGCTCGTACACCTGGCAGCCGAACATGACGGACTGGGAGATGGACATACTCGATGACAAGGTGCACTTCTTCGAGGCCATTCTCAAGAATGACTGGGTCGATAATCTGGCTTCGGCTGAGAGCGAGAGGTTTGCCATCGAGGGGTATTCGCGGCTTGTCAGCCAGGGGACGCGGCGGGGGGCGGACAAGGCTGTGCTGGCTGGGGTTTTGGCGGGAGTGGCCGTTGTTGGAACGTTGATTCTGGATTGAGGATGGGTTCTTGGCCCGCAAGGATTTCTACGGTCGGCCCTCGCGGCGAACTTGAGAGGGGACTGTCAGCTCAATGGTTCTCCAGCTCCGCTTCATGCCTTGAGCCGGCTTCCAGGAAGATTCAATTCGAAGAGCGAAACCGGTCTATTGAGCTGGGAAAGAACCGCAGACCGCTCCGACGCAGAGCAGCCGACCCACGCCCGCCGTCTCTTCGACACCTGGCGTCCATGCTCCATGCTCACTTGGCCTCCTCCTCCACCGGCTTCCTCGCATAAATGACCTGCGAAGGGAAGTACGCATGCTTATTCTTATCCCTCAGCTCACTCCTCAGCATGGCATTATACACCATGATCTCCTCCCTCGTCCACCCCTGCAGATCCGCCATGAACAGCACCGCGCCCTCGGCATCCTGCTCGAACGCGAGCCGCATGTACTCGCCCATCTCCGCCATCTTCTTGTCCCGCGCCCACCCGCCGATGGGACACTTGTAGTTCCTGACAGACACGTCGACGAAGCCCGCCTCCTCCATGGCGCGCCGCACGACGCCGTCCTCGATGAGCGTGAAGGGGCGCCCGATCTTGTCGCCGCCGCTGCGGAAGAGCTTGCCCCATTGCGCGACGGCGGAGGTCTCGGTGACTGTGCCGTCGTCGCTTGTCAGGTTGGGCGAGCCCTCGTGGCTCTCGATGTAGGCGCCTGGCTTGAGACAGCGGAAGGCGTCGCGCATGAGGGCTGTCCAGTCTGCGACGCTGCCGACGAGCCAGCGCATGTGCACGTAGTCGAGGGAGCCCGGGTCGTAGGTCCAGGGCTGGGTGCAGTCGTCGATTTGGCTGTGGGGGGTTAGACTTGGAGGAGGGGACGGGCGGGGGATTCTTACAACTGGAGGTTGGGCGGCACCCAGCTGGGCTGGATCGGCGAGATGTCGGTGCCGATTACGTTGCAGTTGGGGTACTCGTCGGCGAAGTCCCTGGAGGTTCGGTCAGTTGCGAGGCCACTGGGTTGGTGTCGTTCGCGAGACTCACATTGCCCAGATGCCGGTGCCTGTCCCGATGTCGACGGCGTTCTATCGGCAGTCAGCCATTTGTTTCCCCAAGGTCTTCCTGGTAATTGCTGACCTGCATCGTGTTCTTGTCCAGCGGCGCCAGATGAAGCTTGCTGTCCAGCATCATTGTCAGGACATGGTGTGTAATGTCGAGGGCCTCGTTGGCGGTATCGTCATTGGACATCCAGTACTTCGCATTGCCCTGATCAGAGTGGAACGTCCGCCCATGCAGCGTCCTGTACTCGAGAATGCTCGACGCCAGCGACGTGGAAGCCGTGTTGACCGTCCCGACAGCCGAGTCGCCGTCGTCAATGACCTGCTCGGCCGCGACCTGCGTCCAGTGGCCTCCCGGCAGAAGTCCGGTGACGGGATCCGGGGCCCCCGCGGGCGAGGACCCCTGCCCCTTGGACGAGGTCGATTTGGGTGAGGCCCCCTTGGGTGAAGTCGCCTTGGGCGAGCTGCCCTCCTTGGCAGCGACGGGATCCTGCGTGTCGGTCATGATGTGCGATGTTGAGTAGATCGCAAGGGCGAACACAAACGGGCGAGTCGCGACATTTAAAATGTGGCCTCGCATCCCAGACCCCACGTCTCGGTGCCCTCACGTTGCATTCGTTACGTGGAACGTCGCTGTCACGCTGTTTTGGGGTCTTGGCTGCAGAATCAGGAGGTCGCAATGCATCGACACGGAGCATCGTCGAGGATCTCGCCCAGTGAGGGCGCGGATCCGGGATATGGGTCAGGGTGCAATAAATAGGCTGTCTCGGCAGGTGATACGTCGTTTTCACCGACCTTCTTCAGCGCGAATCCTCGGAAGGATTGCGTCCAACCCCACGGCAACACGAGTCAGGCGATACTTGGATGCGGGATCTTTCTTTACGGTTGCCCGAGGGTGCCTTGATGTAGGCGAGCCCGGGATGCTTGGTGACCTCCGTGGCGTAGACCCCTGTGATAATCATTTCTACGGCGGCTCCCTTGAATGAGGGAGGTCCACCCGCAGTATCATATCAGCTGTGGACTTCGGGGGGCATCACCTGGTGCCATGCACTTGGCTGACCCGCCGGACTTGATGCCGGGGTCCAAAGTGCCTTGGCTTGCTTGGAAGATTTGTTTCGGTGCGCTCCTGATTGCCAGGTATGGCAGCTGGAGCCCGTAGGATCATCGCAGTGAAGCTGTCTAGTGCCGATTTCCATCTCTTTGGATTGCAATGCTGTCCGCGAACCCGGAACTGAGCAAGGCAAGTAACCCTTCAACGGCGAACTAGCCAGATATGCAAGTCAAGCCCCTTCTTGCTGGTCACAAAAGCCAATTCTCTGTCGAGCGCCATGCATGACAGGATGTTGAACAAGTGATGGGCTCTCAGTATGAGGCCTGATTAGAAAAATAGAAGCTATGCTCGAAGCCTGATGATGAGGGGCGTACTGGCTCTTGGCCACTGGGAATTTAAAAGTACAGGATACAGTGTGCAATTGGGTTCTTTGGCGTCCTGAGAGAAGAAATGCAGGGACACCAAGTCCACCCATGGTCCCTAGACGGCCTCCTTCGTCCCAGCACTCTCCGTCGTGCTGGTAACCTCGTCCTTCTTCGCCGCCTTCTTCCTCAGATCGACCCACCCCATGCCCCAGCACGTCACAAACGCGCACACCGACGTCGCGACCATGAGATACACGGCATGGCTCACCGCGACAGAGTACGCGTCCAGCACCGCGGGCAGCTCCTCCGGCGGCGCGAGCGCGCGCACGGCCTCAGCGCTGCCGCCTGCGGCAATAGCGCTCTCGGGGTCGACGGACGGCACGTTGTCCCTGATGTTGCTGACGAGGGCTTCCTGGAACAGCGTGTTGCCGACAACGATGAAGACGGCGGCGAGGAAGTTCTGGATGAAGATGAGGATGGAGCTGCCGATGGCGATCTCGGTGGGCGGGAGGTTGTTCTGGATGGCGACGATGGGCTGCGGAATGGGGTTAGTTGGATGTGCTTGTCGCAGGTGCTTAGACGGAGGCTTACCACTTGCATGCCTAAGCCTCTGACGCCTGACATGACGAGGAAGCCGAAGACTTCGCCGAGGGAGCTGGAGGCATCCCATGTGGATATCAGGCCGAAGGCGACGGCGGATCCAGCAGCTGCCGCTGCAGACCAAGGGATGTAATAGCGAAGTCGAACCACTGGAAGACACATCCGCTGTCAGTCATATACAACAACACACCGAAAGTCCACTGTGACACCGAGAAGACGGAACTTACTCAGAGCTCCCGAGAGCACAACAAAGAAGATCTGCGACCCCACGCTCGGGAGCAGATACACACCACTCATGACAGGACTGAGACCCCTGACAGACTGCAAGTAAATCGGCCAGAACGCGCCCCCGATGATATTCGTCGACATCAAGAACGCCGACGTCAGCGAGCTGCACCACATGACGCGCCTCGCCACCAGCTCGAGCGGCATCATGGCATCGGCGCCCATGCGCCACTCCCACCCGAGAAACACGAGGATCGTGGCGCCCGCGCCGCAGAAGAGGCCGATGACCTCGCTCGAGCCCCAGCCGTACTCGGAGGCGCCGAACTGCAGGGCGAGGAGGAACATGATGGAGGCTGGGGCGAAGAGGGCGAAGCCGGTCAGGTCGAAGCGCGGGAGGAGGCTGCGGAGGAAGGGGAGGGTGATTTTGGATTTTGGTGTTTGGTCGCGGATATTGATGAAGAGGAGGAAGATGGCCGCGAGGCCGCCGAGGGGGAGGTTGAGCCAGAAGCCTGGGGTTTGAGAGTGAGCGGTGTTCGACGGTGGGAGTTGGGCGAAGGAAGATGGCCACTTACACCAGCGCCATGTTGAGTACTCTGTGAATAGACCGCCAAGCACGGGGCCAGCAATGATACCGACCTGGGCCACTGCAAGTCATCGTCAGTGTGCTGAGACACGATGTCGCAAGAGGGTGGAAGGATGCCTTACCGCCAAAGGAAACACCATTATACACTGAGTGGTAGATGTCAGTTTGCGATACCCATCTCGGCAGCAAGAGAATATAAGCTTACTGGGACGCTTCTCTGGCGCCACGGCACCAGCCAGCACCGTCAGAGTACCATTGAACAGGCCAGAACTTCCCATGCCGGCTATGGCTCTTCCGACGATGAGCATGGTGGACGAGTTCGCGGCGCCGCAGATGACGGACCCCAGCTCGAAGATGAGGAAGAATCCGAGATACGTCCACTGGGATGGGCTGTCAGGATGGAAGCTCGGGCACGGGAATTGGTGGTCGAACCTTTGTGCTGAAGTACGTGTACATCTTGCCCGTCAGAGGCTGGACCGTGGCGCTGGCGAGCTGGTAGGCGCCGATGTACCAGCCGACGTCTTCGAGGCGGTTGAAGTCGCTGGTGATCTGGGGAATGGCCTATCGGGGAAGTCAGACATCGACTGTCCCTCTGCTCAAATGATGCCCCGAGAGGCAAGACGTCGGGTCGCCAGACGTACCGTGCTGATGATGGTGATGTCGAGCATGGCCAGTATCATGACGACCGTGATGCCGCTCATGACGGTGAACAGCTTCAACCCCGTGAGGTACTCCGGAGGGATGTCGGGCGCATCATCCTGGGCGCTTTTGGTCGTCTCATCGCCCTGCTCGCCTTTGGTGTCCGCTGTCGGCCCCGATGGCTCCACTGGTGCTGTCGCTGCGTCGCCCATCACGAGATCTGTCTTCTCAGATGCTGTCGCGCCGACCGGTGTGCTGGTTGTCGCATTCATCTTGGCTAGGCATCCGCCACGTACGGAAATATGAAAGAGAGTGAATGCGCGACCATGCGATCTTTCCAATGGCAGCGCTCCTGCAGATTAAAGATGACAGCTTCTGCCTAAACCCCGGCCCCGAATCCCGCCGCACGGAAGTTCGGCAGCAGGGACTTTTGTTGACATTGCAGTGCAGGGTGTCAGTCACACCACCCAACCAGCGGGCGTTTGATGGTCGGGGTCAGCCGGGATTGTCCTCTGAGCGAATCCCGCCGTTCTTGTCACCCGCTGTACCTCAGGCTGAACAGGAAGTATGGATTCGTGGGTGAATCAGTGACCAGAACCTCGTCGCATTCACTCATCAAACCCCTGACATGGGAACCAGATGACTGGAAATGATGGAATGCATCTGCTACATGTTCCCCTGGACGGCATCGCTCATCCAGAAATCGCCTCCAAAGTCGAGAAAAGAAACGTCGTCCATCCCCATCCAACCATCCGCCACGCCATGAATCCCATCATCCGCACCCGCAGCAGCGTCACCACCGACAACACCACCACTCTCCGCCTGCTCAAAAACCCTGCCCCAGATCGCCTTCGCATTCTTCAACGTCACATCCATAACCGTGTACGGATCCGACCCGTCGGCCTCCAGCCCCACAGCACCAGGCACGGCCAGAAACAGCGTTGCCGTCCTATCCAATATCTCCGGCAAGTCCACGGCAGCCCTAACCGTCCGGCTGTCCCACATCGGCTCCCCTCCGCCCCCGTTAGCGTCACTGGCGTGGCTGCGGTACGGCGCCATGGATATGCGGTAGAGCATGTGCAGGGCCATGGCGAACTGTATCAGCGGACCAAAGTGCACGCCGTAGATCTGGCGCGGCGTGAAGGCGAGTGTGGCTTCGAAGAGTTGCTTGACGGCCGAGATGCAGGACTGGAAGCACTCGGCTCTGCCGAGGTCAATCCAGCTTGAGCCTGGTGCGTCGCTGGGGCGTCGCTGAAGGGGCAGTTCGTTGATCGAGGCCTCGACGAAGAGGAGGTGTACGCGGACGATTCCTGGGCGGTCATCGTGAGCCACGCCGTGACACGAGGATTCACGAGTTAAATCTTAATGGGAGACGGGGCAGGCTTACTGGTCTCGAGAAGTTCAGGACGCAGAGACTTCCGGAGATTCTCCAGGGCCGTCGAGAGCGCCCTGACATGTACCATCGGCGGCGGCTTCGAGGCGTTGAAGACCTCTGGCTCGAAGAACCGCCACCCAGATGCCGCGATGACGTCCTCTTCGATCCTGAGGGCGCTGGCCATCGCGGCGAGCACTTCATCGCCCGGCACCTCGGGTTCCTTCAGGAGGTGATCCAAGCTGTCCTGCATGTGCGGCGTCCATCTCATCGGGGGCGTCCTGAGAAATATCTGGGCGCTGTCGCGGTCAATGCGGGGAGTGCTGATGTCACAAAGGGGAACTTACCTCGCGCAGGCGCAGTACGCCGCAATGACCGCCCTCCTCTCCTCATACGTCCGCCTGGCCGGCGGCAGCGGCAGCCGCAGAGGATCGATAAACGCAGACGCGGAGTCTGTCTCCCTGCAGATGGCCCATCGGACCACGCGATCGAGCCGCAGGTCGAACACCAGCGACGATATCATGGACGAGTAGCTGGAGAGGAATTTCTGGCCGGGATGCGATCCCTTGGTTCTGTCCGAGCAAGCCGTGTCAGCGGCGTGGGATGGGTAGTACCACGAGACGAAAGTGATGAGGCCGAGGAGGATGTCGATGCTGCGCTCGAGTTCGACTACGTATCTCTGCGCAATCGCTGTTCTGAATTCTAGCTCTAGGGCTTTTCGTCTGGATGTTGTTTTACAGCAGATGGCTGATATGGCCAACCAGAAAACGGGCTTTTCGCTACGAAGCTGGGAGGGCCTTCGAGTTGAGTCAGTTGACAGCTGGTTGTATTCTTGATTTGGGCATCATACGTGGTTCCAGGTGGAATGTGATAGAAGGGGAATGACTGCAGGTGACAGTCCCTGAATGTCTCCAAACACTCCTCGTCTTCGGCCCAGCTTCTCGACTCATCAGTTGGTCCCGGTCCACGATTGATACTGATGGGCGTATTCAATGAAGACACGAGTGGTCTTGACGCGGTTTCTGGGCCGACACCGTCAGCCTCGGCCACAACTGCATGTCCCTCTTCAGCCGCGACGCCGCTCGTCTCGCCAGAGCCCCGGGCGCGGATACTAAGCAGGCTGGTCAATTCATCCAGCTTCTTCTCAAGCACGGCCGTATTATTCGATCTCGGTCTCTTCGGCGTCCTGCTCTTGCGCAGAACGGCAGATGGTTGGCACTGTCGATCGAGACGGCGGCATCTCTCGCATGCCGTTTGCGGGCCCCGGCCAATGCACCTCGTCTTCGCCTTGGAACACGCCGTGCAGGCTTGGCCGTAAGGTGCGGACGGCGGTCGGGGTTCTACCGGAACAACGCCACTAGTAAATGCCATGACGGACGGCGTTGGGTTGTCTGGAGACACGAGAGTTACAAGACGGAATGAGATGGGTGGAAGATGGGCGGAACGCATTCGGGCGCTGAGACGGCGTTGATTGAGGGACGGCGGGATTGACCGACTGCGAATCCCGCCGAAACACCCTTCAGCTCATCCCTGATGCCAAGCCGGGTCGGCCAGGGTCCTAGACAGGTCCGTCAGCCCTAGAAGTGCCAAGACTTCGTCGCATATTCATTGCGAACGGCGGTATCACCCGAAGCCGGTCGCAAACCTCACCACTGCACCAACCTCCAGCATGGTGCGGCTTCATCAAACACCGCATCACTAGGTGCTCCACACTATCAAAAAGACCAAGACATCATTCATTCAATCCTCTAAATTTCCATCACATTCATCACATCCGCGCCTTGAGACGATGCGCGCGGCCGTCATTCCTCGAAGCCAGAACTTGCGGCCGGTGATTACATCTCACTCCATACCAATTGTGCCTTATCACGAGGTCCTGGAGTCGTATTCGGTAATCGCAGGCTGCGTCTTCCCCGTCTCCACGGCCGCGGTACCCTTCTGCACCTGCTGGTACGTGACCGTGCTTCCGCCGGCGGTCTTGAGCTTCTGCCTCCGGATGTAGAAACTGCGCGTTGCGTTAGTGGATATATGACGATAGCTTTCTTTGGGGAAACGTACATGACACCGCCGATGACGGCGAGGAGGGCAGGCACGCCCAATCCGACGCTGAGGCCGATGATGAGGGGCAGGTTGGGACCACTGCTTCCCTCATCTTCGGAATCGCCGCCCTCGCTGTTGCTGTTTTTGTTGCTGTTTCTGCTGCTGCCACCTTCACTGTCCTCGTCATCCTCGTCATCCGGCGATGCGCTGCTCGTGGCCGGCGGTGGCGGCGGCACGAAAGACACCGGACGACCGGCCGTGGCTTCCAGGCTATGCGCTCCGCTGCCGAATGTCGATGGGCTCAGAGCCTGCACGCCCGCAGTCTCGTCCCAGTCCACATCCTGACCCGATGGCACGGCCGTCGAAAGCGTCTCGGTGACGGTGTACTTGTGCACCGACTGCAGAGAAGCAGGGCAGTCCATGAGACCGGCGGACAGACACTCGACGCCCGTGTACGTCCTCGTCGTAGCGGTGGTGGTAGTGGAGAGGTCATCCTCGTCCTGCCGCGCCCTGATTTCCGCAGCTGTTGTGGCGGCAGGCAGTGCACAGATCTTGCTCAGGGACGTGTAGAAGATTGGCGTGTGCGTGGTGGGCGTCGGGCCCCAGGTGCGGTCGCGGAGGAAAACGGTTGCGCCGGCCGCTGCGCCGAGAGCGACTTCGAAGTCCTCGGAGACCTGGACCAGGCAGTCGTCCAGGTCGTCTGAGACATTGGTGGTCAGGTTGGTCTTGAGCTGGGCGATGTTGGCGTAGACGGCGGCCTCGATGCCGCCGCCGGCAGAGGGGATGGAGTGTCCGGCGATGCTGAAGTCGGAGAGGAACGAGGGGCTCTTGAGCGTGATGCCGGAGAACATGCTGAAGCGGAGGAGGGCCTCGAGGACGACTTCGCCTGTGTGGATGGTCACGGGGAGGAACTCGAAGAGGGCGCCATTGCTGGTGTCCAGTGTCAGCGTTGGTCTGAGAAGCAGATTGGGGCGGGCTTACTGCTCGAGGTTGGCAATGTCTTTTGCGAAGAGGTTCAGCTCCATGAACAGGCCCTCGTCGAAGCGCATGTGGAAGCCGTGGCTCATGTCGAGGGCACCGCTGGCGCTCAGGATCAGGTCCAAGTTGAAGACGACTCCAAGTCTGAGCTTGTCGGTGATCTCGAAGCCGGTCTGGCCCGTCGACGTGTACAGTCTCAGGGAGTATGTTGCCCCGGCTGAGAGGGTCGTGCGCAGGTCGATGAACACCTCGAGTTCCTCGAAACCCAGGCGAAGACGACACTCGGGGAGCTCTGGGATCTCGAGGTTCAGAGACAGATTTAACGGCGGCAGGTCAAAGGCATCCAGGCTGATGTCTTCTCTCAGGTTCCTCCACACGCCCTTGCCGTACTCGGTGGCAAAGTCGGTGATGTTGTCGACGACATCCTCGAACTGGTCGACAACGCCGTCCACAATGGTAGGGAAGTCGAAGGTGTCGTTGGAGATGGAGAATTGAGCGACGGCGTTGCCGATCACATAGCACTCTGTGCAGAACACCTCAAAATTACCCTCGGCTTCGATTTTGCCGGCGTTGAACTCAGGATCATCTTCTTTCGTGAGTTCGGTCGAAATCGACTCTCCTCTGAGAACATACTGAAGTCAGTCTCTGCATTTTGAAGCACAAGCGTGGATACGGAGATTGACATACACTTTGAGGATGGGAATCTTCGATAGCCTGCGCGATATCGGGAATGTCTCGTCGAGCAGGGTATCCAAGCCGAGATCGCGTGCCTCGAGCAAGTGATGTCGGATAGCCAGAAGCGTCTCCGAAGTTGAAAATCCCGGGGCGTTCCGTACAGACACATCGAGCGCCGAGTCCGATGGCGCTGCAAGCGCGCTTGCGGCAGCGAATGCCAGATACAGCAGTGAGTACGCCATGATAGTGCTGCTTCGAAAAGATTTCGGCCTGTTCATCACCGTGTACGGGCAACAAGCGCATGTCGAGTCACTTTATACATCTCGCCCCCCATGGGAGCCCCTGGCTATCACCAACGTCCAGCCTCCTCAACAGCCCTACCGGCGGGCCGGGGCGGGGGTGTCATCCATGTTGGGATACCGGACCAACGGCCGTAATGTAAGCAGGATGGCAGTGAACCCCAGCTTCGCCCTAAAGTCGATGGCACGTTGACAGCGACAAGGGTATAAAGCTCAGACCTTGGAGATGGGGGTGATGCAGGGGGCCGGACCTCATCAGAAGCCACAGCCTTACCAGACTGAAAAGGTCTGGTCAACGCGTAGCTATGTTACTGTGAGAGTCCGTATGTCAACCGAGCCTTGATGCCTCGATGAGATTGCTTTTGCGTGCATCTAATGGTTTCTCCTGAATCCATGCAACCATGAACCCATGATATCTTGACCGCTGCTCGAGTCAGCATTGAGAGAAAACCCGCGACACCCCAAGCTGTTGACGAGTCGTGCAGCCCAACGCACAGGCTGTGTTGCCAAGACCCCTCGGCAGCGGCATCGCAAGTGCTTACGGCGAGACTTCGCAGTGGTCCGACATGATTATCAAGAAGTCTCCATTTCAAACCTCACGCTGGGCCTTCGGCCCCCAAATACACCCTGGCCAGGTCTGGCACGGGGTATGTCAGTGGTCTGTCGGAGGATCGTGGCCCCGTCACACCAGGATGGACCATGTCGGTATCAAAAACCGCCCCCAATTGCAGGGGAAGTGCAGGGGGCGGATTTCGACGGCCATGTCAAAAGCCGGGCGTCCGCCGTGGGGCCATGTCAGCACGTTGGTTCCATCAGCATTCGAGAACTTGGCGGCGATGCTCTTTCGGGCGAAGCTTAGCGAGACAAGAGTTCTATCTACCATTACCCCGGCCGCGCACGGAAGGCGACGACGCCCAGCGCTCGAGGCTGTGGTAGCGTTTTCCGGGTTGATGAAGGGGCATCCCCTGTGCTGTGCGGCCTCGCCGAACATGGATCTCGTCAGCCAGCAGGAGGAGTACATTGCCAAGAAAGGGCTGTTTCGGGCGTTTCTCCTGCTGCTTAACAATCTTGGATGGATTGAAGACTGCCCCTCGAGGCGTTGAGATGGGCCACGAAGTAGATGATCAGTGTGTGAAGTCTGACCTTTGCAAGTGATATCGGTGTTGGCAGCAGACATGGGATTGTAGCGACGACTTGTCAGCCCGGCAACAGCGCCTCTTAAGCCGCCAAGGATGACCCAGCAAATGGCTCCAACCTGAATACAGAGCATTCGAAGGGCTCAGACTGGGGCCGATAGTTGACTGTTCGTGCAGTTCCATGTGGATAGCGGGCATCCCAAGTCGTCGTTGGTCGCCTACCTTGAGAACGCTCAGCTGGCGAGGCAGCCCAGCTCACCCAGAGACCACCACCGCCATCACTACTCTCCTCGCTAGGAAATCTACCTCATATGCTGGAAGAACCTTAGTTCTCTGACCGCAAGACTCAATGTTGAAAATAGCATACTCCTTAGACCCCTTGGATGCTGGCTGAGCAAAGTCCCTCCACTCATATCCCGAAGAACCCTGGACTCAACCCCCTCCTGCAGTCTCTGAAATATGTGATTGGCTCTCTTGCTGACGTGTGTATATCCCTTGTAGTCGCCGATTACTAGAATACAATGACATGGTCACCCTGGCCAGTGTCCGATCTTCCTATATCACAACCCCAGGCGGCAGTCTCAGCTGCGATAGAGGGGTCGAGGAAAGTCCAAACCGCTTCCCCCGATATCTCCGCTCCGGGATGGCTGCAGCTTGTCGTCGACTGGCCCCAAAGCATGGCGCAGTCGAGCATGACAGAGGCCGCCGCATGTTTGCCTCGCTGTCCGGGCAGCTGTGCCACCAGCAGAGGGAGCTGCCATCATGGTCGGGGTACTCTAGCAACCCAGTCAGCGGAGGAAAGCTGCGTTCCCTGCGGGCTTCTCGGAGCTCACCCACGCTCATGATACCGCGTACTGCCGTGGGAATGGCAACGTATTTCCAACTGTCTTCCCTCGGTGTTGTCCAATTCTGCAAGTTGGCTTTGATGCAGGTGGTGCGGCTTTATGCCCTCGGGAGCTATGGCATCACAACTCCAGATAATGACGAGATCAAAGGCACTGGCAACATCAGGTGGTGGGTTAGCGCCTGATGAAGCGAGTCCTTGACAAAAGCCAGGGGCATGGCACATGAGCACGTAAGCAACCACATGTCGCGGGGTCCAGGGCTTTCCGGCGGATTGCTGGCCTTCTCTGAGCCATTCGTTTATTTTCACAATAAAGATACATCGCGCATGGCGCGCTGTCCACCGCCGCAACTACCGCATAGAATCCTTCAGGTCCTTGGTATCCTCGAACGTGACCTTTCCATCCTTGTTCACGCTGGCGACGTGGATGGCACTGGGCGCCTGTTCGGAGGTCACGAAGGCCTCAGGCTGCTTCGGCGGCTCGGACAGCAACTCGACGGCCTTGGGCACGACGCCAGCCTCAGTATCGGCGATCTCGTTGACCTGCTTGTTGGACAGGACGTCGGCTGCGCTGACGCCCCTGCTCGACATGAGGAGGGTCGTGGGACCCCTGAACTGAAGGAACAGGCGATCGCCCCAGATCGTGCGACGCAGCGAGGTCCTGACGCCGTATAGGAAGCGCGCTATGTTCTTGTATGTGCTCGTGTCCCTCATCGACTTGAAGAACTTGATCTCGGGCAGGAGGCCGGCGACGTTCGGGATCTGCAGGCGGAGCGAGGAGGACTTGAAGCGGAAGGGAAGGGGCGGGTTGCGCGAGACGGCGTAGGCGACAACGTGCGAGGGGTGCGCGACGAACTCCTCGCCCTCGGCCAGGGTCAGCTGGTAGACCTGGCCCGGGGACGAGAGCGCCGCCAGGCCCCGGCCCGTCAGGAGGGTGTTGCCCCAGTGCGCCAGGGACAGGCTCCTGTTGATGCGGGGAGACGGCGTCAGGGTGTGGCCCGTCCATGCGAGGAGGGCGTTGCGCTGTGTGATCATGTAGTCGGTCGTGCCGTCGAGGTGGAGGACGGAGAATGTCGACGTCGGCGATTTCGAGGAGATGAGGGCCGTGACGGGCGTGGAGGAGGATATCTTCTGGTACAGGAAAGGAACACCAAGGAAAGACCGTGTAAACGGTGAGAGTATAGAGAGAGTGGATTGGGCCTGCCGGGAATATCCATTAGCATTGCGCTGCCCTGGTCTGGCCCTGTTGGTACTTACATTGTCTGGCTTGCCCGCAACTCCTACCAGCGTCCCGCGCCTTGTGTAAAGCTGCTGGGACGGCGATAGCGTGACAGAGAGGAGGGAATATGGGGATCCGAGGACCTCGAAGCGGGCATCTGTAGGTCAAATGTCAGTCTCCCGTGTATAGCGCTCTGTGAATGTGTAGTGACGTACCAGCAGCATCCCGCAGGCTGTCAGAGGGAGCTCCAAAGGCATCCCCGCCAACTCTTGGGCTCTCGGTCGTCGGTGCGGCACTGATCTGGATGGTCCTGCATTGACGGCAGACATATGATCCGCTTCTGGCTTGGCGAAAGCCATTGGCCGTCCGTACGAGGGCCGAAGAGCCTCGCATATCGACAATAGTGAGCTGTGGGCTGAGCTTGTACTGACTGTAGCTGCGAATGACGATTTGGAGATGCGACAAAAAGCCGGAGCTCGTGGTTCAGATGAAGCACGTGACCCAGCACGTGATGTTGAGCTGTGGCGTTGCCGGGCAACGAAGCCACACCGCGTATCCCTGTTGACTCTGGTCCAAGCTCCCTCCAAGTTTCTGCCCTGCTTGACACCACACAACTCTTGGTGACAGGGAGTCGTGCCTGACGTCGACAGCATCGCGTGGGAATCATTGGATCTCCTTTCCTCTCCTTTTGTTTGCATTTCATCAGAGTCAATTGACTCATTGGCTCAACATGTCTGTTCGGGTCGTTGCGCGTATTCGTCCTCTCCTACCGAAGGAGCTCGACAAGGACACGATTGTGTCGGCAGGGAGCACGGAAGAAGGGCGAGCACCGACGCTCGTCAAGATCCCGAACCCCAAGAACGAGGCCGAAGAGTTCTCCTTTGCGTTCAACAGCGTGTACGATCAGCAGGCGACACAAGAAAACTTGTTTACTGCTGAGGGTGCGTGGCTCGGACGCGACTCGAACATTCGATGCCAGGGCTGACGATTGCAGTTGCCCCCCATGTCAAGTCCCTGTTCCAAGGCCTCGACGTGACGATATTCGCCTATGGCGTTACCGGTACCGGAAAGACGCACACGATGCGCGGCGGCCTCAAGCTCGCCGACCGCGGTGTCATCCCCCGACTGCTCAGCAACGTGTACCGACGCGGTAAGAAGATCATGAAGGACACGGACGGGAAGACGACGGTGGATGTCGCGCTGTCCTACTACGAAATCTACAACGACAAGGTCTTCGATTTGATGGAACCCCCGGAGAAGCGTCAGCCGTCGGGTCTGCCTCTTCGGGAGAAGGACAACAAGACCATGGTCGTCGGGCTATCGGAGAGGACATGCCAAGACCTAAAGGACTTTGAGAAGCTTTACATCGAAGCGAACAACAACAGGATCACGGCGGCTACAAAGCTGAACGCCCACAGCAGTCGTAGCCATGCCATCCTGAGGGTCAAGGTGACACAGACGACAGGTGGCACGGTGCGTGAAAGCATCGCGTCTGCCATTGATCTGGCGGGATCGGAAGACAACAGGAGGACGGACAACGGGAAGGAGAGGCTGGTAGAGTCCGCCGCCATCAACAAGAGCTTGTTCGTGCTGTCGCAGTGCGTGGATGCCATCTCCCGTGGCGACAAGCGCATCCCGTACCGGGAGTCCAAGATGACGCGCATCCTCAGCCTCGGGCAGAACAACGGCATCACGGTGATGATCCTCAACCTGGCCCCGCTGCGTAGCTACCACCTGGACACGCTCAGCAGTCTCAACGTCAGCTCCCGCGCGAAGAGGATCGAGGTCCGCGAAATCGAGAACGAGGTCGTTTTCAAGCAAATGCCGCGGACCAACTCGGGGAACCTAACCACAGCGTCCCGGCAGCCGCTTCGGCCCCTCGCGAACGCCCACAACCTCCACACAGGTGCTATGGCTAATGCGGACAAGGCCAAGGACGTCACTCGCCCTGTCAAGGCATTTAGTGTATACACTGACAAGGCCAAGCCGGCGCCCGCCGTCCGCATTGTCGCCAACTCGGCCCAGATCCGCAAGCGCCCCTCCGACTCGAACAGTCTTCCTAGGCCGACCAAGATTGCACGACCGCCGGCGCTGGTCGCGCAGCCGCTTCAAGCGCAACAGCCACAACCGGAAAAGCTCTCCGTCTCCGCCGAGCAGCTCGAAGCGCTGGTGGAAAAGAAAGTGGGCGAGATCCTCGCGGCGCGAGCGAAGCAGGACCCCGAGCCCGCCCCCGTCGCCTCGCATCATCCCGACATCAACGATGCTGTGCAGAAGAGGCTGGAAGCCCTGGAAAGGCGGATAGAGTGTGACGAGCGACGGGACGATACACGGTCAGACGGACTCCGCCACCTCCTGGCAGCTCGGCAGGCGAAGGAGAAGGGCGACGATGCCGGCGCGCTTGACAACTATGAGCTCGCCCTGCAATACTTCCCCGGACAGGCGAAGCTCATCGGCAAGATCGACAGACTGCGGGCCAAGCTCGGCCTGCCGCCGTCGGGGATACCCTCGCCGAAGTCCGCTAGGAAGCAGCGCGCGGCAGCCAGGACGGACGAAGAGGAGTACCAGGTGGCCGAGGCTGACATCGAGGCGGACGAGGATTACGTCGAGTGCTCGCCGCGGGCAAGGGCGCGAAAGGCAAAGGCAAAAGCGCGGCGGACGCTCGTCGTGCTCGCAGACACGCAGGACGCGGCGAGCCACGAGTCGCGACAGCTGCTGGAGATTGTCAACTCACGCGACCTCGCGCAGATCCAGAGTCTTCACGGCTTCGGCGCCAAGAAGGCAAGAGATCTCGTCGCGTATTTGGAGGCCATGGCACAGGAGGGGCAAGAGCAAATCGAGTCGATAGGGCAGCTGCGCGCGGCGCCGGGGATGGGAGGCAGAGCGATTGAGAGGGCGTTCGAGGGGCTCGTTGGGGCGGTGTGAGGGGGCCTGTTTTCAGCACGGCGCCGTGTGGCATTTATCACGAGGCGTTGTTTTCTCGTTGGTTATTTGAACTTTTGGACTTGCCATGGCGGTCTGCATGGGACGGCGTTAGGCGTGTTGGGCGCCTCGGCTCAGCAGGAGTCGGGGTCGCGTTGTCCATGGGTGTTGAAATTGATCTTCTTTCATCGTTACATCGTCTCCGCGTTTGTCCCCAGTGCTGTTGCCTCAAGGCTGATGGCCTTGAACCGAATGTGTCGCTATTGGTCGTCCTCGTTGCCAAGTGCCTATGGGGAGTCGGTGTTGAAAATAGTCGAGCCCGGCGACTAGCCACTCTCCAATGCCTGCTCTCACGCTCTTGGTCCCTCGTCAAAAGGGTTTCCAGGAGCCAGGAGAGCGGCACCGGCGCTCAGTGTAGCTGTTTGATCGGCTTTGCGGCACGGGACTTCACAAGCAGGCGTACCGCGGAGGTGGGCGGTGCTGGTTGGCGGTCGGTAAAGATGTCTGGCGAATTGCGTGTGTCTAGTATTGAGATTGAGGCTAGAATACGGCATGTCAATCTATGCATTGCTCTCGATGCGATAAAAGAAGGTGCTTTTGCCCCAGATGAAGAGGTGTGGTTGAAGAGCCCCGGCGCGGGATGTCGGCGGAACGAAGCAAAGAATCCAGCCCCGCCCCGGCGCTGCCCGCCAACTCCGCCAAACCGCCGGCCATGGCCCGCCCCGCCCCAAGATCCGTCTGCCATTGTCAACCCTTCGAGCAACGACGGAACATCCCTCGAATGAGGACCGATTGATAGGATTTTGGTTGTCATTATCCATGCAGTTTTGATATGATTTGACAAGTCTATGTGTTAGCTCACATGAACCTATTGTATGGAGAAAGAGGTACTCTCCCTACAATTATTGCAACGTCGACTTTTTGTGACTGAACCTCTTCACAACTCAAGAACGGGTAATCGGTATTAGCGAAGCATGTGCACTGAAATCAAAGAGTCCAACAACAACGGATCGGCTGTAGGAAGCTGCGAACCAGGCCACTGCAAGAGTCGGCAGACCACGACACACAGTCAGAACGGGGATAAGCGAGCCTGTAATCTAGGCTTATTCTCTGGCCTCTTGCTAACTACTAGGCGTCACCAAAAACATAATCCGCAGGCACCTATTCTGCGGGATGCATTCATGGCCAGGACCGTGCTTTGGACCGTTTCACTATTCCTTAGGTCGAGGAAGGCAGGCCTACTACAGCAGGGCCCGATGACTAGATCTATGGCAAAGAACCTGATTTGCCTTGTAGTTCGTACTGCAATGTAGCGAAACATGGCAGCTTATCCTAGCGACGCGATTGATATCTTGGGATGCGCGGCTAGACACACTTTCTCCGAGTTAACCCAGCTTTGTTTTTATTTTTATTTTTTTCTCTTCTTTTTACCAAAAGTCATTATATCTTGGATTTCCTTACGGAAACTCATGCCTGGTAGCTGAAGCTGAAAGACTGACCTTCGAGACGAAATGCAAACATGGATCGTCTCGCGCATCACAACGGGCTGCTTCGGCGTTGGCGTTCTTTCCGACCCCGAACGATTCCCTGGTCATGAGATGGAGCTTGCAGACGGGGTTTAGGGCCACGCACAATTGCCGAATGGCTGGCGCGAGCCACGGGCAAAAGTTGACACATCGCACACTACCCTGGAAAGGTCGTCGATGAACTACACGAGGATTCCCTCAGGCACCCCGACGTTTTCGTGGACCTCGACGCCCTCGAAGCCGAACACCTTTTCGGCACGACTTACGTGGGCGACGGCTATCCCAAGTTGGGATAACCGGGCGGACGAACAGTTGAGTTAGTAGCCAATGGTGCCCGAGATGCCGGGCAGCATCAGACTAGCAGCGGCGTGCTCCGTCAAACAACTCCATTAGCTAGCGCTAGCTCATCAGCCGAGGCCCTCACATCAAGGGTTCACCTCTCGTCGTGAAGACGTTATCAATCGTCATAGCCATGGTTGGAAGCAACCTATGATCTGATCTTTAGGCACTGGCACGCATTCTATTGTGAGACTCGGACAGCATGGCATCCACGATTGACACTCCTGCATCTATGAGGGCGTGGAGGAAGCACAAGGGCAACCCGCGTCCGGTGAGTCCATCGGCTTGGATGGCCTTAAAATGGAATGCTCACTCGTGAATAGGTTCTGGAGGACGTTCCAGTGCCAAAGGTGACTCCGACGGGAGCTCTCTGCAAGATTCTTGCCTCTGGGGGTACGTCGACTGGTGCTGACCCTGAATCATGAGACGAAACGAGCTGATGGCTTTTCTGCAGTGTGCCGCAGTGATCATTCTCTGATCACAAACGAGAAGCAAGCAGCTTGGTTCCAGCAAGTTTTCACCCTGGTAAGCCTCTGAAGCTGCCTCTACAAGCATCTCGAAGCCTTCAGCTCATCTCATCCGTCTCACAGGGTCATGAAGGCTGCGGTCAGATCGTGGAACTAGGAGCAGAAGCCCGGGATTCAGGCTTCAAAGTGGGCGATGTCGTCGTGCTCCACGCCGTCCCCGGTTGCGGGTCAGCCAGTTGCGACGAATGCTCTCGCGACCTCGCTCAGCTGTGCGAGAAGAGCCACCATTCCGGCATCGGCCAGGACGGCTTCCATGCAGATTACGCCGTGGTTGACGTCCGGGGCCTCATTCACCTGCCAGAAGGCGTCACGCACGCCGAGGCAGCTGTCTCGACGGATGCCGTTGCGACGGCATATCATGCCATTCTGCGCCGGGCACACCTCAAAGAGAATGAGACAGTCTTCCTGTTTGGCCTCGGCGGGCTAGGTTTCAACGCATTGCAGATCGTGTTGAATATCGGGGCTCGGGTCATCGTTTCAGATATCCGTGAGCAGCTTCTCGACAAGGCGAAGGCTCTTGGTGTTGCTCGGCAGGACATCGTCCCCGTTGGCCACTCTGTACAAAGTTTTGTAGCCGAACGCGGACTGAAGATCGACACGGTGCTGGACTTTGTCGGAACCCATCAGACTTTTGAAGATGCTCAGCACATTGGTATGTACAACTCGCAAAAGTCCCGTTTTTTTGCCTGATAGACTTCTTGCTGACTTTTCACAACCCGGCAGTCCGTAGAGGCGGAAAGCTGCTGTGCATCGGCAGTCTTGACACGGAGAACACCATCCACATGAAGATCGGCACGCGCAAGAGACTTGAGTTCATCTTCTCCTACGGCAGTCAGCCACGGGATGTGGAAGAGGTTCTACGGCTGATTGCCCAGGGGAAGATCAGGCCCCAAGTCGAGACGGGCGGATTGGAGGAATTTGCGAGGGTGCTTGAAGATCTCGTAGCTGGCAAAGTCGCGTCCCGATTTGCCTTGATACCATAGTCGATGAGCAATAAAGCGCTGAATCAACTGCATGAATTACTTGAGAGATGTTCACCATTACTGTGACTGTTCACCTCCCGCCTTTTCGTTTCCCCAAGGATGCTTATCACAAAATTGACGACTTCAATATCGCGGAGAATAGATGTATTTATTTCCAGAGTGCCCCCCTACGCGTTGACGCTCGCACTCCTGTCCATCCCAATGCCCACTGCAGCCGTCGTGCCAGCATCAACAGGTAAAATGACCCCGGTAATCCATCGTGCGTGAGCACTCGCAAGGAACACAACGGCCGCAGCCGCATCCCAGCCCGTACCCTCTGTTCCGAGCAGGCTTCGCGCCTTTCGAGTCTCTCTCGCCTGCTCGGACATGCCACCGGCATACATCATGGGCGTGTAGAGCATCTAAGGAGCATCCCGTGGTCAGTAGCTGCAGGCATTATTGTACAGATGAGAATTTTTGCGCCGACTTACCCCTGGACATACACAGTTGACCCTAATTCCGTCCTTCGCATGATGAGCCGCCATGGCCCTCGTCATGTTCACGACGGCACCTTTGCTCGTGGGATACAGCAAGTGAGGCGTCCCCCCCTTCAGCCCCGCGACGCTGCCCATGTTGACGATGGCGCCCCGCTGCTCGCCCTCGTTCTTCAGCATAGCAGGCACGGCGAACTTGGCCATCAGCACCATGCTGGAAACATTGAGATTCAAGCTCGCCGCCCAAGCTTCCATGTCCACGTCAACCGCGGTCCCAGATGCTCCAGCCACGCCGACATTGTTGACGAGAATGTCCAGCCTGCCGAATTTCCTGACGGCCAGATCGACAGCCGCCTCGCAGTCTGTTGCGGAAGTGACGTCGCCCTGCGCCGGCACGCACTGGCCCCGGCCGGGCTTGCTGTTGGCCATGTCTGCCGTCTTGGAGGCCCAGGCAAGATCGCGGTCGAGACAGACGACGTTGCAGCCCTCGTCGGCGAGCATGATGGAGATGGCGCGGCCGTTGCCGATTCCGTCCCCTGCGCAGCCTGCGCCTGTCACGATGGCGACTTTGCCGTGCAAGGAGCGCGAGGGCGGGTCTGGCGACATGTGTGACATTGTGGTGGTCGTCTGAAGTGAACTGCAGTCAAGGTAATGGTGTCTCTGTATTACGTGAAAGCTGCCAGGCCTGCGACTCATACTTCAACAATGGTGGTTATCACGCTCCCCTGTGATGAGGCATCACGAACGATCAGGTCGGTAATCCCAGATAGGCAAGTATCTCAGGAGCAATACGTACCAAGACTTCGGTAAACCACCAAGCCGAGGCCCCTCCTCATGGCGGGGGTGACGACTCCGGGGTCGGAGAAAAGCACTCATGTCCGACGCGGGGTCGAGCCGAGGCGGAGAACCGCGGGGCACTCCCGAAAGACGTTCAATTGGTAGCTTGAAGCCATCGCGATTTCGCTTCACTCGCTCTCGACTCACCCACCGACGACCATGTGCGACTTCTCCCAATATGGCGGCGCCAGCGCCGAGTGGCTCGAGGTCGAGAAGACCATCACCTTCTCCTCCGCGACCGAAGGCATCCCCGTCACGGAGAAGAAGCGCCTCATGAACGCCAACCGCGAAGAGGCAGCAAGAGCGGTCATGGAGGCCCGCTTCAAGGACCTCGTCACGACGCAGAACCACGACATCGCGACGCGCGACGGCGCGACAATCCAGGCTCGGAGCTATCGCCCTACCGCTGCCGGCGAGGGGAAGCTGCCGACTTTTCTCTACTTTCATGGAGGTGGGTTCCTCATGGGAACGCTCGATACGGAGGACGCAACGTGCTCGATGATTGCCACGGGAGCCAATGTGGTCGTTCTACATGTCAACTACCGGCACACGCCAGAACACCCTTACCCAACGGCCTGGAACGATGCCGAGGACGGTTTCCGCTGGGTCCACGACAACATCGCCAGTCTCGGTGGAATCGCCAGCGAGGTGATCGTGGGAGGTATCTCCGCAGGGGCCCAACTCACGGCCTCCCTCGTCCTCCAGCAGCACCTGAAAGCAGGCAACCTGGCCGACTACCCAACCGTCGCCGGCCAGGTCCTCATGATCCCCTGCCTCGCGCACATGGACGCCTACGAGAAGCAGCTCGAGAAGATGCGCGATCCGGCCGTCTCATCGTACAGAGAGAATGCGGAGGCGCCGCTGCTCAATGTCAAGACGATTCGCATGTTCATCGACCTGCTCCAGGTTTCTGAACCGGATGTCCTTGATCTGAGGCTCGGACCGGGGAATGCTACGCCTGAGCAGGTGAAGGGGTTGCCGCCGGCGACGTTTGGGATTGCAGGGCTGGATCCCCTTCGCGACGAGGGTCTTTTGTACGCCAAGATGTTGGCGGAAGCTGGGTGAGTGGTCTGTCAACCTTGTGCATGGTGACGATCTGCTGATGGTGTTCGATGTGCAAGCGTTCCGGTGGATACGTATCTCTTTGAGGGTGTGCCTCATGCGTTCCGGCGGTTCGGGTCGCTGAGCCAGGCGAAGCGCTGGGATGCCGTGATGGTTCATGCGGTTAAGTGGTCTCTGTCTAAGCCAGCGGCTTCGCCTTTCCATATCAAGACGTCTGGGCCTGAAGTAGATGTTTAAATCTATGAGACGGGATGCGGTGCTGAATGATAGAGTCTTGTTAATGTCTCGTCGCCAAGCGTACACTGCCAGTTTTCGAGCTTCGCGTCAGGATCCTCGCAATGAAATCTTTGCAATGAAAAGCACAGATGTGAAACCACCGAGATCGGAAGGACTTCTATGATTTAATTTTGGGGGATTGTCCAAAGTTTACTTGGTGACAGCTTTGATCTTGCAACAGGTCCCAACGAAAAATGCAGCGCCAGTGAATTGTCTACGCCAGGATAAAGTCCGCGTAATTCCTCTCCCGCACCTCATCACACCTCTTCCTATACCCAGGCGCCGGCCCGTTATACCTCGTCATGGACCTCTTCTGCTTATGCGCCAGGTTCTTATTCACGCCCGTCATCCAAGAATCAACCTCGTTGGCAAGCAGTCCCTCCCCGCAATCCCACACATGCTTCGTCCACAGGTCGACCTTGTCCTGAGTCGCGGCGACGTACGTGACGTTGTGATCCCGCGCGTACTCGATGAACTTGGACACCCAGTCCACCGCATACTCGATGCTGCGCGGGATGTTGCCGAACATCTGGTGCGGACCCATGATCATGAACATGTTCGGGAAGTTTTTGACGGTCAGGCCCAGATAGGTCTGGATGCCCTCGCTCCAGACGTCCGTGAGTTTCGTGCCGTCGACGCCCGTGAAGTCAATGGCGCGGAACGAGCCCGTGACGGCGTCGAAGCCCGTGGCGTAGATGAGGATATCAAACTCGTGCTCCTCGCCGCTCGAGGTGCGGATACCACGCTCCGTGACCCTCTCGATGGGATCTTCCTTGACGTCCACCAGCCGGACGTGCGGCTCGTTGAAGGCCTCGTAGTACCCGCTCTCCAGCGGCGTCCGTCTCGTGCCGAAGCCGTGGCACTTGGGGATAAGCTTCTCCGCGGTCCTGGGGTCCTTGACGCGCTGCCGGATCTTCTCGGCGTTGAAGGCGCTGTAGAGCCTGTTGGCCTCGCGGTCCGTGTAGATGTCGCCGTAGATGCCGAGGACCTTGGCGAAGCCGGGCTTGGCGTACAGCTCCTCCCAGTGCGCGAGGCGCTCGGCCTCGGGGACCTCGAGCGTTTTTCTCCCGTCGCTGACGTGGATGAAGCACGAGTACGAGTCGAGGCAGCGACGGAAGATGTCCGGGTACTGCTTGCGGATCTCCTGCATCTCCTCCGGGGAGATCTTGCTGTTGCGGAGGGGCGCTGTCCAGTTGGGCGTGCGCTGGAAGACCGTGAGGCTATCTGCGGATTTGTAGATTTCCTGAATCGTCTGGATCGCCGTTGCGCCCGTGCCGATGATGCCGACGCGCTTGCCTTTCAGCGCATCTGCTGATGCGTGTGAGGGCCAGCGCGCCGTGTGCCATGCTTCACCCTTGTAGTCGTGTACGCCGGGGATGTTGGGCAGCGTGGGCTCGTTCAGGATGCCGATGGCCGTGATCAGGTAGCGGCACGTGTACTGCTTGCCGTCGGCATCGGCCAGCCGCCACGAGTTGGTGTCCTGCTGGAACTTGGCCGTCTTGACCTTCGTGTCGAACTGCATGTCGCGTCTGAGGTCGAACTTGTCGGTCAGGAACTGGATGTACTTGAGCGTCTCGGGCTGCGGCGAGAAGTGCTCCGTCCAGTCCCACTCGTCCAGAACCTCCTGCGAGAAGGAGAAGATGTATGAGTAACTCTCCGAATCGAAGCGAGCGCCCGGATAACGGTTCCTGGTTCATGTCAGTTGCTGTCGGAAACGGAGGCCTCGCTGTACGTACCAGAACCACGTGCCGCCTTCTGCCGAGCCTGCTTCGAGGACCTTGGCCCTCAGACCCAGCTGGCGCATTCTGTAGAGAGAGAAGATGCCGCTCAGGCCGGCGCCGACAATGAGCACATCATAGTCGAGATGGGCGTTGGAGTCTTGAAACAGTTGCGCCTTGGCGGCCTCTGGCATGACGCCGGCGCTGCCCATGATGTAGCGGAATGTTTCTTGGTGATATTATGGGATGCTATAAGTTTGCGCCTGTAGCTGAGTGAGGGTCGAATAGGGTGATGAAAGCAGCAGGGGAAGCTTTTTGATGATTCTGGTTCTCAGGGCCCAGAAGTGCGGTTCGCGATCCGGCTTTATCGCAGCTCAGGCAATCCGCCTCCGCACAACTTTCCGGGACTCGCGGGGAGATCGGGGAGAAACGTGGAGAAGGACTGGGTTCCCCGCGTCGCCCATTGCCGAGTCGCCGGTCGTGGTCTTTGCCGGCTCTCGCCAAGTTGCCTGGGTTGCTGGGGTTGGAGGTGGACACGACTAAGGACAGCCCAGCGCCGGCAAACCTCTTTGGGCAAGAGTAGAAGCACACATACCTGAGATGCATCCGCTAGTGGTTTTTGAATGTCAAGGCAAGGGGAGAAGTCACTTGTCACCACTGGTTGGAACAACAGCGAAACATGGTCAAGACGGCGTCCGTGAACATCCGATGTCAATGTGATTGTTCATACGTCTCGATCAAGTAACCGCTGAGACTCCCAGTATGCCCGCAGATCCCTCAAGAAAGCCCATTTAGTATCCCGTCCCCATCCCTTCTCCTTCCACGCATTCAAGCTCGCGGGGAAATGGTCCACAGCATCGCGCACAGTAGAGTCATGCGCTATAATCACAAACACATTCTCATTGCAGTCCAGCTGCTGCAGTGAGCCCACCGTCTTCATGGCCAGCGGGACATCCAGGCCAAAGGTCGGGTCATACAGCGTGTCGGTCGCCTTCCTGCCCCGCGACTGCTGCAGCTGTTCCCACGCGCCGCCGGGGCACAGGACGCTTGTGTGATCGTTCGGATGACAGGGATGGGGCTTGATGGTCCCTGGCATGGGTAGGTATGTTGACGGCCGCATGATGCCGGCGTAGTGGCAGACGTCGCCGCCCATGAGCACGAAGGTGGACTCGGCCTCGCTCGTTGCCGTTGTCGTCCTGGCTAGGCCGCAGAGATGGCCGACGGCGTGTCCTGGGCTGTCGAGGATGTAAAAGGAGCCGTCTCCGAAGTAGTCGAAGGCGGGGAATTGCCCGATGGTCAGGTGCTCTGGACCCGTGCCGTCGAAGTTGATCTCACGAAGGGTGCGGCCGGCATAGTCGCTCTCCAGGATTGGCGACTCGGGGTTGGCGGGTGCACCGGGCAGCATGGCTTCTTTGAAGCCTGGCCCGACGATGAGATGGGTGCTTGGAGGAAAGGTGGAGGGGTCGCCAATGTGATCCCAGTGCCAGTGGCTGCACAGCGTCAGGATGGTGCGCATGCAGATGAGACGCCGGGCTTACCTCCAGATGACGGCCTCAATGTCTGTCATGGCCACGCCGTGCTGCGCAAGAATGTCTGCCACGCTTCCCGTGACTTGAATGTCGTAATTGGTTGTCGGGATGTAGGCGGCAATCTTTGGTGCATAGTTCTGGTAGTCTTTTCGGATGCCGAGATCCCAGACAAGCTTTCGTCCAGAGGGGTGCTCAATGAGGAAAGACAGCGATGGCGACGAGGAGAAGGTCTCGAGACCTGGCACGTCTGGGGCCATGAATCTCTTGAGGATGGCAGGGCCGAAGTTGACGGGGTTGATCATCTTCACCGAGACGGCAGTGTCCCCGTGGGGAAGGGTGGCGGCCATGATGGAAGCTACCTCGTGAGTGATGAGCTGTGGTGAGCTGTGGTGAGCTGTGATGAGCTGTGATGGGTGGTGTGCGTCACTGAATCTGGCATCTGCAAGTTCCTGTGCTTGTCCATGAGTTGAGCCTTGACACCTCGTGCTTCCGAGTCTCCAACTTGAAGTGAATCCTGGAGTAACGGACCATTTCCCCGCGCCGGCTTGTTCCGTCCCTTTGCGGGGTCCAAGTTACGGGGTGCGGTCACTACAGTGAGTCCGCTGAGGGTCCATCGGTTATGCCCATGAGGCAAAGTGCAGAGCCGGTAAACCAACTTGGGCGAACTACTGGAACTAAGGCGCCTCCTGAGCGTGGCGCCACGACGCCAACCAGGGGGCTGGAACGCCGGCTATCGTCTTCGGCAAAGGACGGTATCCTGAATCGAGTTTACCAAACCTCCCAAGAGGGCTCGTGGGGATAGCCTCGTGAACGTCCCTTGCTTCAAGATACCCCGGTTGTCGAGATTAAGCCAGGTGCGGCTCCAACCACCGCATCAAGTGCCAGACCAGAATCCGGGGCCCCGCGTCTCCCGACATTGCCGGATCTCGGGGGCATCATCTTTAAAGTAAACACCATCGACGCCGATCAGTTGTCAACAAGATCCTCCCTCCACAGGACCAGTTGACCTGGATCATCTCATCGACTCCTACACATGCACACACATCTCACCATGACATCTGACAAAGATCCCGAGAGCGTTGCCCAAGTCGAAGGCCGAGACGAGATGTCCGACTCCAAGGACATGGCCAAGGTCGACACCGTCCACAACGACGAAGCCCTCAAGGTCATAGCCGGCTATCAGGGCAACAGCGAGTGGACTCCAGAGGAGGAGAAGAGGCTGCGCCGCAAGGTCGACTGGAAGCTCATGCCCGTGCTCTGCATGACCTACGGGCTGCAATACTACGACAAGGCCATGCTGTCTCAGGCTGTGAGTGACCGGCAACACAACTGGGGTTCGGTGCACGTTGCTGACTCGCGATAAAACATGCAGGCAATCTTCGGTATCCGGGATGATCTCGGCCTCCTCGTCGGCGAGCGGTACTCCTGGTCCGCCTCCATCTTCTACCTCGGCTTCATCGTCGGCGCGTACCCAGCCATGGTCCTCGCGCAGCGCTACCCCGTCGAGCGCGTCGCCTCTGGCATCGTCACCGTCTGGGGCGTCTGCCTCATCCTGACCGTCACCTGCCAGGACTACCGCGGCCTCTACGCCCAGCGCTTCTTCCTCGGCCTCCTCGAGTCCGGCATCAGCCCCATGTTCATGCTCATCGTCGGCAGCTGGTACAAGAAGGACGAGCAGGCCATGCGCATGGGCATCTGGTACAGCTGCACCGGCTACGTCTCCTGCATCTCCCCCCTCATCAACTACGGTTTTGGCTCCATCGACCCCACGGGCTCCTCGTGGCGCTACATGTTCTACTTCGCCGGCTCCCTGACCATCGTCTGGGGCATCGCGCTCCTCTTCGTCCTGCCCCCGGACCCGGTCCGCGCCCGCGGCTTCGACGAGCGCGAGCGCTACATGCTCGTCGCGCGCCTGCGCTCCAACAACACGGGCGTGAGGAACACGCACTACAAGCTCGGCCAGGTCGTCGAGCTCGCCATCGACCCCAAGTTCTGGATCATCTTTGCCATCGCCTTCCTCTGCATGATCGCCAACGGGCCCATCTCCACCTTTGTCCCCATCATCATCAACGGCTTCGGCTTCTCGACGCTGAACTCGCTCCTCCTCGTCATCCCCGCCGGTTTCTACGCGGGTACGGTCCAGCTCATCATGCCCTACATCGCCATGCGGTACCCGGGCACCCGCACGTGGCTCATCCTCACGGCCCAGCTCGGCACGACCCTCGCGGGCCTGCTCCTGTGGCTGCTGCCGCTGAGTGCCAAGGGCGGCCTGCTGTTCGCAGCGTACATCCTCCCGTCCGTCGGCGGTGGCTACGCGGTGCTCATGGGGCTGCAGATCGCGAACACCGCCGGCTACACGAAGCGCTCCATCGCTTCGTCGGGGCTGTATATCGGCTACTGCCTGGGGAACTTTGTCGGGCCCCTCGTCTTCAAGAAGCCAGACGCGCCGCGCTATGTGCCAGGCTTTATTGTTGTCGTCATCACGGCTCTGGTGGCTGGTTTGCTTGCTGTCGTCTACCGATATGTCTGCATCTATCATAATAGCAGGCGGGATAAGTCTGGCACCACGGAGCAGTTTGACCACGCGTATGAAGATGACATGACTGATATCAAGGTACGAATATCCTGGCCCCTTTGTGGAAGACTCCTGCTGATAATTTCTAGAACCCTCATTTCCGGTACATTTACTAAGAGAATTCGGGTGACAAGGTCTTCGTGTCCTGTGTGCTTTGCTATTGTTTACATTCTTGGTAGCTGGATGTCCGGTACTTTTGATATCCGGGTTGTTAAGCAGTGGTTAGGCGTATTTGCAGGCGCCCAGATGGAGTCTCCGACTCGAATGGAACATCATATCCGTTGAAGCCAAGTCTTTATTTGCCCGTGACTTGACACTGACGTGCATTTCATGCCATTTTACAATATCTTATCTGCTGCCACGCGCCTCCAATCTTTCCCACGACCTTGAGCCCTTGTCAGCTGGCATCCAGCCCCCAGTAGTATTTTCTCATCACTTGAACGTACAACATGCTACGACGGCAGCAAAAAGTCCAGCCCAAAATCCATCCCCCCAGCATCGAGCTGGCCATCATACCCCATCACGAAGTCATCATTGAAGAAGAACCTCGCCGGGCTCGGGAACCCCCTCGTGACGTTCCCCTCCGCCTGGCTCTGCAGCAGACTCCGCGCGATCCCCGTCGTCTGCGCCGTCACGAACGGGAACAGCGGCATCCAGTCGACTCCCCCGAGCTCCTCGTCCATATTCTGCCCGGACCCCCGCCGTTCGCCTTGCTGCGGTGACGTCCGCTCCTGTCCCGCTCTCGTGCTGCTTTGCTGCCCCCCCGCAGCAGCGCGAGACTGATCCGCAGCGGCCCGCAGCCGATCCATTCCCTGCCTTATGACCTTGGCCGTCGCCCACATGGCCTGCAGCTGCTCCGCCGTCCGCACCAGCACGTCCAGTCCGTCCTCGGCGTCTTGCGCCAGGTGCTCGACGCTCCGAGCCTGCAGGAGCGGAATAAACGCCGTCCCCGCGTACCAGCACGATATAGCCATGAGGAACCTTGTGTTGCCGCGCGCGAGCACGTCGCGGAAGACGCGCACGATGCAGGACGCGGCGAGGATAGCAGGCGGTAGCGCCTCAGGGACCGTCAGCGAGGAGGCGGCCGAGCGCTTCAGGTACAGGACGATGATGGTCGTTAGGTAGGGCAGGTGGAGCTGGTGGACGTCGCGGTCGTAGTTTCGGGTCCGCGCCGTGCCGATGGGGAGCTGGAGGTGCGGTGGCAGGGAGGAGACCCAGTTCATGAGCTCGATGCGGTGCAGGTCGAGGCTGGCTGAGGCGCTGTCGCCTGCTGAGCGGACGCGGGACAGGGTCTTGGCGATGCGGCCGATGATGGCGGAGAGACGGACCCAGTAGATGAAGATCTCGCCTTTTCGCTGACTCTGCGGGTCGGGGGGGAAGTCGTTCAGGGTGGGTTCCTGTATCGTGCAGTCATCTGGGTCGATGATGGCGGGCTTGCTTTGGCAGAGCGCCGTGAGGCGCTCGCGTGCCTGTGACCGGTCAGCAGGGCGAACGGACTCTGGGACGAGGTATACTTGCAAATGCCGTCCACCAGATGCGGCGGCGGATGCTCAGATCAGCGGGCGTCAGGTCGGATTTCGAGGGTTCCGGCTCGCGGTGGATGTTCATCTGCTGCGCGTGGCGGATGAGGACCGACGTCCACCACCACGACGAGTGTCGATGGACGACGGTCGGCGGCCTCGGGGCCCACCAGTAGAAGAGGGCCACGGCCTTGATGCTCGTGAGCCCGTCGAGCTCGGCGTCGTCGTAGAACAGGGTCCGGGCTCGCGCGTAGTACTCGGCCGGGCCTTCGTGCGGCAGCAGCGGCGGCTGTACGTGACTGCAGGCGGCGGCGAGGGCGTTGGAGAGCAAGGGAGAGCGAGCCATGTCCTCGGCCAGCCGGTCGCGGTCCAGCACGGGACACCACGTGTAGCAGTACTCCCAGTAGGTGTCCATGAAGCTTTCCTCGAGATCCTGGCGCTGGAGGCTGGCCGTGTCCATCTTGTGCTGCTCAAAGGCCTTGGTGGCCTGCTCCTCTGCGTCGCGCCGGTTCTCGGGCCCGTAGACTTGCAGGAAGCCCGTGTCGATGTCGCCCGTCTGGCTCTGGCCGTGGACGAGCGCCTCGCTGCGAGCGTCGCTCATGTGCGAGTGCTGTGACGGGGAGTCATTCTGCTGATTCTGGCCTTGTCCCAGGCCGACGAGCAGGGTGGCGGCTGCTGCTGGGCTGACAGCAGACGGCCGGCGAACGCTGGGCGACTTGGGCGGAGACAGGTGCGCCGGGAATTGATATGCTTCAAATAACGGATCAGGCACATGTAGCGCGTGGAAGGGCTCGACATTTTCAGAGGACGGAGGGTGCAGATGCGGTGATCTCGTCGACGTGGTCTCTGGTTCTGGGCGAGCTTCCTCCGGGGGCGCCGCAAGAGTACGCCGCTTGTTTCGTCTCGACGGGCGTTTCTGGCAGGACTTTTCGGCAGACACGCAGTTTGAGCAGTCGGCATGGCCGTTGCGCAGGCGAGCCTGGAGATCGCACTTGATCTTCTTGCTGTGACACCAGGTGCAGACACACTCGGCTCTCCTCTTCTTCGGCTGCTGGGCGTCGAACGGTAGCCAGCCCGCCATGGCTGTGGACGATGCTTGATGTGCTTGGAGTGTCCTGAGATGTTCCTCCGCAAGAGATGGTGGTCTCTTGGATGAAATCGCGATGAGAGTGTGGACGTGTGTTGGTATGGGTGAGCGAGCTGAGGTGAGATGGGTGTGAACTGAGGCGAATGGAGATCTGGGGGAGCGCGGGGAACGTCCGTCACCTGCAGCGCGGAGCGGGCGGGGGAGCAAGGGCTCTTTACAGGGCTCCACAGGGGTCGGCGTGCCCCGCCACCGCCATGACGCCGCGGGTTCAACTGGAGTTTAGTGGGTGTTGGTGCGGAGATGGGCGGGGACGAGACCTGGAGCAGCTGGCCCGAGGCTTGCCCAGGCCCTAAAGCCCCAGCTGGAGCGCTAAGCTGGCCCTGGGGCATGAGCTGTGAGCCACTGAGGAGTACCCCAAGGGCACGACCAGCACAGGACTGATAGACGCACCAAACTCAGGGCCACTTACTTATGCTGCAATTCGACTTCAGATGGATCAGACTTGGAATTCATTCGTTCTTGAGGCGTCAACGGTCGTCTATCACTGCCCCCCTACTGCTCGTGCTGCCCCTCAGGCACCTCGGCCTTCTCTACGTACCACGACAGGTCGCTGCTCGGGTCCATCTCCCACTCGGTAAAGCCATTCCCCATGAAGCGGAACGGATTCGCCGTGTTGTAAGTAATATCAAAATCCTCCGCCCTGATCTCCCCCAGCATCCTATTGAACAGGTGCGCGCTGCCACCAAACAGCGCCGTCACGCGTCCATCGACACGATTCCGCTTATACCAGCTCTTGCAAGCCCCCGTCCACACGAGCGTCTTGTGCACCTCGTCGCCGTACCGCCCAAACGCCGCCGTCACGTCGCCCTTGGGCTGCACGCACTTGATGTCCTCTGTGGCCATCTTGCGGATCCACTTCACAAAGTAGTCGCCCGTCCAGTTGAGAGACTCGACGAGCGACCCGTGCCCGCCCAGGCAGTTGGGCCCCATCATCATGAAGTAGTTGGGGAACTCGGGCACGGCGACGGAGATGTACGAGTCGGGCTCGGCCTCCCAGCGCGTCGCGAGGTCCGTCTTGCCGCGGCCGACGACGGGGTACCGCGGGCGGTGCGAGACGTCGAAGCCCGTCGCGCACACGATGACGTCGCACTCGAACAGCTCGCCGTCGGCCGTCCGGATGCCGGTCTCTGTGACTTCGGTGATGCCGCTGTCCGTCACGCTGCAGTTCGGCCGCAGGAACGACTCGAGATAGCCCGGCCCCGGCGTGATGCGGCGGCAGCCCAGCTCCCACTTGGGTATCAGCTTTGCGCACAGCTCCGGGTCGTGGCCGAGTTTCTCGGCCATCTGCGCCGACGCCATGCGCACGCCCGCCGCGTTGTTCTCGCCCTTTTGGAAGATGTAGAAGGACTTGTTCGTGCGCGAGACGATGCCCTTGCGGTGCTCGAGGTGGTGCGCCGGGTCGTGGAACCGCCGCCTCTCGTCGTCCGTGTACCGTGGGTTCGGGTCCGGATCGTCGCGGCCGAGGTGCTTGGACGGCGGCGCGCGGTAGTACACCCACGCCGGCCCGCGGATGAAGTTTTTGACGGTTGTCCCGGGCAGCTTGGCCATCTGCGGCACGATCTGGATCCCGGACGACCCGTTGCCGATGACGGCGATGCGCTTGTTGGAGTAGTCGTACGCGTGGTCCCAGCGGGCAGAGTGCGTCAGGTGGCCCTTGAAGCGAGTCTTGAGGCCGGGAACATTCGGCCACGACTCGTGCACGAGCACGCCCTGCGCGGATATGAGGACGTTGCAGTGCTCGACGCGCCGCTCGCCCGCGTGCTCGACGGTGACTTCCCACTGGCCGTCGGCCTCGTGCCACGCGGCCCCGACGACGCGCGTGTCGAGGTGCAGGTCGCGGTCGAGCGACCACTTCTTGACCGTGGCCTTCATGTACTCCAGGATATCGGGCCCGCTGGCGTAGAAGCGCTCCCAGTCCGGGTTCGGGTCGAAGGGGAACGCGTAGATGTGCGCCGGCACGTCGCACTGGACGCCCGGGTAGTCGTTGACGAGCCAGGTGCCGCCAATGTCCTTCCGGGCCTCGAAGATCTTGTGCTCGACAATGTCGCGCATGTCGGGGAAGCGGTGCTGGAACTTGTGCGCCATGAGGAGGCCCGAGAAGCCGGCGCCGATGGTGATGACCTTGATCTTGCGCGGCGTGTAGGCGAAGGCCGGGCTGAGCTTGAAGGGGTCGTCGGTGGCGCCGCCGCTCGTGTGGGGGTTGCCGTTGATGACGGCTGGCTTGAAGCTGGGCTTCATGCCCGGGAGCTCGGGGACTTCTGACGACGGCATACGGGTGACCTGGGGTTCTGCGGGTGTCTTGAGGGCGTCTCGCCCGAAAGAGGCCGCGGGCGCGGAGAGAGGACCCTCGACGGAGGCTGTCATTGTGCTGAACTGTGGTGTGGGCTCAACGAGTTTGGTGTGAGAAGCCTTGGGAGTCTCGATGGGGGATGTATGCTCTTGTATCAAGCAGATCTGGGAGTCGTCAGAACTCAGATCTACCAGAGCAAAGAGAAGACGGACTTGGCAAGTAGGTGGACTGGAGATGTTTGCTGTGAGTACTCTCACCCGCCGGATGATGTGACCACGCCACTGGGCCGATCTCTATCATTGCCGGAGGTCATCACGTCTTCGGCACCAGGTACTCGACATTGCCTGCGTAGTCCATGACCCATGGCCATCCATTGCCGGGCGGGCAGAGGCCGGGACCGCGGCAGATGCTTTTTGAGAGTAGGCTGTCGCAGACAGACCACCAAAGTTGCCGAACTACCCAGTCCCACAACGTTAAGTCCGGTTATCCCAAATGAGTTAACCATGATAGCCGGCTGAGCCGGCTATAGCTCGAGTCCGATGCAAGCCAGCCAGATTCTCCGCATTCCCCGCCGCGGGGTGTAACGTCCCCCGGGGATGTCGGCGGTGATCCCTGTCACGGGCCCTCATTGCCGGAGATCCCCGCCATCCATTGACGACGAGGTGGCTGGAAGTAGGCGTACATGTAGGCTCTCTCGCAGCGTCCATGGGAGACTGCGTGACGTGCTTCGACTGACACACCATCCAGATCGCTCAATACACCCACGCCACGCAAACATGCCTCTCCCACGATACACATACACGGGCCCCATCGACCACACGGTCGTCCCCGACAGGAGCAAGGTCAGCGGCAAGTCCGTCATCATCACCGGCGGCGCCAACGGCATGGGCGAGACCTGCGTCCGCCAGTTCGTCGACGCCGGCGCCTTCGTGACCTTTGGCGACGTCAACACATCCCGCGGCCTGCAAATCGAAGGAGAGCTCAACGCCTCCGGCCCGCGCTGCGCCTTTGTGCCCTGCGACATCCGCGACTGGGACCAGCAGAAGGCCATGTTCCAGACGGCAAGGGACAAGAGCCCCGCGCACAGCGTGGACGTCGTCATCGCCAACGCCGGCATCAGCCGCGCCTCGGGCGACAGCCTCTGGAACCTCGACGACCCGGCCGGCGAACCCACCAAGCCGGACCTCAACATCGTCAGCGTCAACATGCACGGCACGCTGTACACGTGGAAGCTGGCCGTGCACTACTTCCGGCAGCAGCCAGAGACGCAAGACCGGGACCGCTGCTTCATCATCACGGGCAGCATGGTCGCGTACATCGACTCGCCGGGGAACTGGGAGTACACGGCGACAAAGTACGGGCTGCGCGGCTTCATGCGCACCGCGCGACGGAACAGCTGGGAGCAGGGCATCCGCATCAATTACGTGGCGCCGTGCTGGATCAAGAGCGCCATTCGCACTGCTGAGTACGAGAAGTGGCTGCTTGATCGCGGTGTTGAGTTTGGCGAGCAGGAAGATGTCGGGGCGTGCATGATGCGGATTGCTTGTGATAATTCCATCAACGGTGAGTGTGCGCGCTTTTAATTTATATGCGTACCCCGAACGCTGACCGTTCGTCGCAGGCCGCTCTCTCATGATCACACCTCGGTCTCTGGCGAAGGAAGGGTTCATGGACGTGGACAGGGAGGACTACGGGCCCGGGCCGGAGGACGCCTATCTTAAAAAGGTGCAGGAGAACCAACTGGTCATCATCGAGGACCAGTGGAGGGACGATTACAAAGTGCGGGTGTACAAGGAATGAGAATATGCGGGCGTCATCTAGGTACGCCTTGGATTTGCCGTGCCTCACGTTCCCCCTAAGCCAAGGACATGTTCCGCGTGGGTGTTTCAATCTCAAATGAATGTGGTGCTGGGACGTCAACCACAATGGATGCGTTGTCTTCCGGTCTTGTGATACCTGATGGAGAAGAATGCTGGACCGAAAAAGAATGACCCTTTATATTCATTGCGGGATCTTCCGCTGTCTTGAAGGACCGGAATCTGTATTCCGAGCACGTTATAAAGATCAATCGATGTGAGATATCATGTGGGCGGCTGCAAGTACGTCTAGCTAATTCCGAGCGCAAAGCTTTCCTCGCCATGAACAACACGAGATAATGATCTGTGCAAAATTGCAAGGCTGAGTCCACCTGGTAACGCAATTGCCTAGGTCATCTCCTACGATGGCATTGCTTCGACATCGCGAGTGCAGCCCGACATGATGTAGACTTGGCGAGTCAGGTCTGAACGCGAAAAGCGTATTACGTGCTTGATCAACGGCTGTATTCGTGCAGCGAGCTACGATTCTGAGCATAATCACAGGTCGAAGTGCGCTTCAGGTCGAAGCCATTACTATCTAGGGTGTCCGCGGCTCCCGGTGCCTTCGAGAGGACGCACAACCAGTCATATATTGCTTCTGCACAACCCTGGAACAGATGGTGAAAAGCTACCCAGATCCGGGACTCCTTTTGCTTTCGATATTGGGCACCGCCGCTTACAAAACCATCATCCCTTTTCATCAAGGCTGGCCGTCCTGTTGTGCTATGGTTTCTCTGCGTGGGAAGATCAAGTAACGGGCCAGAAAACCTCTGCTAATCTGATCCCGCTGGCTTGCATCTCGACCCCTGAGTGTATTGAAGCTCGGACTACCCCAACAGATGGACATGATCCGCCAGTTTCTGGGCCACATGCCCACGCGAACACAGCCTGCCATCGTGGAGTCGGATGAGGTCTACCCGGTGCATGCCAACGACGACAACAAATTGCTTCGAGGACTGATGCTGAGCTGGACCGCGCGCGTCGACGACATTCTGGACGCCGACAAACTGCACCTTGCCCTGGCCAGGCTGCTGGAGATTGTAGACTGGAGAAAGCTCGGCGGCCGTCTTCGGATGAGGGTAAGAGCCATCTCCGCGCCAGGCTCCAAGTACAAGTACTGACTTGCGCAGGCCGATGGCAAGCTCGGAATCCACGTGCCGGAGCACTTCACCCCGGAACGTCCTGCGGTAAGGTACAGCCACGCCGCGTTCGACGTGAACATCGACGAACATGCCCTGGGGTCCCAACTGCATAAGACGACCGCGACCGCCTCGGTCCAGGCTGGCCCTTTCACCTTCCGCCCGTTCAGCGCACGAGCCGATGCGCCGTCGACGTTGGAAGATCTGCTGTACAGCGACGAGCCGCAGATCTCACTCCACGTCACCTCTTTCTTGGATGCGACGCTCATCGCCATCCTCTGGCCGCACACGATGACTGGCGCCCTGGGCCTGAAAGAGATGGTGGCGGCCTGGTGCAAGGTTCTGGCAGGTCTGGAGCACGAGGTCCCGCCTCTCGGTGGTGCTCGTGTAGATGTCTTGGATGCTGCTGGTGCCGATACCACGGACGACCGAGAGCCCCTCGTGCTAGAGTCAAGGAGCTCAAGGGCTCCAGGCTTCTCAGGTTCGGCCTCCGCTTCATGTGGTATATCTGGCGCCACCCGAAAGTGGAATCATGCATGCTATGCTTGTCCACCCCATCCGTCGAAAAGTTGAGGCAGCGCGCGACGGCTGAAGGGGCGACAGAGCACAAGGACGAGCTCACCCCATTCTTGACCGACGGCAGCATGATCACGGCATGGATGACATCGTTCATCGCCAACGCTCGAGGCAGCCACCGCCCCGTAGCCTTGCTCAATGCGGTCGACGTGCGAGATCGCATCAAGGCCGGCTGGATGCCCGGCGCTGCCTACGTTCAGAACCTCGCTCTCGCCTCCCATACACTTCTGTCTGCTTTCGAATTGGCGCAGGCATCGTTGGTGAGACTTCCCCTCGCGATACGGCAAGACATGGAGCAGCAAGCCACCGATGGGCAGCTCCGCGCTATGCTGCGGCGACTGAGGGCGGACGGCAGGCTGGCAGAGCAGCCAATCTACGGCGAGCCGGACTTGCTGCTGGTCGTTTGCACAAGCTGGACCAAGGCCAAGTTCTTCGACAACGTCGGTTTTGCGCCTGCAGTGAGGAGGCCCGCGGGCAGGGATCAGAGCGTCCCTTCGGGCGGGATCGTCAATATGCAACTGCAGACGATGGCGGAAAGCGTTTGGGCTCGTAACATCTTCAACATTCTGGGCAAGGACCGGAATGTCACGTACTGGGTTTCTGCCACGTTGTTTCCTGACGACTGGGTGAGGTTGGAAGCCGAGATTGCGTCGTCTAGTAGATAGAACACATGCCCAGGAAGCATTTATCCTGCTCGGCGTTGCGAGTCGGCACGAACCCGGCAAACCGGGGAGGGAACTTGCTGCAATCGACGCACTGGGTTCAAACGGGCTGGCCCCTATTCTTCATCAGGGATCCGACGTGCCACAGGCCATGGTTCTCCGTGCTTGGAACACGCCACAGTCTGGGGATGAGTGTGGTTTGCAAGGAGGGATGCGCCATGCAAAACGCCGGGTCTCAGTTGTTTTCCGCGCATATGAATATGCACCAAGTCATCTCGAAGGGTCAGAGGGGAAACAGACCGTCGCGAGCCTCTTTGCATTAGCTCGCCGGGAAGATCCCCGGGTTCTATTCTAGGGACGGACAAATTCGCCGACAGAGCCTCACGCCCCTGTCATCATCACCCCCGACCTGCTCCAGCTTCAGTACATGTCCTTGGCGATGGGGTGCAGCGGGCGGTCGGTAGAGTAGGGTCAAGGCAATGCAAATACGCGGATAACGTTTGTTTGTTCCGAAATCAGGCGCCGAGCGGGCTGGTTGTGGTGAGGTGGACATGGATCCACCTCCCATGACTCCGAAGCCCGTTGCTTCGTATGAAGAAGCGAAACTTGTCTGGTGGTGTCTGGCGGTGAGACGGTTGGCCGGGTCGGCGCCATTCCTTGGCGAGGCCCGTTGGGTGATCGAGATCGGCGCCCGTTGCGCCTTGGGAGGATCTCCAGTCAGCCCACTGCCCCCGTTGGAGGGTGAGACATAACGTCATGCGTGTGGCAGAGTGGGTGGCCGTCCCAAAGGAGCCCCAGTCTGATGGATTTGATGCTTGGACTGCTTCGGTGACAAGCCTGGCGATGCACCTTGGGTTGGTCATGCCTCGCCTTGTGCTGTTGGTCGTGGGAAGTCCCCGTGTGATGAACATCCGAATCGACAAGTACATGTAGCGATGGGCGAGGCTTGAGCGCAAGCCAACTGTTCAGATCCGGGCTCATCCGCGGGATGACCTCAGGCTGTTTCTCTTCTGCGACAAACTCAAAAAGCTTCCGTCGCGTTAGGTCTTACCACTAACGACAGGCCGGGTCACGACAGCTCCAGCAAACTCAAATGCCCGGGAGGGGACGATCTGTCCAGGTGATATAGCATCCTGAGCGTAGATCATACAGATATTTGTCATTGCAGGCGGCAAAGCGAGCCACGCGACCAGCATCTCCAGCGCCGACATCTTGTTCCAGGGTCAACAAAATGAACTGGAACAGGGGGGAGTTAAATTCGGAATAGAGGAGTTTCCCCATTTACCCACATTGTGAACGCCATCCGACCACTGCACGGTACCGCCAGCGCCCGTGTGGTAGGCCCAAAGGAACCCGCCGGTAAACCACCCGGCTCTACTTCATGCTTCTCCCCGCCAGCCTCGCGCCCCGACAGCCTCGCCCTAACGACCGTGTCTACCTGCCACTCGTCACCCACATCCATGATTTACATGCAGTGACTGGACCGCTCTTGTCCTCCTTTCAGAAGCATGTCGCTGGTCATGAACCCATGCTCCTTCGGCAGCCCGTCGCGTGTGCCTCTCGTCGGAACACGCAAAGTGTCCCAGAGTGCGATGAGGCGCCGTTGGCTTCCTCCCCGAAGGCCACGGTCGTGCACAGCCAGGCTGACATTGGCCTGCGGCATGTCACGGCCTCCACAGCCCAAACGTTACCGACCGTTCAACCCTCTTCATTTGCGAGGTTGCTTCTCCACTTTGCTTCATCTGACCCAAGACAGCATCCCAAGCCTTCTCCGTCAGCCAAGCTCCAACCACGGACGCAGGCTTTGCTGAGGATCCCCACGGTATACGTGGCACATGGCGTCGTGCACTGCCAGTGCCCCGATGATGACCTTGTTCTGCACCGTAGCAAGGTAGCAGCCGTCCTGGGGAACCCACCGCTCTCTGACCCAACAACATGGCTTCCCGGTCGCTCGATGATCATCACACAGCCCTATGCGCGGCCCGTGGGCACTCCTGCTCTACACTAGGCATCCGTCTTCCTTGTTTCTGGTATTTCCCCGTCCCCCATCCCTCTCTTGGCTGTGGTCCCTCGAGCTTGGCATATAGAATGTCCCCTTTCCACATCCTCACCCAGTCTCCGTACTTCAGCCCACACTCTCCTCTGGCTTCGGAGCAGTCATTCCCCTTTGTAGCTGGATCTCCATCGCTCGCGTGTCCAGCTCGCATGCTGCCCTCTGCATGAACCGAGATAGATTATCTCAGCAACGTCATCTCCATTCTTCGCCCGTCAGTACCAAGACCGTCTCGTCATTCGTGTCAGTACACATACACCGCACACGCGGCTCACTGACCCGCACCGTCAGTGTGCATTGACTGCACGAGTACAACACGCCTCGCCCCCCCTCCCTCGCAATACCCAGATAGCCTCATCTCACATAACCCGAGCCGGCGGCACGGCCCGGTCAGGAAACCGCAGCCATGGCCCGCGATACATCCCCGGGGGTGGTCAACTTTTGGACGGGAACGAACTCGGGTTACTCATACACCAAGCTTGAGACCAAGGACTGGGAAGACCGCTCGGAGGCCAGCAGCATCGCGCCGCCCAAGCTCTCATGGCGCACCAGATTCCTCACCGTGAGGGTCGGGGGTCTCTCACTCAAGATTCTCCTCGGCCTCGCGGCGGGCATGGCGATGCTCATTCTCCTCGCCTCAGCCAGCGTATGTGCACCAGGAAGATGGCGCCCGGTTCTTGGCATCAGAAAGTATGAAAGCAACGAACTGACGAGATGCAGACATGTGATGCGATCAAGATGGAATGGACGCCGGAACCCCCGCTGCCCACCAAGCTTCCCGCGCTCTCGCCAGCGTCCAACTCGGACCCCAGCGACCTGCGCCTCCGCGTCATCCTGCCCGCCGACAACGGCGGGCCCAACCTCTGCAAGACGGTCCTCTCGGGCTACGCCAACGGCTACCCGGCGCCCCTCATCGTCAACTGGGGCCGCGACTTCAACAAGGACAGCAGCAGCTTCGGCCTCTCGCACCTCGGCAAGATCGACGGCACCCTCGAGCTCCTCGAGACGCTCCTCTCAGACACGGCGCCCGCCTCCGAGCGCCTCACGGACGACGACATCATCGTCGTCATGGACGCCTACGACGTCTGGCTCCAGCTGCCCCCGTCAGTCCTCATCAGCCGCTTCCACGCGCAAAACGCCCTCGCCAACGCCCGGCTCGCCGCGTCCTGGACACCACCAGGCAACGACACCTCCGCCCCGCCGGCCCCGACGCAGTCCATCGTCATCTCCACGCAGAAGAAGTGCTGGCCCAAGCGCTCCTCCGGCGCCCCGATGCGCTGCGACGCCATGCCCCCCTCCACGGCGCGCCGGGACCTCTACGGCCGCATGACGGACGCCGGCTCCCCGCACGACGCGCGGCCCCGCCACGTCAACAGCGGCAGCGTCGTCGGCACGGCGCGCGCCATGCTGCACATGTTCCGCCGCGTGCAGGGCAAGGTCCTCGAGGGCCGCGTGGCGGACGGGAACAGCGACCAGGGCGTTTTCGCCGAGGTCCTGGCCGAGCAGGAGCTGTGGAGGGCCCGCGCCCGTTCCGGTGATGCCGCGGGGAGGGATGAGTTCGAGTATGGCATCGGGCTCGACCACGTGCAGGATCTCATGCCGCCGACGGTGTTTGCCGAGCAGGACGGGGCGTTCATGCGGCTCGACGACGAGGACGCGCTGGCGGCCGCGAGTTTCGCGCACGGCGTGTATCCGGCACGGCTCCGGGGGGTGCCGGCGGACGTGGGTGCGCTGGAGGCTCCGGGGCGGTACGCCGGGGTCGGAGGTAACGGGACGTGGGCGGACGTGCCGCTGTACGCGGACTACTGGACGGCCAGGGTGCCGGTCGCGGTGCATCACAATGCGCACAGGGGCGGGCTGAAGAAGACGAGGTTACGGGACTGGTGGGCGCTGACGTGGTTCTTCCCGTACCTGCGGAAGGTGGCGGAGGAGGTGAGGCCGCGGAAGAGGGTGGCGCCGCTGGCGACGATACAGGGGGAGAGGGAGGCCCTGGTGTATTGGCCGGCGCCTTCTGATGCAGAGAAGCCACTTCCCAGGACCTTTGACAAGGGGCGAATGGGCCGGTATGGGCTCGAAGAGGCCGGATGGGACGTGCTGTGTCCGGCAGAGGGGCATGAGGCGTGGTGGGAGGAGGTCTTCCAGGATGGAAAGGGGCCGTTGGGATCTTGATGTGGTGAGAGGTGGACGTGGTCATTGATAGATAGCGTGTCATTCATCGCACGCATTAGATACCCCTTTCCATGCACATAGCAATTGATTCATTTGATGCAACTGGAGTTGGTGTAAGGTAAGGTAGCTTGGAGTGAGTTGCGAACTTGTGGCTGGCCCTGAACGTCCCCGTCTTCACCGAAATTGGAGGGTGGACTTTGTCACTGCCAGCAAGGGATGTCAGACTGATTGCTTTGTGACCATGACGCACTGGAAAGGCCCTTAGAGACTCTCTAGACGACTTGAAAAACTCGCCCTCGCGAAAAAGGTGCATTCGACTGTCAAGAAGCTCGATGCTGAAGCTTGGTGGTAATATCAAGGTGGAGCAGCTGGCAACAGGTGGTCTCCTTATCACGACTACCCCTTTCCTGCCTCTCACACTTCACATTTTCTTTCACTATCACCATCCGCCCTGGGACATTCAGTTGACTTCATTCTTATATGGTCTAACTCTTCTAACTAATATAGTTGCTGCTTCGCTTGCTAGCCATCTACTTTCACAACAGGTCCTCAGCGCCAAGACCTTTACTTCATATAGCAATACTAGGCAGCAGAATAAGCACCAACATCAATCTGCCCCAGCACAGCCTACTTGCAACCCACGCAGCGGCGAATTCTCGCCGTCCTTCCTCTTGTGTCACCTATCTCCCAACGTATCCGCCACCACATCTGAACCCCGCCATGCAGAGACGTCCCCGGGCCTGCGAGGCCTGCCAGAAACTCAAAGCCAAATGCGACTCCTCGGCCCCGGGCCCCTGCGACCGCTGCGAGCGCATGGGCGTACCCTGCGTCCCGGCCCCGTCACGCCTGCAGCGCGACCGCATCGCCGAGCTCGAGGCCCAGGTCGAGCAGTTCACGCGCCGCACGCCGCCCGAGGAGGCGTCGGCCGTCGCCTTCCTCGACGCCCGGATCCAGCCCGACGCGCAGAGGCGGGCGCTGGCGGCGTTTGCCGCGGAGAAGATGGCGCTGTGGCCTGTGCTGTCTGGGACGGACTTGGAGCTCGTCCGCCTGAGGGTGTCGTCGCCTCACTTGCTGCTTGCCATCATGGCTTTCCCGGCTGATACTCGTCTCCCTGCTCCCGTGCAGGAGCAGCTCGTCGTGCGGGCCATGGCCATGTTCGGGGACGAGGTCATCGCCAAGGGGAACCTGTCTCTCGAAATGGTCAAGGCCCTGTTGACGGCTGCGTTTTGGTTCCGCAAGTCAAGCAGTCACCTGGAGTACGGACACTGCTATCAGTTGATCCAGCTGGCCGTCGACATGGCCATCGACATTGGGATCGCTGGCCCTCAGATGCCCAGGTCGCCTCCGGCGTATTTCTCGCAGACGGAGGACCCGAGTTCGCTGGAGTCACGGAGAACGTGGATCGCTTGCTTCCTCGCGGCGTCGGCGCAGGCGATGTGTGTCAGGCGCCCGCCTAGCGTGATGTGGTCACCGTATCTCGAGGAGTGCGCTCGGTGCTTGGACGAGACTGATGGGCTCCTCACGCAGACGTCTCGCATAATGAGCATCTCGAATGAAGCCACCAGCCGGCTCGGCTTGTGCGACCTTTTCTCTTACAAGAGCGTGGATGATGCGAGCGCGCAGATGGCGATACTTCGCGAGTATGTCTCGTCATGGCAGGCTCAGCTACCGACGAATCTTGCCAGCAATCCAATCCTGGCGTTCTGGAGAGAGGTGGCCCTCGTGCACATCCACGAGATGGTCCTCCACACGCCGACGAACAAGAGCTCCTTCGCGGGACCCTACGTCCCCGAGAAGATCGCCGTGACCGACTTTGCAACTCCCGAACCGACGCCTGGCGTGGCACAGACGCTCCAATACCTCGTAGAGGCATGTCGCAGCGCCGTTGAGCATTTCACTGCAATTCCCCCCTCCCTGATCCTCGGACTGCCCTCCCTGTCCATCGGCCCGGCCCTCCTGCACGCGCACTTTGTCCTCGCACAGGCCCACGTCGCCGTCACGGGGCCCGGCAACAGCCTGAGCCAGATTTTGACCCCCGCCGACATCGCCCTCTCGCCAACCATGCAGAAGCTCGAGGACATGTCCAAAATCCTCAACCGCGTCGACGCAGCCCAGGTCTCCTTCACGACACTCGCCCTGCAATCCCTCCCCTGGATGCGCGCCTGGCTCACGCAGTACTCGGCCATCACGCGACGTTACAGGGAGTCTGCTGCATAGCCCCTGGATACTTGCTCGGTGACATCATAGACTCTAGGCTGCCGAATAAACCCCAGATGCGAGGGTGCATCCCGGCACTTCTTCACGCTCGAACCCCTGTCCTGGGGGTTATTTTATGGAGACGGGGAATTTTCACCGATGCGGAGGGAGGTCGTGAGGCTTGTCGGCGGGTAGACGATGGCTTCAATGGGACGGTGCTGCTTATGTTCCTTCTGCTCTGGGGCGATGCGACGAGGATGAGGGAAATGGAAGCGTCACTATTTGCTTGGCATCGCGATCCGGCGATGCTGGGAATTTGTTTAAAAGGAGCATTGGAGTCGTGAGGTTGTTGCGGTTCGGCATCAGACAGCATCTCTTCAGCAGTTCAATCATCAGCACACTCGACCACCATGCATCTCTCCCTCCTCACCGTCCCCCTCTTCTCCGGCCTCGCCCTGGCACAGGGCGACCTCGCCAGCCTCCTGCAGTCGCAGCCCGACCTCAGCACGCTCCTCGAGCTCGTCGGCCTCGTCGACGGCCTGGCCGAGACCCTCGCGTCGTCAACCAACATCACCATCTTCGCGCCGACCAACGAGGCCTTCGACAGCGTCCCCAGGGACATCCCCGAGGGCGAGGCCATCGAGTTCAAAAACGACTCCATCGCCATCGGCGCCCTGCTCGCCAACCACGTCTTCAAGGGCTACTACCCTGCCTCGGCCGCCACGGACCTCCCCTTCTTCGCGCAGACGCTCCTCGACAGCTCGTACGAGAACTTCCGCCAGCCCTTCTCCAACTTCACGGGCGGCCAGTACAACGGCCTCGTGCGCAACGGCGACGACGTCTGCGTGCTGTCGGGCGAAGAGACGATCTCGACAGTGACCGAGGCCGTAAGCCATACTCTCCACCCCTCGCACGATTTGTGACTGACCTCATGTTCAGGACATCCCCCTCGGCCCCGGCATCATCATCCACAAAATCGACACCGTCTTCAGCTTCGGCGCCCCCTTCCAGCTCTTCACGGCCCGCGCCGGCCTCCTCGCCATGAACGGCGCCATCGAGGCCGCCGAGCTCGGCCTCGCCTTCGGCGAAGTCGACGCCGGGGCTCCAGCCGTCAACATATCCGACTTCACCATCTTCGTGCCCGACGATGCGGCGTTCGAGGCCATCGGCTCCGTGCTGGCTGCCGCGGACCAGGAGACGCTGCGCGCCGTGCTGGGACACCACATGATTGAGAATAACGTCATCTTTTCCCCTGCGCTGGGCAACGTGTCCGTCCCGTCGGCGCAGGGGGTTGATCTTGTGTTTACGGTGTTGCCGGATGGGTCTGCGTGGGTGAATAATGCGCGGATCACGCTGCCGAACGTCATTCTCTTCAACGGCGTCGCGCACATCATCGACAGGTACGTGCGCCTTGCCTGCAGAATCACGGATTGGGGGACATGTGCTGACCATTTGTAGCGTCCTGAGCCCGGAGGACTTTGACAGGGCTGACCTGACGCCTGATGCGCCTGCCGCGGAACGTATTGCGTACCCCGGCGCCAGCGAGGTCGGGGAGCTGCCGTTCTCGAGCGTTTCGTTCGGTAATGACCTGGCGACGTACACGACGCCCGCGCTGCTGAGCACCATGATTGCCGTCGCGACGCCGACGCCCGCGGGAGAGGAGGGCGCGGAGCAGGCTGGCGCGGCGGGCGTTCGTGTCGGCGGGGTTCTCGCCGTGGGTGCTGCCGCTGGTGCTGCGGCGATGATGCTCTGAGCGCTTTAGAAGGGACGGATGTGCTCCTCAGTGTCATGAGATTCACATTGCGAGCTGGCCGAGTCGTAGTTCGTATGGTGTGGTGGCAGGCGCTTTTGCGCCCCCTTCTTCCCGGATGGGCTTCAGCGCACCGTCAACAATGCCTGCCGGTGTCTTAGTATTGAACTCTAGACTAATACAGTGGAACCGAAAAGAAACGCTGCCAATCCGCGCATCTTTCGCTCATGTTGTGTTGATGATCTCTGATGGCCTGGGGTGGTACTGGTCTCTGCTCCTGGAAGGCAACTCCACCACAGCCACACACTGCAACTTGAAGGGTCCGAGTCATTGTGGCTTCCAGCTCTCCCGTCAGATGACGGCGTATTTTTACCCCAATATGTGGTAAAGACACTCTGGCCATCTGGTGTTCATGCTGTAGTGCTGACCTGGCAACTGCCAAGTCTAAAGCCGTGGGTATCTTTCTAGCGCCTCGCTCTGAATTGGGAAGAGACCCCCGAGCCCCTAGGCGATAGCAAGCCACATCGTATACTAGTAGGAGACGGAAGGTTGCAGAACCCCGAGTGGCTTGCTTCCTGCGGTGACGTGCTCCGCGTCTGATCGGGGAAGATGCCGTTGTCCTGACTCTGTGGCTTGGAAAATGGGACGAAGGTGGGTGGCTTGCATGTGCCATCTCCTCAAGGCCAATATCGTCTGGTCTTTTGGCATGTGCCATTCTCTAGCAGCCCACACCAGTGGGAATTTCCGGGTCCATGGTCATGGCTGCAACCGGCAAACGAGACGAGCTCGGGAAGCAGGTAACAGGTAAGCCTTGTTTACTTGAGACAGGAGGAGGACCGTTCTGTAGTCCCAAGTGATTGCTCGGTTGCTGGATGATGTCGCACAGAACACTGGCTCACCAGACTTGTTGATTATCTAGAAATTAGATGACGGGCCCTCCTCCCGAGACGGGCCTGTAGTCCCTCAAGGACCACCTTGGTACGAGTACACGACCCTCAGAACTTCCACAACCCCTCTCGGAAGCATGTGGTCCTCGCAAAGGGCTAGCTAGGGCGAAGCAGGCTCGTCACCTCCACAGATGGATGGTGCAAACAGATGCCAACGGGCAGCAGGCGAAGACTCGCAAGTTCCGATCCACACGATCGTGCACAGTTAGCTACTGTTTTCTTACCCACCGAACTCCCGACTACCCCATGATGCCAATGTTGACGGTTCACGATCCGGCGTTCTCCGTCTCCGTAACAGGGATATCACCATCATCGGCAGCCCCTCTTCGCCCACTTGGGCACCCTCGAAGAGTGGGCATCACATGACGAGCAGCTCACGATGCCTGCAAGCGCGACGTCCGGGTTCTGGCGCACAGATGGGGAACGCAGCGCGGCGTCGACGGGCCGCTGTCAATCTTGCATGGCCCAGCATGCCCCCTGCACGCTGCATAGCACTTGACAGGAGATGAATATTCTCACAAAATTCAAGACACGTACGTTCGTGGCGTTTCTGTGTCGTTAACCCTGTTGGGAGATGTCCTTCTGTCCGCAAAAATCAGATTCTCGGCAGTCTTCACGGCAGTTGCAACGGTTCTGACTTGGCTACGAATCTAACTTTTCAGGAGGAAATCCCAAAGATCTGGACACTTCGCGCGTGGAGAAGCGAGTTCTAGCGTGCGTCCGCGAATGTCCCGGCGGGTCGCCGTGAACCTAGAGTGACCCTAGAGCGCGTGGATTCATGCTGTGATCCTTGCCCGACGTGTCTGAATCGCGTGGGCGGTGGTGGGATGCGGCCATGACACGTTCGCCCGAGGGGATTGCTTCCATCAGATGGAGGGTGCCGGGCAACTGGGAGGATACAACGGTGTGGCGCTCGAGTCGTCATCGGTTGTGGTTCTGGTTCCGAGACATGAGAAGCATGGAACACATGTGATGGCAGCAAAGGCAACGCCACGAACGCGTAGCCGAGAGTCAAACTGCCAACCGCCAGTGTACCGACCTCGGTGCGACTCGCCAAGAAAGAAGCCCTTTGATTCGAGCGCGTCGAAAAAGAACCGGGCACTCGAAACGTGGGTACTGAACAGAGTCTTTCGCTCCTGCTTGGCCGCCTGCCAGACAAAGACTGGCCTGCCGATCGGAGAGTCTGGACCATTGCAACACTGCCCCAACGGGCCAGGAGACTCCCAAGAGGGGGCAACGGCCCTGATGATCGGAGATGGGCCTAGCCCCTTCCGGAGGGGAGACAGGAGGGGAGAGATAAGAGGAGAGAGAAAGAGGAAGACTCTGCCGTCCGGCGCCGCGCCGTGACGTATCCGCTAGGGACCCGCCCTGCTGGAGCCCACTGGAGCCCACTGGAGCGGCCCCCGAGTCCGGCGCCGTGGTTGGCGGAGAGGAGGGGCCGCGATGCGCCGGACCTGCGCCGCCGAGTCATCCCTCGCACTAGAAGTCTTTTCCCTCTTCTTCTCCCCTCCCCCTCGGACTGCGGTACCTGCATCGGGCCACCCTCCACGGGCAACTCTGCAGCCACCTCCGACGCCGCCCACCGCCCCAGTGCCTGGCCGTAGACCTGCAACGGCTTAGGGCCAGGAGAAACGGCCAACTTCGGGCCCCCCTCTACGGCGTCGTGGTGCGTGGTTTTCCGTGGCCCCCTTCCACGGTCTTGGGAGCCGAAGTCGTCGGCACGGCAGGGGAACTTCACCTCGTCCGAGTGTCGTCGCCGAGTGACAGTTGGAGTCTTCTTCGGTTGCCGTTGCCCGGTCCACGTCACGTCTCCATCGACCATCGACGCGGTGGACCGCTCGAGTAATGTTCTCGCGGTCTGGAAGCCTTCCTTCGTGGGGTGTACAGCGGAGATTTTCCTTTGACAGCGGGCGACCCCCTCCAATACTGGGGATGGTGGAGGTCAATGGAAACATCTCGAGTCGTTGCAAAGGGCGAACGAAGAGTTTGAACCACCCTTTGCTACCCTTTGTAAGGGCCCATGTCGAGTATATAGAGGCCTCAATGTCCCTCCCCAGCATGCATCTATTCCCCCTGCATCCACATCACTTCCTCTCCCTTCCAATCCAACCTTTTCAGTCCTTCACTCGGCTTTGACAGCCCTCACTTTCCAGTCGCCCTCCTTTGTGACTACCGTACCATTAAGAGTACCCTTCCTTCAAGACTACCACATCCTCTCCGCCGCGCGTTGAGCACCACACACACCATCCGACCTAGGATAACACCACAGAACACCACCAAAATGTTCACCACCGTCACCGCCCTCCTCGCCGCCTCGGCCGCCCTCGTCTCCGGCGCCTCCATCCCGGCCCGCTCCAACAGCGGCTCCGCCAGCATCACCCCGCACGCCCAGTACTCCTCCTCCATCGGCGTCCTCGGCTGCAAGATCAACACGAACCGCGTCGCCTACTGGCCCGGCTCCGTCAACTGCGACGACATCTGCCTCAAGGTCTCGCACGGCGGCCGCTCCGTGCACCTGCTGCGCATCGACTCGTCCGCCGGCGCCCACGACATCTCCTACGACGCGTGGAACTACCTCGCCTTCGGGCAGTCGGCCAAGGACGCCCCGCACCAGGGCGGCGGCGTCGACATGGACTACGAGTTCGTCCCGGCCAAGGAGTGCGCCGACCTCCTCGACGACGGCAAGCTGCCGCTGTCCGCCGCCAACTCGATGAACTACGTAGCCTCCTGCCTCGACGCGGGCTGGGCCGGCAAGAACTACAAGCTGTACAACATCGCCAACGCCGCCTGCACCATCGGCAAGGACGAGACGTGCGAGCTCGACATGGCGACCAGCAACCAGCCCAAGTGCCCCAGCGGCCTCGGCGCCGTCGGGCAGCTCAAGGACATGCCTGTCAAGAACATCGACTACGGCACCGGCAAGGTCTCCATCGCTCAGTGAGCGAGCATTCTTTTGGACATCGTTTCCTCTTCGCAAGACATATTATAGATACCTTTTTTGGACATGACCTTTTACGACGGATTAGAACGGGAGCGCCAACGGCGCGAATGACACATTTTACATGACCTTCAACTTGTATACTGTGATGAATAAACCCAAGTGAAATTTGAACCTGTTCCTTGATGAATGTCTCTTAATCTTGGTACGACTGCTCGCCTTGTTGGAAAAGTTGGAGCTTTCTCATAACTTTGGGCGTGAGCCGCTCAGTAAAACGTCCAACACACCCTCTTCCTCCCCCTCGACTCGTGAGATGAAATGGAGGGTGCGCCATTTGTCCACCGTCTTTATCCCGTCGACGCCATCCCTTGCCGCCATCCCGACCAAAGCCCGCCATCTCAGGGGCCGAGAACAAAGAACCCTTAGTCCCGAGTCGCCCAACAAAACACAACCAAACAGCCTACAAAAAGATTGCGTGCTCGCGCGAATTACTGACGTCGCTGTCTGCTTTCATGGTTTGAACAGTTGACTTGAATCATTAAACAGCTTTGATCCGAGTGGAAAAAGGACAAAAAGACTGATGACGTGGGCGCCATCCGGGGATTGAACCCGGGACCTCTCGCAAGCTATGCTTCAGGGTGTGACCCTAAGCGAGAATCATACCACTAGACCAACGGCGCGTTTGCAGGATCCCTGATTGTGATC
>JAXQJP010000013.1:0-185348 GCA_037042015.1 Furcasterigmium sp. R96-07A1
CTGGTCGACGATCACGGTATCTCGTGTCAACGAAATGAACATGTCCGTTTTCGAAGAGGATGGGTAAGCCCAAACGCGAGTCCCACCAGAACGAGTCTTCCATAAATATCCGGTGCAGGTGCTTGTGAGCGACCGGCCTGCGGCTAGCGATGGTGTGGTCTGGTACAGGTGGTAGCGATCACGTAAAAGAGAGCTGAGGATTGCAAAAGGTGTGGTGGCAGGACGGAAAGGAGGATCAGAATCTGCCCCCGGGAACGGGTTCACAACATAGGGGCGTCAAGCCACAGGGCAAGCCACGGGGCGGGGAATGTGGTGTTTAACCCCTTGAGGGAAGTGCTCCCGTGCCTCTCATTAGGTAGGTACATAGGTAAGTAGGTACCTAGGTAGGTTGCTCTTGCTCCTGGCCGCAACTGCCGCAGCCAGCCAGGGCGTCCAGATCGCCCAGAACATGGGGCCAGCGTGTTTCGAGGGGAGCGCGATGCTCTCTACGTGACGTCAACGGGCTTAATTAAGTGGCTCTCTCCCCCTGTGCCTGCGTGTCCCCCTCGTATTTGGGCGAGGGTCAGTGAATGGACTGCTGAGTCACCCCTGGAAGCACTGTTCAAGTTGTTTGCTGCCTCCACTGGCAATGGAAGCCTGGGCCCTTTGTTGCAGTGCAGCAGCACACCTGAAGGCCCTGATGCCTGCCACATTCGGCAGGCGAGGAGTCAATACTCCTCCCAAAAGAGTCCCCGACTCAGCCGCGTTGTCGCGCTGCGTTGTCTTTCCCGTCCCTCCCGCCCCTTCTTCCTCGCCCCCTTTGTCTTGCAATTCCATTCGACACGTCCCCTCCGAATTCCTCACGCTTGCGCTGCCGCCATTGCTTGTCAAGAGATCGGCTCGCCAGTAGTTCCTGGGCTTGTCTCGTAGCTGGGCTGGAAAGGGGGGGTGCGCCTCCATCAATCGTCACCTTATTCAACACGCGACCTACTTCCTTAACCTGCTTCCTCCTTTTTCTTCTTCCCCCCCTCCCCCCTTCTTCCTACCATCATCCTTCCAAATCCCTCCCCTCCATCATCCAGGCCTTCTCAACAAGGTCTCGGCTCCGTCGACATCTTGGGAAGTTCGCGGCATCTCTTCTACGGACGACTCAACTCGAAAAGGCCCGGGCCAAGCCTGCGAGTGACCAGGCCACGAACGAAAGTCCCCCTCCCGATCCGATCCCCCGACTTTGCCAAGACTCTCTCCCGGCTTGGGCGGATAGCTTGTCCACCCCACGCCAGCAGGCGCCCGCCGATGATTGGGTTCGGGACTTCATCGCCATGTTTCCTCGCGTGCTCTCTTTCCTCTTTGGGGCCTTTTGCGTCGCCGTCCTCGCAACAAAACTGGTCCTCCTCGCCATACACGCGCCCACAGTACCGGCAAGCCATTTCCTAATATTCCTACCGACCTTCTTCTTGGTCGATCTCTTGGCTATCGCATGTGCTCGATTGCTCCTACGCACCGGTAAAGGATGGCCCTCTGCCATCGCCGCCACCATCGGCTCCATCTCCACGTATGTTGTCGCGACCGGCCCTTCCAGCCCTCGCCATCTCCCCGGGAAACCCACTGACACGCAACCCTCAGAGTCGTCGTTGTCGGCGCCGCTTCCTCCCAACTCGGGTTCTACTATGAGACTGGTGGCGAACTCGAATGGCGCGAGGCCTCGACCTTCGCCCATGACAAGGAGGCCCTCAAGGTGCTGCTGAGCGGCAGCACCACCGTCACCATCTTCGGGTGCCTCATCCTATTTACGGCCTTTTGGACCCACGGCTTCCTCTACAGGATGGCCGGCGATCTCATGGTCGCATTGGCAAGTGATGTCGCTTCAGGTACGCAATCCCTCGGATGCTCCCGAGCTTGGCTGCGCAAGACCAAGACCCATACTGACAAAAGTTCCGCCGCCCCAGTATGCAGGTGGATCGTCAATCGCAACGAATGCTGCGACCGTGAGCCTGCTTCCCAGTACGATTCCGACTTTGACGATTCGGAGTATGGCGGCGACGATGGTCAATCATCACATACGCGGACGAGTCCGTCCATGGACGAAAGCTTGGGTCCCGACAGACAACTGCTGGGCGACGTCGAGAAGGGTGGCCAGAAGGCATCGTCTCCAAGATGGCGCAGGCAACTGGGCAACCCATGCAGCCCGTCCGTGTCGCGCATCGCCAAGTGCGTCGCCTCGGCATTTGTGGGTTTGACGCTGCTCATCCGACCGCCCGTCCCCTACAACCACATGTCCGTCACGCTGCCCGCATCGCTCGCCGACGTCCTCCACAGCCACGGCCCCCCGCTCGACTGCTTCGAGAGGAGCCGACAGGCCTTCAAGAACCCCTGGCCACTCCCCGACTTGATCATTAAGGAGAAGTGGGAACAAGCCAAGGGGCACTTCAAGGGCTGGGCGCCCGGTCCCGACAGCAGGCTCGCCGCCAAGTATAGGGACGAGGCGCCGAGCTGGCTGCTGGAGAAGATGCCGCACGGGTTCCAGAGATGGGACCCCTCGTCGTGGGGACCCGGATGGGAGCCGCCACATCACCCTGGCCATGGGCCTCCGCCTCACCATCCCCCTCATCACGGGCCGCCTCATGGGCCTCACGGGCACCACGGGCCTCCTCCGCCTCCACCTGGCGAGGAGTGCCCGCCGCAGGACATTCGCACCTCCTTCTATAACCCCGTCGAAGACCCGCTGAAGATCAGCAACTTCGACAGTGACCCTCTGCCTCAGCTCAAGAATGCTCTTTCTTCGGTAAAGATCAGGAATGTCGTCTTCATTCTCATGGAGGCGCTTCGGGCCGAAATGTTCCCTCTACGAAAAGACTCGCTCTTCCACAACATTATTCTCGAGGCCAACGAGGAGGAGGACCGCGAGGAAATCAATAGACAATTGGCGCATCTTACACCCAACATCGATAGAATTACAGGCGGCATCGGTGGATTCCAGGACCTCGAAGGCGACGCACCGACCGAGGGAAACTCGACTTGGCGCGAGAAGATGCGGGACGGGCATGGAGGCATCAACGTCCTTGGTGCCATGACCGCAAGCACCCTGTCGACCAAGAGTTACTCCTCCAACCTGTGCGGCACCTGGCCGATGGCCGTTAAGAACTTCGACGAGGCCGACACGGAAAGTTACCAGCCGTGCCTCCCCCAGATTCTGTCCCTGCTCAACAGCGACAAGGGAGAGACGAACAGCACAGGTGACGAAGAGTCCGACAGGGCTTTTATTAATTACCCGTGGCGAACAGCCCTCTTCGAGTCCATGACGGAAACATTCGATCGCCAGGACAAGTTCGACGGCAAGCTCGGATGGGACAGGATCGTCGCGCAGTCGGAGCTCAAGAAGGACAAGTCGCGATACAAGGTCACGGACCCCTTGTACCAGAAGCTCGGCTATCTAGGCTTCGCCGAGCCGGTCCTCGAACCCTACTTCAAGGACTTCATCGAGGAGAGCAGGGCCAACAACGAACGCATGTTCATGATGCACTTCACCAGCATCACGCATCACCCTTGGGAGCTCCCTCCCTGGTTCAACACGACCGACTACATGCCCCCGCGCGGCCACAGGGACCTGAACAAGTACCTGAACACGATCCGGTACCACGATTACTGGATGGGCGAGCTGATGCGCATTTTCGACGAGACGAACATCGCAGACGAGACTCTTGTGGTGTTCGTTGGTGACCACGGCCAGGCGTTCATCGAGGACACCAAGAAGCAGGGCACGTACGAGAACGGGCACGTCAGCAACTTCCGGGTGCCCATCACCTTCCGCCACCCGCACCTCCCCAAGGTGCAGTACGAGGCGAATGCGACGTCCATCTCGATCCTGCCCACCATCCTAGACCTCCTGGTCAACACGGGGTCGCTCAACGACAAGGATGCTAAGATCACCTCGGACATCATGTACGACTACGAGGGGCAGTCCCTCCTCCGCCCGTACAAGCCGTTCCACAACGGGCGGCGGGCGTGGAACTTTGCCATTGTCAACTCGGGCGCGGGCATCCTGGGCGTGACCTCGGCGGACACGAACTGGCGCATGGTTCTGCCGCTGACGGACAAGTTCGAGTACAAGCTCTCGGACCTGGCCGCGGACCCGATGGAGAGGGACGTCGTGGCGGCGTGGTCGCTCGACGACCTCGTATCGGAGGCCAAGCCCAAGTTTGGCCAGGAGGCGGCCGACTGGGCGGTAGAAGCCGAGTCGGTGGCGCAGTGGTGGATCATGGAACGGAAGAGGCTCTGGCGGCATGACTGAACGGGATACGGGAGACGGAAAAAAATCCTAGAACCCGCGCTCGGGGATCCGGCGCACGGTGCATTGTATACCACATCATCACGGAGTTTGGATTAGGGAAGGGTCACGAACCCGGGGCATTGCTTCGCCACCCTTTGGAAAGGGTGGGGATGAATAACGACTTTTGACATCCTGAATACACTTGTATTGCATCATATGCTGGCCGTGGGCCGATGGCGAATGGAACGTGAAGGGTCATGGGCACCGCGGGGTGCGAGCCCAGGTTCCGCCGGTCCATCGCGAAGGGCATTTGGAGCTGGAGCATGTCACGCATCAACGATCCTAGACCCCTCATCTCAGCTCAATGTCGTACCTTAATATGCCGCACCGTCAGCAGCAGATCGACGGTACCCCCGCACTCGACATGATGCAGTCGCCAACCTCTTGATCTCGGGCGATGATGCTCCGCGCGCGGCCAAAGGATCGCCCGATACCACATCGCAAATGCATATGCATGCGACTCCTGGCTCGAACGCGTTTCCCGCCCCCTTTTCCGGGGCCACTCGCGCTTGATCAAGACCGACGCTACTGCGGCGGCGGCCGCCGTGTGAATGTCCCAGTTCGCGCCGATGCAGGACCGGTTGGGAATATCTGTTTCTGGGATCGCGGTCGAGGTTGGGGAGTTATAAGTGTGTGGCCCTGGACGTTGTCTGGGTGCCCGCATGTTCTCGCTGACAAGGTTCGATATTGGCGGGATTGATCATGCTGCTTCGCTGTTTTGCTGCGTTTGTTACGCTGTTCCTGGCCTGCGTGGTTGGGACGGGGAATGGGGGGCAGGATGCCAAACATCGTCGACGGCAGGATATCGTACGTTCTCCGCGTCCCTGGCATTCAAACTCTGAATCTTGCAAGGTGTTGAATGCTGACGGTGGCAAGGTGACATGGGACGACAAGAGCGTCCTGATCAACGGCGAGAGGCTCATGATCTTCAGCGCCGAGATCCATCCCTTCAGGTGTGTTTTCCTCGGTGGGATGCAAGGGTGGCGAGATGGGATGCCAGGCTCCAAGAAAGGCCCTACTGAACATTTCCCCCAGACTCCCGGTGCCCGGCCTCTGGCTGGACCTGCTGCAAAAGGTCAAGGCCATGGGCTTCAACTGCGTCTCGTTCTACGTCAACTGGGGACTGCTGGAGGCGAAGCCCGGCGACTTCCGCGCCGAGGGCATCTTCGCCCTCGAGCCGTTCTTCGAGGCGGCCAAGACGGCGGGCGTCTACCTGTTCGCGGTACGTTTCGAGCCCTGCCATGAACCCTGCCCACCATGGAAGATGTCCCGCTGACAATACGGCACCCAGCGCCCCGGCCCCTACATCAACGCCGAGGTCACGGGCGGCGGGTTCCCGGGCTGGCTGCAGCGCGTCCAGGGCGCCCTGCGCACCGGCGACGAGGCATACCTCGAAGCGACGGAGAAGTAACATCACCATATCCGCCCAAGCACATGCCACAGACTCTAACATGTGCTCCAGCTACACAGCCGCCATCGGCGCCATCATCGCCTCCGCGCAGATCCAGCACGGCGGCCCCGTCATCCTCTTCCAGCAGGAGAACGAGTACGTGCTCTCCGTCGAGCCGCACCCGTTCCCGGACTACGCGTACTGGGACCACGTGAAATCCCAGTTCCGCGACGCCGGCGTCAGCGTGCCGTACGTCAACAATGAGGCGTGGATGCTGGGCGCCATCACGCCGACGTCGCCTGCGACGGTGGACATTTACGGGTTCGATACGTATCCGCTGGGCTTTGATTGTTGGAATCCGACGATGTGGCCGGAGGGCGGGATTGCGACGGACTGGGTCACGAGGCAGAGGGAGATTAGCACGAGTAGCCCGTTGACGATCGTTGAGGTAAGTGTGCTGTCTTGTCGTCGTGGGTGTTGTCGTGGCGGATGTTGCTGACGACGTGTAGTTCCAGGGAGGAGGCTATCAGCCCTGGGGCGGCGCGGGCTTCGAGTCCTGTGCTGCCCTGCTGAACCACGAGTTCCAGCGCGTGCTGTTTAAGAACAACTACGCGGCGGGCATTGCCATCTTCAACGTCTACATGGTGGGTGCCGGTTTCTCTCTTCCACCCCCTCTCTCTCCCTCTGCCTCCTTTCCAGCCCTCGCCCTCAACCCCTGAACCTACCCTACCCAACACAACCCAATTTCCTTCCTGATACCCGCTGACAACCCAGACATGGGGCGGCACAAACTGGGGAAACCTCGGGCACTCGGACGGCTACACGTCGTACGACTACGGCGCGCTCATCACCGAGGAGCGCCTCGTGCACAGGGAGAAGTACAGCGAGGCCAAGCTGCAGGCGCACTTCTTCCACGTGTCGCCGGCGTACCTCGAGGCGGAGCGGCACCTGCCCTCGCTCGCCTGGACGGATACGGGGGCCGTGACCGTCACGCCGGCGACGACGAACGGGACCAAGTTTTACATTGCTCGGCATACGGACTACACGTCTACGGACACCGTGGCTTACAGGCTCAGGGTCGAGACGGTCAAGTATGGGAATGTTACGGTGCCGCAGGGGGAGGGGAAACTGGTGTTGACGAGGAGAGACTCCAAGGTTCATGTGAGCGATTATCCGGTTGGGGGGTACCATCTCGTTTACTCTACGGCCGAGATCTTCACGTGGTATGTTTTCCTTTCCCCTTTGGTGGTTACCCCGAGACTCTGGTCGTCACTGGATTATCCCGAAGAGTTGAACTCTTGTATGTGGTGCAGGTTACTGACAAAACACAGGAAGGAGTACACGGACAAGACCGTCTTGATCCTCTACGGCGGCGAGGGCGAGCACCACGAGGTCGCGGTCGAGGCTTCGGAGGCCACGGCTGTGGAAGGGCAAGACGTCAAGATTGATGAAGTTGACGGCTACACGGTCCTCGGGTGGGATGTCACCGATGACAGGAATCTCGTCCGCGTGGGCGATGACCTCTACATCTACTTCTTCAGTAAGTCCGAGCCGCACACCACCGAGCCTCCAGCTAACAGCCACAGCCCGCAACGAGGCGTACAACCTCTGGGTCCCCGCCGAGCAGGGCAACTTCAAGACCTCAGACGTCATCGTCAAGGCCGGCTACCTCATGAGGACCGTAGAGGTAGACGGCTCAACGATGCGTTTCCGCGGCGACATCAACCAGACGACCCCCCTCGAGATCCTCGGCGGCGCCCCTCGCAACCTCTCCAAGCTCGAATTCAACAACCTCACACTCGACTTCTCCCAAGACACCAACGGCGTCGTCACAGCCACCGTCCCCTTCGAGCCCCCCACCATCCACCTCCCCTGCCTCAGCCAGCTCCCCTGGAAATACACCGACAGCCTCCCCGAGATCCGCCCCAACTACTCCGACGCGTTCTGGCCCGCCGCCGACCTCGCGGAGACCTACAACATCGCCAACCCCCTCCGCACGCCCACGAGCCTCTACGGCGGCGACTACGGCTTCCACACGGGCTCCCTCGTCTTCCGCGGCCACTTCACGGCGCGCAGCACCTCCGACACCACGACCCTCAACATGACCACGCAGGGCGGCAACGCCTTTGGCGCCTCCGCCTGGCTCGGCCCGCACTTCCTCGGCTCCTGGCCCGGCTCCGCAACGCTCGACCACCAGAACAGCACCTTCGTCTTACCCTCTCTGGTCGCGGGCGAGGACTACGTGATAACAGTCGTCGTGGACCACATGGGCATGAACGGCAACTGGTTCGTCGGCGACGAGCAACAGAAGAACCCGCGCGGCATCCTCGACTACGCGCTCTCCGACCACGAACAGGCCGACATGTCGTGGAAAATCACCGGGAACCTCGGCGGGGAAGAATACCGGGACCGTGCGCGCGGGCCGCTGAATGAGGGCGGCCTCTTCGCGGAGCGGAACGGTCACCACCTGCCGTCCCCGCCGTCAGACGCCTGGGCGGACAGCAAGGGGCCGACGGCGGGGATCGACGGGCCGGGCATCGCGCTGTACACGGCGGAGTTTGCGCTGGATCTGCCGCGGGGGTATGATGTGCCGCTTGCGCTGACGTTTGCGAACACGACGGAGACAGAGACAAAGTATAGGGTGCTGTTGTACGTGAACGGGTATCAGTTCGGGAGGTTCGTGCCGCATGTCGGGCCGCAGGTGAGGTTCCCTGTGCCGGAGGGGGTGGTGCGGTTCCGGGGGAGGAATCAGGTGGCGGTTGTGCTGTGGGCGATGGAGGAGGCGGGGGCGAGGGTCGGGGGGATGAGGTGGGATGTGGGCATGGTGACGGCTACCGGGTTTGGGGAGGTGGAGGATGCGCCGCAGGATGGGTGGGAGGAGAGGGAGGGAGCTTATTGATGTGATGGGCGGAGGTGAGGCGGGTGAGATGGGTGAGATTGAGTGCTGGGGGAGGTAGAGGAGTCGCGTGGTTGTTCTGGTGGTGAATGTGCGGGGGCAGAAAAGGGGCGTAGGACAAGGGGAGTCGCCTGGGGAGGTGGGCAGTGGGATGCGGGCCACGTCGAGGGCTGGTATCTCAAGAGCCAATCTAAGGACTACGGCTGGAAATTGACTGAATCTCTTTGAGCTAAAACAAGCACATTACTCCAGGCTCTGAATGTGTAGTCGTAACATAATCCCCAAGGCCGAGCGGACAGACACACACGAGGCAACCAGATCTTGTTGGCAGCTGGCAGCATCTGGCCCCTATCCTGGCCAGCCAGCCGCCTAAACGGGGGCAAAATGGGACCTGCAGCCCCGAAGTCGCTAACGGCGGGCGCTAATGCAAGCTGCTGACCCCCGAAGCGGCATTCGTCAGTGAGGGCATCAAACGATCCCGCCCGCGACTTCACCAACATGGGCTTACCTCAGTCATACTGCCGACACAAGTATAAGACTGAGCTGTATCCATCAGGAGAAGATGGGGGGAAATTGCATCCCCGAACTTGAACTCCTCCCGTTCTATGGTCTTCTCCCTACCTAATCCTCCACTGCCTCGACCTGCCTATCCAGCCATCCTCAACTTCATCATCACCTCATCACCGACATGTCCTTCTTCGAACCGCCCCCCAAGCCCAAGACCGCCCTCGGCTGGCACCGCACCCTCTCGCCCACCGCCGGCGTCAAGGTCTCCCCCGTGTGCCTCGGCGGCATCAGCCTCGGCAACGCCTGGAGCGACCTCTTCGGCAAGAGCCAGGACGCCCACGCCCTCCTCGACGCCTACTTCGCCCTCGGCGGCAACTTCGTCGACACCTCCAACACGTACAACGCCGAGGACTCGGAGCGCCTGCTGGGCGAGTGGATGGAGGCCCGCGGCACGCGCGACCAGATGGTCGTCGCGACCAAGTACTCGGCCGGCTATAGGGCGTATAACCGCGAGAGGGAGCCGCTGCAGAGCAACTTCACGGGAAACTCGGCCAAGAGCATGCATGTTTCCGTGAGGGACAGCCTGCGGAAGCTGAGGACGGAGTATATTGACATTCTCTACGTGCATTGGTATTCCTCCACTGGATGGTTCATTGCTGAGTGTGGGCTGACGATCCGCAGGTGGGACCTGGCCACGTCCGTCGAGGAGGTCATGAGGCACCTCCACGCCCACGTCATGGCGAGGCAGGTGCTGTATCTCGGCGTCTCCGACACGCCGGCCTGGGTCGTCGTCAAGGCGAACGAATGTGCGTGTCCACAACTTCCGTGCTCCCGGCTTTGCTCCTGGCCTTGCTCCTGGCCTTGCTCCCCGCCGTGCTAACCGTACCCAGTCGCCCGCAACAACGGCCTCACCCCCTTCTCCGTGTACCAGGGCCGCTGGAGCGCGGCCTTCCGCGACATGGAGTCGGAGATCATCCCCATGTGCGAGGACCAGGGCATGGCCATCGTGTCCTGGGCCTCGCTCGGCGGCGGCCAGCTGCAGCCGTCGACGCGCCGCGCGGCGCCGGACCCGGACACGCCGGCGGACTTTTACGGCTTCAGCGACGCCGACGTGCCCGTGTGCGACGCTATTGAGAGAATCGCGACGGACAGGGGCGTCACGTTCGAGGCCGTGGCGCTCGCGTACCTCTTCCACCAGTCCACGCACGTCTTCCCCATCGTCGGCGTGCAGAACGTCGACCACGTCAACGCCATGCCTGACGCGCTGGGCGTCGAGCTCTCGGAGGAGGATATCGCTGCCATACAGGACGCGAAGATGTTCAACCCACTGTTCCCCAACTCGTTCCTCTTCGACTGCAAGGATGGGCGCGGCTACAGCACGCGCCTCACGGCGGCGGACAACGTGCAGTACCAGATGGCGGCGTGGATCGACGCACCGCACAAGGGCGTACGTGCAACCCCCCCGCCGACCTTCCCTCCCCAGCTTCCACCGCCCATGCTTTCCGCGTCGTGTATGCTGACCACTGCATCTCCAGTCCTACAAGCCGCGTCCCTGATACCCTCCCCCTCCCATCAACCCCGCGACCCCGACGCGCCCCTCCCCCCTCCTCTCCCGCCAGTAATTCGTCGCCTCGAGCACCTCGTCGCACCCGCGCAGCAACCACCCCCACTTCCTCAGAAACAACACGCTCGCCTCCCAGCTCCTCGCGTCCCACGGCGGGCCCCACACCACGAGCGTCGCCTTCCCACCGTCGTCCCCCGTCTCGCCGACCTGGCACAGGTCGAAGCACAGCTCGTCCTCGTCGCACACGTCCGGGTCCTCGATGGCGCGCAGCAGGTTGTCGCGCATGCGCGGGTGCGGGAACAGGTCGATCCAGGGATGGTGCTCAGCTACACCCTGCAGGGCCGTCGGGCGCAGGGACGCGGGGAAGTTTACCGGGGTGTAACGAGACCCCAGGCCCGGGCCGGAGAGGTTGAAGGGGGAGATGGCGTCGTAGGTGAGCCAGGCGGCGGAGACGCCGAGGAGCGAGGCGTTTTGCGCCAGGGCGCTGGCGACGTTGAACTGCACGAGGACGGAGAGGTGGGTTAGGTCCGGGCTGCCGGAGACGTAGGATGCGTAGGCGCGGGAGGCGAAGCGCGCGAGCTCGGCGCGGGCACGGGGGGAGGCGGAGGTGCAGACGGGGACCCGGGGGGTGTTGTCGTGGTGCCGGATGAGGGCTGTGAAGGTGTCGAGCGACTTTTCATCAGGTTCTGGTGCTGCTATGCCACCCTTCTCTGCTAGTCTCCTCTTGCCTGGGGGAGTTAGTAAGTTACTTGATCGGTGTGACAGAGTGAAGGATGAAAGGGAAATAAGTACGCACGATACGTCCGCTGGTTCAGGCGGTTCTGTAGTCTTCGGCGCGTGGCGCGGCTCGTGACGCCCGTCCAGTCCTCGTCGGTGCTCCGGATCTCGGCCCGCTGCGGCATCTGGTCCAGGGGGATGGCGGGGGCCGCGGGGGCCACGTGCGGCGGATGCGACATGGTTACGGCCTGCGGGTGACAGGTCTTGGCTGTGCTTGTTTGTTGCATGAGCCGGCCGTCATGGGGAGGAGTAAGATGAGAAGTACGTGACGGAGGAGGATGGTGTGAGTTGCAGTCGTGGATGAGCTGCGGCTGAGGGCTTCGAGAGCGGAGGCACCTGAGTCGCTAAGTTGAAGGTAAACCCCGTAAACTCCGCTATGTCCTGCCTGTGCTGTCTTGGCGCTGCCGGACCGCTCCCGTGCCTGGCTTCAGTTTCGGGCGTGACGGGTCTTGGTCTGTGGGGATGGAGATGGGTGCGCTGATCTGACCAAGATATCGCCAAGTTGAAGTCATTTCTAATTACAGCCAAGATATCGACAACTTACCGGTCTAAGCATATTCTACACGTCTATAGCATATCCAACGCCATACCCAACGCCTATCATCTATCACCTGTCAAATCCCCCTTCTTCTTCATATCCTTCCCGACCCCCGGCTCCAGCTTCCACACCCCATTACACAACAACGACCCATCCTCCTCCGTCTCCCAATACCCATCGGGAATCTTGGTATGAAACGGCCTCGGATACCCAGGCTTCGCCTCATCCTTCCCCCTCGGCCCCGTCTCGTCAACCGGCATCTCTTTAACGCCCTGCTCGTCAAAACACTCCGCCGCAAGCAGCCACTCCTCATCCTTCTTCAGCTGATGCACAGCCAGCACGTCAGGCCCATACAGCGCGTGCGCCATGGCCGTCAGGTCCGTCCCCTCGCGCGCCCACGCCGACCCGGGCCGCGCATCGCGCCCGTCGTACTCGAACTTCTCGCTCTCGCTCAGCACCGCGAACGTCACCTTCTGCCGCCCCTTCATCAGCAGCCACGCCATCGTCACGTCCTCGCCCGCCACGACGTGGAACTCGTCCTGCAGCGCCGGCAGGAGCGTCACGACATCCCACGTGACCGTGTATATCGCCCCGTGCGGGAACGACGTCTTGTGGTACGCGTCGTAGTAGAACTGGCCGATGACCGCGTAGTCCACCGCCGCGGCGCCGGTGGCATTGTCGAGACGGGGGAGGAGATGCCGCTCCCACAGCCCGCGCGCATTCACAAATAGATCCGTGTCCATCTTGCTGACAAAGGCGTATTTCCTCGGACTCTTGTCGCGCAGCCACCTATAAAACTCGACCGTCTTGACCGTGTTGGCCGTGAAGTCGTCCTCGGGCAGCGTGTCGAGGACGATCATGTCGCCGAAGGTCGCGTTCTCCTGGCGCACGAGCTCGGTCCAGCGCGGGCCCGGGTTGGAGACGACGAAGCGCTGGTCCATGGGCACGGACTTGTAGAGGTGCATCCACGTGTAGCGGATGAGCATGCGGCGCTTGATGTCCCAGGCGGGGCAGATGACGGCGGCGAGCCAGGGCCGCGGGGTGTCGTCGTCGTCTGCCGGAGAAAGCATCGGGGACGGGGGGAAGGGGGTGAGGTCGTAGGCGGGCTTCTTCTTGATGCCGTCCGAGACGTGGGTGCCGTGGACGAGGGCGTCCATGACGGGGGGGTCCCAGATGGGGCGGCCCGAGTCGTCGAGGGCCGGGTAGGCGGCTGGTGTGGGCTTCGGGGCCGGGGGCGGCGACTTCGAGGGGAGGTGTTCTTTGATGGTTTCGATGGAGGGGATGTGCGAGTGGCCTGCGAGGAGGAGGGCGGCGACGAAGACGGTCGCGATGAGGAACCAGAAGCGCGGCGTCATGCGGTAGGTGCGCGTCGGGGAGGGGCGCAGGGCCTCGGGGATCCAGGACGTTGCCGCCATGGCTGCTGTCGAGAGCCTTGGGGGAGAGCAGCGCAAGCAGGTCGTCGCAGAGGCATGAGCGGTGGAGGGCGTTGCGACTTGAACAGCTTGAAGCCGTTCGGTTGGCGAGAGGGTGCAATCTTTTTCTTGGCGTGGGAGGGATGGCTTCGTTATAAACAGACGGCGGGAATACGAGCTGGAGAATGGACGCGCTATCCCTTGCGCCTGGCCGCATTCGGCAAGCCCATGCTCGAGATCAGGCACCCGCCGGATGATCGGATCTGAGACCATGGACTTTGGTTCAAGCTAAAAGGCTTGACGCGTGTCTGGACTGGCCGGCGGGAGGCTTCATGGCTCCCGGTCAACTATTTTTAAGTGTCAGCTGTGTTTAGTGCCACGATGCACTGCAGTTATAGCGGGCAGCACGCTAGGCAAATGTCTCCCAGGGGACTCGACTAAGTACTGCTTACCTAACTTCAAATGCTCAATTGCCAGTGATCAATCAACTTGGACCGATACACCATGCTCCGAGTGGTCATCGAAGAATTATCATGCCGGCCATGTCGCGGTATATCGCGTGTCGTGTCGGTGCATGGTGAATTATCTTGTTGTTCCGTCGTGTACTCCATGAGGATGTTCGAGTTGAAACCCGCAGCTAGCATATGCCAGGCCCCAGGGGGGGGGACACATCTTTTTCTACATCTCTTGGCCACGGTACATCCTCAACTCAAATTCCATCCCCCCGGCAAAGGCGGCACATCCAAGGCTGGGCGGGCATCAAGCGAGAGACCGCCCCATGGGGAACCCACGGGAGCCTCCTTGGCGGGCGGAAGCATTGCGTTCGTGAAAGCTTGGCTGTTGACGGTCCGTTCCCTTGGTGTTGGTCGGGCGAAGAACAGCACGGTCGGGAAATGTCGTTGGCAAACCTCATGTGGTGATGCCGGCCTGTCGGTTCGGAACCTCATATTGTCCGAAGGCGGGGTGCAGCTCGCGTCGCACATGCATGCACGTCAGCTTACGCCAAGCTCGCAGATATTGCACTGCGTTCTGTCACCTTCATCTCCCGGGGAAAAAAAAGCCATCCCTCATCACCACCCACACTCACCGCCGAAACACCACCCAACATGCCCGCCTGGGTCACGATCCTCGCCAGCATCGGCGCCATCGTCGTCCTCTACGCCCTCCACGCCATCCTCGACTTCCTCCTCCTCCACTTCTGGCTCCCCACGCACCCCTTCCGCCTCTACGCCCGCCGCCCGGGTCGCGCCCACGCCCTCATCACGGGCGCCAGCGCCGGCATCGGCCTCGGCATCGCCCAGGAGCTCGTCCGCCAGGGCTTCGGCGTCGTGCTCCTCGGCCACCTCCCCGACGAGCTGGCCACCGCCAAAGCGCACCTCGAGCACTCCACGCCCGGCGCCTCCGTGCGCGTCGTCGTCATGGACGCCATCACCGCCACGCCCGAGGCCATGGAACACATGGTCTCGTCCCTCTCCGACCTCGACCTCACGATCCTCGTCAACAACGTCGGCGGCAACCCCGTCGCCCTGCCTCCGTTCCGCGCAGCCGCGACCTACGACGCCCACGACGTCGACCGCGTCATCGACCAGAACGCGCGCTTCATGGCGCGCCTGACGCCGCTCGTCCTGCGCACCTCCTTCTCCCGCGCGGCGGCCGGGGGCCGCTGCCTCGTCCTCACCCTCGGCTCGGGCGCGCAGATCGGACTGCCGTGGCTGACGCTCTACAGCGGAACGAAGGCCTTCAACGTCGCCTTTACCCAGGGCCTCGCGCGCGAGGTGGCGAGGGACGCCGGCACGGCGCACGTCGACTGCCTGGCGGTCGTGCCGGGGGACGTGCGGACGCAGGGGAACTGCTACGCCGTGGGCCGCTGGGATCCCGGGTGGGAGGCGTACGGGCGGTGCGTGGTGAGGACGGCGGACGGGGCCGTGAGGAGGGGGCGGAGGAGCGTGTCGCCGTACTGGCTGCACGATGTGCAGTACTGGGTGCTGGGTTGGCTGGGCGAGGGGGCGAGGACGAGGGCGGTGGGGGAGATTATCGGGGCGAAGAGGGAGATGCACAATGCGGACGTGAAGAGGGAGTGAGGGGATTGCCTGGGCTGTGACAGGTGCTGCAGTCAGTCAGTCATCCTGAGTCTTGTGAGTCTTGGCTGGCCGCTGTTTGGGGACTTGCTCCGGGACTGTGATGGGTGGTGCAGCTGCAGTCTGGTATCGAGTCGTCTTGGCCGGCCGGTGTTGGCATCATGGCCGAGTGAGATTGCCGGGCCCATGCCTGGATCGGGGCAAAGCAGACCGACCCATCACCTCCGGCGTCCTTTCTGCTGTTATCGGGATCCCAGGATTCCCAGTCGTGAAACGCACGGCATAGAGTGAGCACGACCGTGTCGTGGCGCCAAGTCATCTGGCCCTCGAAGGCATGCCTTGCCACGACGCAGACGGAGATGAAGAACAAGCCTTCCAGACGGGTCCCCCAGCAAGGGTGCGATATTGCGAGCAGCTCCAATCAAGGCGAGACCGTCCTGCCCATGCTCTCGTATACGGCTCTCGTGCGGCCCTCGTAAAATCACAACAAAAGGCAACAACACCACCACTCAGGTTGATCACATCTCGTAAACCGACGGCGCCGGGCCGGCGACGGGCATCTGCCGCGAGGGACCTCGCCCGTGATTGGAGTGATTTCTACAACGTGATGCCCTGGAATCACAGAACCCCACCAATGGAGGCTGCCTTCCGCCGAGAGCGTCCCCCCTCGGGCGTGACATCGGCCGGCGGGCGAGCAGGTAGGGCCGCATGTTCCTGAAATCTCGAATACCAAGGTGCGCCAAGGGGGCCGCGGCCTCGCTGAGTCGCGCGGGGCCTGAAACTGACTCTCGGGACCCCGTCCTGTACTATCGGGAGATGCGCTGCGGGAGGGGCAGAGGAGGTGGCGAGGGTTGCCATTTGTGAGTGATGGCGGGAGGCCAATCTAGAGCCCAGGGCAACAGGGCAGGCCTGGAGCTTCGAGGCAGCAGTCCCCTGCCCCTGGCCCGGCAAAAGCCGCCGTTTCACGTCCGATAAGCAGCAGGGCCCGGTCACGGGAGTTGATGTGGCTGTGTTTATGGGGCAGAGGGGCGAGACCACTGACCAGGGATCTCGGAGAAAGGGTCTCGGAGAATGGACTCGTGTGAAAAGGGGATAGGAAAGGGGATAGTGATAGAAGTGGGAGACGCAAAGACGAGGTTGGACTGATGTCCTGGCGTGTTCGTCCCGTGGTCGCTCTCGTTCTGGTCTCCCGGTTTAGTGCCCGGCCTAGCTCGCTCCGATCTGTCACGGAGCGAGGACACCGCGATGCCTGCGTAGCACTGAGCAGTCTTAGGGTAGCACCCGTGAGCCACTGAGGTTAGCTGCCTACGCTCCCTTCGCTGTACAATTTACTGCCTACTAGTAATAGGTACATACCCAGCCAGAAGTCCAGTCAAGACCCCTGGAGAGACCCGGGTTATCCCCTGGCAGGGTTGATGCTAACTCCAAAAGGCAGGCCTGCCGGTAGAAAAGCTTAGCCCCGTTTCATTAAGCTCACGACCCCACAACTCTATAGTGTTAGCGGAGAGGTTCCACCAATCCCTCGGTCCGGGGAACCCCTGACTCCGGAATGCTTCTTTCTCTTCTGCCTCCCAGGACTGCCTCTGCTCATGCACGTCGTCCGAGATAGAGTGCCCGAAGTAATATCCCCTACCGGGCCCATCCATGCCTCCTCCCGAAGAGGAGCCCCGGTTCCGGTCTGTCTGGTTCTGGGCGCGAAATCCCATCAATCAGATGACATGGTCAGGGGCACGATGTCACCCTGGCCTCACGACCGCAATCTGATGGCGATGTTGTCTGGTGGAGATTTGAAGCTTGATCAGTGATCCTCGAGTGGGACGTGAATATACTTCAGGAGAGGCTTCTGGGGACAACTTATAAAGAGGCCATTCTCTCTCCCCAACAAATCCTCTTCCCATCATCAACCAGCACTCTCAGTCTCTTCTCATCTACCGGTCTCTCACCTTGCCTTCCTGCCTTCTGCCCACCGCCACCATGAAGTTCTCCATCGCCGCCGCCGCCGCCTTCTCGGCCCTCGCCTCGGCCCAGAGCCTCAACATCCCCACCCGCTCCGGCAGCATCGTCTCCCTCGCCAAGCCCTCGGTCATCAGCGGCTCCGTCGACTACGGCAACAAGGAGTTCGACCGCGGCCGCAAGTGCGACACGGACGCCGACACCGGCTCCGACTCGGCCGTCTTCATCCTCGAGAACGGCGCCAGCCTGAGCAATGTCATCATTGGCGAGAACCAGCTCGAGGGCGTCCACTGCAAGGGCGCCTGCACGCTCACCAACGTCTGGTTCCGCAAGGTGTGCGAGGGTACGTGCTCCATTGCCTTGAAGCCGAGCCGATACGGCGGACCGTAGGGGGGAAAAGAAAGACATGCTAATAGCAGCAGATGCCATCTCCGCCCTCGGCAACGGCAACGTCCTCGTCAAGGGCGGCGGCGCCACGGGCGCCAAGGACAAGGTCATCCAGCACAACGGCAAGGGCACCGTGACCGTCGACGGCATGACCATCGTCAACGCCGGCAAGCTCTACCGCTCGTGCGGCGACTGCACCGGCAACGGCGGCCCGCGCAACGTCGTCGTCAAGAACGTAAAGGCCTACGGCCTCACCTCGGACCTCGTCGGCATCAACTCCAACTACGGCGACACCGCCACCATCACCAACAGCTGCGGCTCCACCAAGAAGGTCTGCCAGGAGTACAAGGGCGTCAAGAAGGGCGAGGGCAAGAGCGAGAAGGTCTCGACCACGGCCAACTGCAAGGGGGCCCAGGGCCTGCTGTCCAAGCTGCCTTCTTGCTGAGTGCGCGACGCACGGTTGAGGACCCGTTGGGTGTGGTTCTGAAAAGATTGACTGGTTCTGTGAATACAGCGAGCCTGTCGCTCGGCGCGAGTCGTCGGTTTTTTGTTCTTGTGCATATCGTTCCCGAGCGGAATATGGCATTGTGCCACTGCAAATACATCATCATATTGATACACCGTCTGAGCCGCGACGTGTTCCTCCTCGTCTGCTGACATCGAGCACCAATGCCGTATATCATTGAGTGAAGTTACACGGCGGACAATCAGTGGCGGCCTGGAAACGCCCTTGCATGTAGGTCTGCCGGACCCGGCTCGTAGTGGCGAAGATTGTGGGACCGGGAGGAGCGACGAATGGATCACCGTAGTGAGTGATGGAGATTAGGACTTGGGAACAGCAGTCGACGCTCGCCGGCCTGTATGTCCTCGTTCGTGGGGAGTTCGTTAAGAGACTTGACATCAGGGACGCTGGAGATGTCCAGGAAGGTGTCCATGCTCAGTCTTCAGTACCGGGCAAGGTCGTTCATCTCCCCAGCAATTGCCATTGCCTACGGTGAAGCCGACTCGTGTGCCGTTCTGGAGCCGTGTGATGTTGGCGTGCCTCTTGATTCGGTGATGATGTCGCATTGTAGACTGAGGTAGGTCGACGGGGACGGCATGGTTCCGAGGCAAGACTGAAGCTGAGCGGCACCCTCATAACCGACGCGTAGCGGAGATCAGACTCGGTAGAATTGGCGCCTGTTCAGGAAACTCTTCATAAGCACTCGCATTTCAATATCCGACGGCCAAGTAATCTTGATAATATCCCATAGATCCCCGGTACTAGACCTCGACGTATCCAGGATCGAGAGTAGCGCGGAATAACGAGTCTCCCAGATGTGCTTCCCCCAAAATTAGACTTCCATTCGGTTTCTGGTAGGCGAAAGACCTCGTGGCTGAGACCCAGGTACATCACCTTGGCTAGGGCTTATTGCGATCTGGACTTCGGCCGAAAGCAGACGCAGGTATGCCTACGCCCCCGGCGGCGACACGGACCAGAACTGACCGGTTCAAACGGTTGATCGCGGCTACCTGACTCATGGTGCACCTCTTCGTCGTCGTTGTCGTCTTGAGCGCGGCCGCGGCCCGTTCTGGGCATCGGGCTCTCGACTGTGGAAGATCGACCGTCCGTCGACCATGTCGAGCCTCCCCCTGACTTGTACGATGGCTCATTCTCCAACGGAGCATGCTTTCGCCGAGAACATGCAGTCATGTCTGTCAAAGGGCAGGACGAGGGCAACTGGAGCGTGAGATCCTGGCTGGAAATGCAGGGGCCGTCCAGCTGCTCTATGCTTCAGCCATGGCTACTTCAGCACCAAACACAGTCATGGTGACCACTACCTTCAAGTGAGCCTTATGTCTTTGCAGCTGTAGATCGGACGAGCGGTAGTAGCTCTGAGGCACAGCAAAGACACCGGTCATAGGGTATCTGCATTATTCCCTCTTCAGCGTGCAGATGATGTGTGGAAGCCACTGTAGACTTGCTCAGGAGATATCTGACTTGAACCGTCAGCCAGCAGCAAATTACAATGAGTTCACGCTCTACCGTAGCCACTTCGATTTTCTGTGTGGCTCCCAACAAAGTCTTCCGGAGACACAGGCGCATCCCACCCAGTAGTGGCATGGTGTCAGGAGATGAATCTTACAAAGGTGACAAAAACAAGCGAAGCATCAGCAAATGAGCAAATGGGGCATTCCCATATATGCTTCCGTAAGGTATCATGCTCGACTAGAAGTGTGGACTACATCACGTTGAATATGCGCCTTTCATCGTACAACTGATGTAATTCATGTCTATCGTGCTGGCTTGAGTCTACGCATCTAGCATTTCCGATGTGGTAGCCACATCATAAGGCCCAGACATTAAACAAAAGTAGCCAAGAAACCGAACTTCCACATAAGATGGTCGAAGCCCAGTCAGACGAGGCAGCACCCCCCTAACGGGCAGCCTGGTTCTCGCCCTTGCGCCTCATGACGAAGAACATGGTCAGGTACGCCACGATACCCGTGAAGCACATGACGGCGATGACCGAGAAGCCCATGATGTACTTGGGCTCGTCCTTGCTCGGGAACAGGTAGGCACCATAGATCTGGGCGAGGTTACCCATGGCGTTGACGAACGCCAGGGAGATGCCCCTGACCTCGTCGGGCATGGACACAAAGGTGACGGACGAGTACGAGAGCGCGAGCGCGTTAGAGGCCCAGAGGCCCGAGGCCAGGATGACGAGGAGCACGTAGCGCGCCGTGAAGTTATACACGCCGCAGGTGATGGCCGCGCAGATCAGGGAGACGGTCAGCCAGGCGGCCAGGATGATGCCGCGCCACTTGGTGTTGCGGTCGGCGAAGAAGCCGGTCACGGCCGTGAAGACGAAGGCGACGCCGAAGATGGGGATCGTCATGTACTGCGCGTCGCGGGCGCTGTAGCCGAGGCCGTGGACGAGCGTGGGGTAGAAGTACGAGAGCGTGGAGGAGCCGACGATGGCCTGTTGGATGGCGGGTTAGCTTTGGACAGTACGGCAGGCTGACGTGCTGCGCGGAATCTGGCTCCACGAGCGGACGTACCATGTAACCAACAACCAGGATCCAGGTCCTGTAGTTGACCATGCTCTGCTTGAATGCGACCCAGTGTCCCATCTTGGGCCCGTCGTCCCTGCGGATGGTCATCTCGTCGTGCTGCAGGCGCAGGATAGCAAGCTGAGTCTCCCTCTCAGTGAACTTCTTCCGGGACGTGGTGGCGGGGAAGTCGGGCATGACGATGACGGCGAGCAGGGCGAAGACGACGGACAGCAAACCACCAATGATGAAGAGCCATCGCCAGCCGCGGATGCCGTGGGCGCCCTCCATGTTGTCGGCGATGGCGCCGGCCATGATGCCGCCGAAGGCGCCCGACAGGATGGCGGCCGAGATGTACACGGCAAAACGCTGGCTCTGCTCCCTCTTCTTGTACCAGGACGAGATGATGAGCAGGACGCCCGGCGCGAAGCCGGCCTCGAGGAGACCGACGACGAAGCGCAGCGCCACGAGGGCCTCGTAGCTCTGCACGAAGCCCATGCCGATGGTGACGACGCCCCAGGCCGCCATCAGGCCGGGGAGGTAGATGCTGGGCCGGGTGCGCGAGAGGACCATGTTGGACGGCACTTCGAAGACGACGTAGGACACGAAGAAGACGACGAGGGCGACCGAGTACCGGTTCGAGTCGAGGTCGAGGTCCTCGTCCATGCCGGCGATGCGGGCGTTTCCGATGCTGCGAACAAGAGTTAGAACAAACAAATAGCCAAGAAGACGGAGGGCGGTCATACTTGGTTCTGTCCATGTACGCGTTGAGGTACCTGAGAAGCTGTTAGGATTATTGACAACAAGACGTTGCTCGGGGCGTTAATCACATGAGCCAGATCTGCGGCAGCAGCAGCAGGTCGATCTTCCTGACGAGCTTCTTCTCCTCGTCGGTGCCGGGCACGTAGCCATCGACGGCCACGACCTCGGGCGACTCGATGTCCTTGCCCTCTCCGTGTTCGGAGCTGACCTTGCGATCCTCCATCGTCGCCATGTTGGGGGGTGTGTGCCGGGGAAGTCGAGATGAATCAAGAAAGAAAAGAGGACAGAAGACGTCGGCTGGTCCTGGCGATGCAGTGCGGTTCAAGTCGTGTCTCCGAGAGTGCCTACAACCAGAGTGTCGGGAGGGAATGATTGTCGACGACGATCCGAACGGCCTGTTCTTATATGCCCGTGTCTTCGCATCGAGGCCCCCTTGAGCCAAGATTTACCAAGATTCCCAGTCCCGGTCCACGAGGTCGTTGGCGGCTTGGCTTGCCCGGGTGCGACGTCGAGTTTTCCAAGGTCCCATCAGCGACGCTCGATATTACTCAACCCATGGCGCTTGCTTCCAGGCGACTCCGGTGCTGCTTGTTGTCATGGTCACTGAGCTGGACATCCGCATCGAAGCATCTTGAGGTCATCCGAGGCCGTCCGAGGCCGTCCGAGGCATTCGCAGTCGCGCAGCAGACAAAGTCGACATGTCTGAAGAATGCTTGGCCCCCGGCCCACATGGACGAAAAGTGCGGAGAGCATGGATTTTGTCAGTCGGCGTGCCCCCAGCCCCGATGGCCAACACCCGCATCTCGTCCTCTTTCCCCAACGTACGTCCCGGTCTTGGACCCAGGGATCCATGGGGCCCCCGGGCGCGCGCGTCTGGCGTCCCCAAGAAAAGTCAGGAACGCAGTGTCTTGTGGGGATGCGGGGAGGGGAGATGAGTCGATGGCACGGAGTGCACAGAGTCGAAGCTTCGTTGCCAAGGACGCATGGGTTCGGGCCTAGCCACGAGACGCGGCACAGCCAAGAAGGCCCCCCCTCTGAGTCGTGGTATGCCGGGTGTTAGTGAGAGGCCGCGTTGTGGGCCCCCGAGTTGCCCGAGGACTCGGGATCCCCGACACGGGGTCGAGTTCTTGGCGCGGCTTGAGGCCAGTCGGTCTATTCCCGGGAGACCGCGGGTGGGCTGAGTCTGATGGCACCACATGAGCGGTAAGCCCTTCCAGTGACGTACGAGCGCGGCTACAGGCATGTTTGAGTTGATGGAATGCCTTTTCGGTGATATAAGAAAAGCGCCACGCATGGGAGCCGAGGTTGCAGGGGCCAAAGACGGTCACAGCAGGTCAGGGGTGCAGTCGTTCTCTGGCGGAAACATCTTGTCTTTGCCATCGGCACTTGCCTAAGAGCTAGACGCGGAGGCATGTTAGAAGTCTAGACTTTGTAGGCCAGAGTTGAACGAAGGCAAAAGAGTTCCTAGTTACACATGGGACAATTTGGGCTCTTGGGCTCTTGGGCTCGGGGTGGCCGTGGTTCACTCTGGGCTTTCAAAGTCCAGGACTTGGGAGTCTTGGGTAGCAATCAAAATAACCTATCTGAAATCCATCCATCATGTACCAGTAGCCGTGCCCTTGGGACATGCCCCGGCAGATGATCCCATGCCTGGCCAGCTCGGGGGCCATGCGGCTGCGTCCCACCGGGCGACACCCTGGCCGCTGATTGCAGCATTGGAACTCGCCAAAGCCAGTGTGGAGAGTACTATCCGACTTGGCCTTCTTGCCATGTCCTATCAAGGCCTCGATCTAGATCTAGCATGGCAGCCATGTCCCGCATGGCCAGATCGCATGTGACCTGTCTGCGTCCGGAGTTGCTCCAGACGCCCGCGCGTAGTGCTCCTGCGACTCGGCAACCCCTTTCGAGGACGAGAAAGCCAAGTCTCCATGACTCGAGCCCCAGGGGTCATACAAGCTCTCATGTAAGGGGAAGACTCTTGGGAACCAGTCTTGCATGTTCAGTGCTCGGGTGTGGTCCCAAAGCCATGTGCAACTCGTGGTCCTCTGGCGTGCGTCTCGTGGGCCCCTTCCATCTTTAGACCCTGGGGAATTATATCCGGTCTTTCGTAGTAGGCAAGCAGGCAAAAGTCACATAGGTCGGGGAAGCCGGGGGATAAGTTGCCTCAAACTTCCCTCCGTAGCTGAAGACTCCACTGGCACCCATACGTCGGGGATCCTTGGCGAGGTCCTGCATTGTTTGTGCTCCTGGACCATTACCCGCACCTCCGGTTGAGGTACGCAGAGAAAGGCAAATATTGTAGTTGTGGCTCACGGTCAGTTCTTTTCTTGGTCATATTGACCACTTGTTCGCAGGGAAATGATGCGTCTTTTCGTGGCGTTGTTCAGATTACGGACAAAATATGATGCCGGCGGAACGAGGTTTACTACCTACTAGTCATCACAAGACCTACTGGGCCAGCTCGACAAAGTCCAAGGCAGTCAAAGTGTTGCGAAGTTACATGGCATATGGTCATGTTTGTGCCAGTTCCCGTGCGTAGCTGCGTGGGTAGCCTTTCAACATGTTATCAGTCGGGAGTCGTCCTTTATAACCCAGGTCAGCTAACTCTTCGTCAAGTAGGGTCTTGATCATGCCCGAGCCCGCTTTGAAAACCATCAGGAGCTTCGTATATTTGTGCTTGTTCTTGGAAGACATCGAATCTGCCCGAACAGAAGCTTCGTGGTTGACTTGCGCCCATACAAGCACCTCCCTTGATCCGACGGCCCTGCTTCTACCCACGTTTTCCCGGCTGGAAAATGAACATCAAGAAGTGACAACCTCAGGAGTATCTAAACTCCCTACGCATCTAGCCATCAGCCTCCCACCGACCATATACTCCTCCGAAAACCCCTTCCTCGCCCAGTCCGTCGCATCAACGACCCTCCGCTCACCGCCCGTCTCCTCGTCCTCCGCCACAGCTCCCTCCGCAATCCTCACCAGCACCCTGCGCACATCCTCCGTCGGTCCTGCGTAGCTCACGCCCCAAATGTGGCCCCGCCCCCTGCCTCCGCGCTTGCCGAGGAACAGCAGCTGCCCCTCGCCCGGTGGCTCCTCCCAGTCCAGCACGCGGTTGAACGTCAGCGCCTTCTTCGGCGTGCCGGACGGCAGGTATTGCAGCCCGCAAGACCGGAGGTGTGGCAGCTGAGTCGCCCACGCGAGGCAGACGCGTTTAAGGGTGTGAGGTCGCTCGTCTTCCGGTGCCGTGTGGACGCGGTGCAGGTGGATGTGCTGCAGCGTGGAGCTGAAGCGGGCCGTGAGCGCAATCAGGTCCTCTGCCGTGATGGACTCGGTCAGATGCAGCTTGACGATCTGGAGCGGCGGCACGGCGGTGGCGAGGGCAAGCCGGCGGAAGGGCACTGGTGTTTGGCAACGTAAAGAAAGTTTGCGGAGGCTCGTGGCTCTGAGGATCAGGTCCAGCATGGAGGGCAACTCGTCGTCTCGCCACCCATAGGCCACGATGTCTAGGTCGACGAGACTCCGGCCCCAGCTCTCGCCAAGCTGGTCATGGACCGTGACTGGAACGGTGTGATACTGCCCGCCTGAAATGGTACGATACCAGGCGGACTCCATGTGGTGGCGCTGGCGTAAGGCCCGAAGAGATGGGAGTCTCGATGCCGCGAGCAGGGCGATATCCGCGGCGTCCCCTTCGCACAACGGTGCCGTCACAGCAGCCCCGTGTGGATCAAACCCCGGCACGATCTCTCGCATGATATGGACGGTTCGACAGTTATCTAGACGGGAGAAGCTGCTGGCGCACAGCTCTGCAAGGGGCTCCTGGGACAAGTCGACGCACCTGGCTGTCTCGTGCCACAACCAGCCAGGCGGAGCCAACTCAGGGTCGGGGCTTTTGCTGAAGGGAGCTCCAAAAGCAACGCTGCGAACGTGTCTCCGAAGCTGCTCGTCATTCGCGATTTGTCTCAAACGTTCGATTGAATGTGGACAGAGGTCGATCGTGATGGAGCTGAAGAAGGCTGCTGCGAACGCCGGGAAGCTCTGGTCGCGCAGTCGGCGACTTGTCAGCCGCACCTGGAGAAGAGACTGGGGTTCTACATGCTCTGCGATCTGGTTGATGATCTCCGACGGCAAGTCTTGGAGCATGCAGGGACCTCGGGCCGGCGTGAAAGATGGGGGGTAAAGATGATTCCTCTGGTCTGAACTGCGGTTGGAGAAGAACCTTACACGAAAGGTACTGCCGATTCTTTGCGACAGGTAAGATGCTTGAGTAATACGGGATCGTCAGGGAAGGGAAGGGTGCGTGCCGCATGCACTGACGTGAGACGAGCCCCGGTACTTGTACTTGTATTGCACCGTGGCCTGTCTGCCATTGTCGTACCGCCTACCTAGAGTCATATCAACCGAATGGTATGATGATCGGTTAGATTCAGAGGCATCTGCAAAGACGCCTGACCAATGCCGTGAATATGGCTAAGCCAGAGGCGTAAAGAGGCCTCAAACCTTATTGATTGAGTCATGCCGCTGATGACTCGCGTCTCTCCCGACCTTTCGCCCTTTAACACTTTACCGTCAAGACGTCTGTTCCAGGGTGGAGGTTTCTATTTCTCCCTTCGGATCAATTCTGTAGTAGGGATCGTCCGGCTCAGGATCCACATCTCGGCGAGGTCTATTCACTTCACGAAGATACAACAAACTCAGCTCTCCAGACACCACCCCTCTCAACCGCGTACCACTTTGCGGACCGCGTAAACACAGCAATGTGCGCATCTCTCGAGCTCGTGCATCTGGATCATTGTCATGCGCCCCGTCCCGTCAGCTTCTCACATAACTCTTAAGCCATAAGATGGTTGTACATCGGGCCATCTTCGTCTACCGGTCAATATACCCCTCGCCTGGTCCCCACTGATGAGTGTCGATCTTCACAACTGAGCGACAACTGTTCTTGTTGTAGACCTGTTGATGTCCACGTTACACCCACAGATCATGAAGCCAACCATGGCTTCGTCAAGGAGCGCTTGGCCTCGCTGGGAAGATCACGGTATGTCGAGTCAAAGACAACAATGAAGATCAACCTCGTACCATACCATTCCACTACGTCTTACTAGCACTCAAGCAATCAAATCAACTCTTTTGTCTTTTGATCTATTGGCCCGACGAAACATGTCCATGGTGAACGGGCTCGTCTTGAGGAACGCCCTCCAGCCCGGCCCCGCCACCACAGGTGCGTTCGATAGTTCGGCCAGTGTTTTATTCTGGTGTCTACCATGGTGCTCGGCTGGTAATCTTGCAGTCTGCAAAGATAGAAATAAATCAAGAAAGCTAAAGGTGCATGGAACTCGAGTAGACCTCGAAAGCGAATTCGAGTCATTATGAACAGCCGGCTCTTTGCCGTTGCCTTTTTACCAGAGAGTGATCCAGCGCATATGAATCACCCATGACGGAGGAATCGCAGAACGGCTTCCAATCCCGTATGAATGTCTCGTGTTCCCCTGATGTCATGTTTGGGGGGGAATGTCAGCTTCCCTATTCAGTGTTACTGTGATGCATGGAGTCGAGTTTCATGGATCGGCGGCCCTTTTGTACGAAGAAGCCCGGACGGCTTCAATGTAACCGGTGTGGTAAAAATGGGCTGTTTGCGTTATGTGTTTGAGCCCTGTGATCCCGATGAGAGTGATTGCTACATATAGGAAGATGGCCTGGCTTCGTCCGTGGACAAGACTAATTTCCGATCTCACAAAAAGAATGGCCGCTTTTGCTTAGGCAAGCTATAGTGACGCTGCTTCTAGATGACGGGTCAAATATCTTTCCAGCAAGAAGCTTTGCTTGGTATTAGTGGCGAAGCAGTTTGCGGCAGTTCAAGCAATGTTCTTTTCCACATTACTGTCATACACAAGCCACCGCAACGGTCTTGACAGTAGCACTGTATCGCCAGTATGTATTCTAGAGTAGTCATCACCCTGCTCCTATCCTACACAAAGGCTCTCTCCAACGCTGCTGACAACCGACTACCTCATTAATCCACCCCGTATCCAGCCATGTTGCCTTCACCTCCCACAGTCACCGCCATGCCGGCGATGTTCCCGGTCTATTGACTTTGGTCTCGCCGAAAGGTCCACGTCGTTTGTCGATGCGGAGAAGTCCGTGAAAGTTGGCCGAAGTTGGCCGTCAAGAGCAGCCGCAAGAGGTACGTTCGATCGTAGTAATTATAGCGATGATCATACAGTGAAAGATGTGTAATACAGTAGTGCTCTGGAAGCACTTGAACCCATTTCGGGTAACGAAGTAAAGAATATTGGTGGTAAGAAAACAGTCGAGCAAAATGTGACGGGTCGTCCAGAGGACATGAACAAGGAGGTTGCTGCCACGGCTGTCCGTGTGGCGTACAATGTTTTTGGTCTTTTCTGCTTTTCTTTGTGTTTTGTGAAGTTTGGTCGATTGTAGGATCAAGGGTTGCTGGTTTCATGCCATAGTTGTCTCACCCAATGATCGAGAACTTGTCGGTCAAGCTTGGCATATGAGGGAGCTGTTGGTGTCTGAGGATCGCGTCGAAGCTCCATCGGGTGGAATCAACCATGGAAATCTTGGACTGATCTTCGCTGGGACATGAGTCCAGTATCAGGACGTAGAGGGATAATTAATGTGAGAACGGAAAGGTTCCCGTCTGACTCTGCCTCTAGCTGAAGTGGATGGCTTCTTGAAGTGCCCGATCACTCAACCAGATTCGGCCTCATCATCGTCCAGAACTTCGCCAACGACACGGCCGGTCTCGGGTAGTTTGGGCTCGCGGCAGGATCCCCAGGTGACGTTGGAAATAGCACCTCCCCAACCTGTGTGGCTCTGGGAGTGGGAATTGTTTCCGGTGGCAGAGCGCGAGCCAGATGCATGCGCAGACGATGGACGTCGGCGTTGGGGTGAGTTGAGGCTGGACACATCGAAATGCGGTGTCTGTTCGGCGTACTTCTTCCAAGGGTCATCGACCTTCAAATGGCTTGCCTCTTCATGAGAATGTCGGCGGTCGTATCTGTAGGTTGCGTGAGCGGAAGGATCGCTGCGCCAAGGTCGGTTCTGAGCGCCTCCTGAGTGACCGCGAGCCTCGGACTGGGCTTGTGCCCTTTCCTCCTGTCTCTTCCGGAATGCGGATGGGTTGAGATATTCTTGAGCGAGTTCGGAATACCCGCCGACGTGTAGATGATCAGCATGTCGAGGATTGATGGGTGCAGAGGTCGATGTCTTGGGAAGGTATTGTTGGGCGAGAGGGGAGACGCCGGCTTCGTACATTTGGCGACGAAGATGTTCAGGGTCTAGGCCGTGTTTGAAGTTGTGCCCTGGACCATGTGCAGCATCTCTTTTCGTCGAGCTAGTCCAAGATCGAGACGATCCTTCAGAAAGGAAAGGCCTTCCATGAGCATCATCGAAGTACGCATCTTTCGCCGAGGAAAGCTTATCGCTTCCTGGGGCCTGGTTATGGTGATGGCGCCCGAGCTCATCCCGGATATCACTGGTTCGTCCGTGAAGCCGCTCATTGAAAGAGACGGGCCTGCTCGACGAGATGCCAGCTGCAGGTGAGTCGGAATTTCTGACGATCGGCCGCCTGGGACCCCAGCTCAAGTCCCCGGGGGCTTTGCGAGCGTAGGATCCGCTGGCATGCTTCTTCGAGCCTTGTTTGCTTTGGTCCACAAGCGGCGAAGGAATATTCAGATGCCGGGCACTCGTAACCTTCCGCGGTTTGATGGGCGAAGAAGAATCCAGAACAGAACCGCTGTCGCTGTCATCGCCTTGCAGGATAGCGTCGCTGACATTAGACGCATCTTCCACAGTAGGACGCCTGTAGTGTGTGTGCACAGGCCTGCGATGAGGAGTCGAAGGGGAAGGTTTGTAGGGAACGGCAAGATTGGCCGAGGCCTGGACGGTGTGTTCGACAGGACGGGTTGCGTGGCGTTGCTGACGACGACGTTCCTGACGGGAGGCAGGCCTCGCCTGGTCGTTGACAGCAAGAGGGCGTCGATCGGTGAAGCCCCTCGGGGATGCAGAGCCCACACTGCTAGCCTCTGGTTCCTCCATGTTGTCCTAGACCAGTTAGCGAAGTTCGTCAAAGATACAGAGTACGTAGAACATACCGTGCCCAGCAGAGTTTCAGTCGGGTTCTTAGCTTTGCTGTTTCTCTTCTCGCGGCAGATCCTGCAAATGTTCGGGACAGGGCCATCACCCACATGGATGGGATGCTGTTCATGAAATTGCGTCGATCGGGCAAAGCCACAGCCTGAACACAAGTGGCCGTATTCTGCGGCAGGATACTTGTCACCAGCGAAATGGAGCTCCAAGCACTCGCCGCAGAGGTTCTTCCAGGGTGCCTTTCCCTTGCGCGTTAGGCGATCAAGATTATGCGATGCGGCGCGTCCGATGCCACAGCCGGAGCAGAAATGGCCATTTAGGAGTGAGGCGAGGGAGGCAGCTTTCTTCGTATCGGAAACCTAGTCGCGAGATGAAGACACCTTGCCGTTGTCGCCATGTTCGGACTGGGAAGGGATGTCACCGGCCTGAAGATTGCCAGAGTTCGTAGTCTCCCCTAAAACTCGTCGGGCGGGCTTGTCGTCGGTTCTGGAGGAAGCAGCCTGGCGCTGGGCCTTGCGGGCGGCGGCAGATCTCTGGTTGTAGTCCTCCTCGAGCTCAGCGACGGTTTTGAGGAAGTCGTTTGCGGGCATGGGCGCGCTCGAGGAAGCAACCTGCTCGGTGCTGGCGTTGTACCGGTGCGATGACTGTGAAAGATCAGAAGGACTGAGGCGATAGCGCCCGTTGGGTGACAAGCGCGAGCTGGACCGCGGCCCGGAGGAGACTGAAGAGAATTTGTGCTGGGTGTCGTCGATTTTCCGAGAAGATCTGCTCGTGCCGATATTGGAAGCACTCGCTCCATTGCTGCCACTGGACAAGGTGAGAAGGCTTGAAGAGTCGGAAACCATGGCGTCGTCCGAGACTCGAGAGGACGAATTGTGCATTTGGCGATTGCCATGCGAGCGTCTGCCAGGCCTACCGAGATAGACAGGCCTGACGTCGTCATAATCCGAATCCTCATCGGACTCATCGTAACCGTAATCGCGACCTGGCCCGCGGAGTCGAATCTCCCTGGGCTTCGGCCTGGGGTCCCGGTGTTTGCCGACGAGCTCGCGGGTGTTGATGCCAAAGGCTCCCCCGAGCGCCGCGAGGAGGGAGACCCTGCCGCCCGCCCTGCCGCGGCTGGGCATGTCGCGTCGCGTCGCAAGGATCACCGGGCGACGTTTGTGAGTGAAGTGAAGGGTCGCCAAAGGAGGATTGTCGAGGCCGGATCTGGAGCCTACTTCGATTGAGAAGATGAGTCGCTCGTTGGACGCAATTGTGTCTGAAGCTAACAATAGAGAACCATCGGCTGATGAATAAAGAAGAATAGGTTGTCGGGCGTCGGGATAAGTGGCGATGGAGGTAGACCAAGAGAAAGGGGAGAGGAGTGAATCGTATGAAGTGAAGGTGTAGATTGGTGAAGGGGCAGAGAATTTTCGGGTCAATTCGAAAATTAGAAGGGTCAAGCTTGTGGCGAAGAGAAGAGGGAAGGAACTGGAATTCTTGATGTGCTGCAGGTGCAGGAGCGAAAGCGGCAGAGTCAGAGTGGCCGCCGACATGGTTTTTGATGATAACCTCAGGAAACAAACATACAGATTGCTGATACACACCTACATAAGCCTATAGCACGGTTAGATGCGTGCAAGTTGCATTGTCTTACGACCAGCCATCACTGAATAGCGGCAAAGAGACACTCATGAAATTGTACATTGGTATACATTTACCATGCCTCTCTGCTCCTGTCTACGTGTCAGGCCTCTATGTCTCGGCCTATTTTCCCAACCAGAGCAAAAGAGAAGCTCACAGTCTATCACCGTGATGTTTCGTTCAACAAATGCCACAGCACCTTTGCTGTCTCTAGTCCACCCGAAGAACGCGAGGCCCGCGCTTCTTGGCGGCCTTGCTCTTCTTCTTCTGGCCCCTGTCAAAGGCACCTGCCGCAATGTGGCTCCGGCCAAGGTTGTCGAGATCCTTGACCTTGTAGATGCGGATGATCCAGTTCTCACTGGTAAAGGCCTCCTCGATGGTGTCCAGAGTAGGACCAGTCTCCGGGAGACGCACGCCGCGGACACGGTCTTGGGCCTGGCCGGGCGGGAAGAGAGTGTGGTAGTTGTAGTAGGACATCTTGTACCTGGAACATATGTGTTAGCATCAATTTTGTCGACGAGATTGCGGTGCTTTTGCTTACATCAAGCTGTTCTTCATGGTCTCGGTGGCGTCGCCGTCGACCTTGTACTCTCCACGGGAGGTGAAGAAGCTGCGCTCCTGGACCTCATCGGGCCAGATGCCCTCGGCAATCCTCACCATCCAGAGGAACTTGTTGATGTCGTCGCCCGAGTAGCCGAGAAGGCCACCAAAGACAACAAGAACGTAGTCAACCTCGTGGGCTCGCATGATGGAATAGCTCACCTCCTCGTTGGAAGCCATGGCCTTGCCGACGGTGGCGATGTGGGTGTTGTTCCATGTGTTGTTGTCGACAAGCGTGGGCCTGTCAGCCATGCCACCGATCTGGTAGCCGTAGTCCCACCAAGACATGATCTTGGCGTCCTCATCAGTGTTCTGGCGGAGCCATTGGTAGGCCTCACGGTAGTCGTCGATGATGTGCTGGCTGCCGTCGGGCATGCGGGATGCCAGGACAACCGAAGGTGACGAGTAAGCGTTGGAGGTGACCCAGGTGCAGTGCATGACGAAAATGATAAGGTAGCCGAACATGCCACCACCCATGATGAACTTGGACAGGTTGCTGTAGATACCGACATAGGGAGAGCTGGTCGACCTGAGGCCAGAGTGCTTGGCCTTCTTAGGGGTCTCGGGCGCATCGGCGGACTTGCCGTCATCGGGCGCCTCGGGTGACTCGGCGACGAGGTAGATATCCAGGATCTGGGAGGCGGCAATGGCGGCCGCAACACAGACACAAGGAGTGAGGGTAAGCATCAGACGAACCATGACGCCGGCGAAATAAGTGCCGCAGAGAGCATAGACAACGATGAAGACATGCTCATCGCGGAGCTCCTGGAAGCAGAGGTATACGCCGGCGGGGAACAGCCAGATGAGGAAGTTGAGATCAAAGAAGAAAGCGGGCCACGCGGTAGGCTGGTGCTCGGAGACGGATGCAATGATGGGAATGTGGATCTTGGCGTAGCTCGTATCCCAGAGAGAGTAGAAACGGCCACCCCACGGAGCGATGTAGCCGAGGGCAGTAATGGCGACGAGACCGCCGACGCCGGAAGCGAACAGGGCCACGAGGAAGAAAATGACGAACTTCTTGAACTGCTCCTGGCTCATGTGTGCGCGAAGGTAGTCCACAAAGGCGACGAACTGGAGGAATCCGAAGACGCCTAAATCACCAGTTAGGTCTGGGCAGAAGACAGCACCATTTGTACTTACCGAGGGCAGGCATGTGCTCGCTGGTCTTCAGGGGCAGGAAGCCGACGAAGGGGATGTTGTAGCTGGCCAGGGTACCGATGGCGTACCAGGTAGTGTAGCTGACGTACAACCTGGGGCTGTAACGGCCCATGACAAGAAGGGTCAGGGCGTGGAGAGGCAGCAAGTTGGTGATGAAGGCATATCCACCCCAGGAGGCGACCATGTAGCCGTAGAAGAGGGCGGTAGTAGCACCCCAGAGCATCGAGCCGAGCTTCAGTGCCTTGATCCAGAGGTAGAAGGTGAGAACGAGAATGAAGATGGCGATGGCCTCGTTATCGTAGCTACCGGCGACAGATCGCGAGATGTAACCCGGAGCAATGCCCATGAAGATGGCGGCAAGGAGGCCGGCGGAAGGCGAGGGAGTCAGCTCATTGGTGAGAAGGTACGCAGCAAAGGCCGTCAGACCAGAGAAGGCGGGGGCGAGAAGGACACAGATGTTGCGGATATCGACGGGGATCGCGATGGCGCGCAGGGCGTAGTAGATGACGCCGCTGGTGACCATGAGGCCGGGGTACAGGGTGCCTCCGGTAACCCGACCGAGAGGGTGCCATGTGCGGTCATCGAACCAGTCCCAGAAGGATTCGAAGCCATTGGCAACCAGGTATTTTGTCGCGCGGAAGTTGAACCAGGGGTCGACTGTACAGTGTCAGCTTGTCGATACTCGGGGCGATGCGAGGCGGGGACAGCAGGAGTGACGAACATTCGTGGATGATTGATTCGAAACCTATAGGAAGGACTCAAGTTAGTGATACGAAGCTTCAAAAATACTGCCGGGGCCGATTGGCCCAAGGCTGCAAGGCGAAGTCGTGACCAGGTGGCCAACGATGGAGGGGGACGTACGAATGACGGAGAATAAGCGACTGGCGATGGCAGTGGCTGCGATCAAGCAGAGAATAACAATCCGAAGCAGCGCCCTTGTATTCTGCGCGCTGCCTCCGGGAGTGCTATCCAGCGATTGGGCCGACATGGTTGCTGGCCTCGTTGTGGAAAGCTGGTCGCTGGAGTTGACGATTGAAGGTACGAAGATGGCGTCGTCGGCTTGTAGTACTCGCAGCACTTCGAAGAAGGACAGCTTGAGCTTCGGGAGCTCGTTTATGGGGGGCGCAAGGGTCTAAGCCGTGCAGAACGGCTATTCCAATATTGGAGCATCTTATCGGCGATAACGAATGGATAACAATGGATATGCACGTGGCGGGTTGCGATGATGGGATGATGGCACATGTGAAGTGCACCAGGTTAATCCAAAGAACTCGGATTGAACTCCAGAGAGCATGCTAGACATTGAAACGATTACAGACGGCTATTGGTAGTTGTTCAAGTCCGTGTGTAGCAAGACAAGGCTTAATGCCTCTGCTCCCATGGTCAAAGACCAAATGCCGTGAAGCTTGTGTCAAGTCCATCATACAGGTATTTACCACGCCACTGCAAACGACACGAACTGATCAATGACTCTTCAAATTAAGTCATGCTGAGCGTATTGTACACATGTACATCCAGTCAAGGAGGCGTAAGAAAATGTCTATGCAGTGACAGCAGGCCCGCATTGTCCACGCGACACTGCCTTCTGTCGGAAAGCCACCCGTCTATTCCACGGCTTTCATCTCAAGGGACTCATTGTTGTCCTGCTCAGGGATGTCCTCGAGTCATCGGTCGCTTCTATTCGTCCCAGCCCGTCATCGTCGCCAGATCGCGACCATCCTTTTACGGGTTCTCCTTCACCAGGGTGTTGAAGAAAGCCTCGAGGTCGAACTTGGGGTCCATAGGGTCGGTAACAACTATGGAATTGTTAGCATGCTTGTCGCAACCGACGGAGATGCTTGCTCGCAGCTGAATGATGTCCCGAACCCGAAGGAACAGGCCAGCATTGCCGGAGGGTGACATACCTCCGCTAGCCTTGGCCGAGGTATCGACGGGGGCCTGCTTCTTTGCCCACTCGGCCTTGGCCTGATCTATCAACTTCTGCTTGTGCTCGTACTCCTTGTGCGCGGCGGCAGCCTTCTGGCTGGAGTTGATCGACCTCTGGTGGGAGAAACCGTAGAACACACCCAGGCCGAGGGCAGTGTAGCGGAGGACCTGCATTCCAATCGTGTCAGTACGAGCTCTGATCTGATGCGCAAGGCAGTCCTGGGTAGGTGCAGGCGCCGTGTTGTCGTCGTCGTGCCGGGTGCGGTCGAGAGGTTGGGAGGCGTGTCACTGTAGGGAAGACGGGACTCATCGTACGTTGACGCCGGACTTGGCAGACATTGTGAATGAAAGTGTGTCTTTCGGACGCGACTGGGTTTCGAAGAGGTCGAGGATTGATCGGGCAGTGCGCGGGTCGACAATGGCTGGCAATTGGCCCGTTCGAGGGAAATAGCAGATGGTCGTCAAGGGTGAAGTTTTGGTGAAAAAGCTCCCCCGTCTCCGGGCGCTCGGGAGAAACCGCAGATTTTCCGGTTGGGCCAGTTCCTGGGCGGGAGCTCGGACGACGGGTAGCGCTGCTGACCAGTCGCTGGCTGACTGTACGTCCTGCCTGTTTTGCCGATCTATTGCCGGTAATCACGTGCTCTCCAACGGCGCAAAGAGCGGCCAGACAACTTCGACATGGTCCGTGCTGGCATGGAGCTTTCCAATGTTCAATCAGCGAGCAGGGGTCCACCCCCAACTTTCATGAGTCGCGACGCGGCACTGCATAAAGAGTCCAGTTCAATACAAGCTTCATCTCCAAAGCAGCATACCTGTCCAATTGCCTCGACACCAGTGGCTTGGCTCACTTCTTCCACCTTCGTGACTTTTGCGATCGGCCCTCTTCCGGCAGCACCTTCATTCGGGCATCAAGCTCCAACACCTTCCACCAGTACCGGCCGGGTCCCGCCATGGGATTCAGGAGAGCCCGCCATGCAACAAAGACGAGATGAGATCCTTGCGAAGAAGGCAAAGCTCGCGGAGCTTAAGCGGCAGAGGGAGCTCAGGGCAAGCCAAGCGTCGTCAAGTCGACAGAGCATGGGAAGCCCGAGCGAGGTCAGCAGCAGCTTCCCTCTTACAACCTCCTGAGATGCACTAACCCAAGAAGCAGCTGATTGCACCGACTCCTGGCCGCGCCGACAGCCGCCGCGATATCGAAGCTCTGATCAACACTCTTGTGGGAGATAGCAGGCCAGGCTCTACGGGAGGCGCTGCTTCCCCTGCCACCAAGGGCAGCCGACCAAACAGCGTCCTGAGCGCCGGCGAGATCAGCAACGAGACGTCCGAGTTCGCAACCGCTGCCTCTACGGGCCAAGCTGCGCAGACACAACATCAACCACCCCCGCCCCCACCGACACTCACGACGATACCCCTAGAGACCGTTTTCGAATGCCCCCCTTCCCCAGTGAAGGAAGTGTTCTCATACAGCAAGGGGGTGCAAACGACAGAAGAATGGACGCAGACGGCCAGGCCGAGGGCCACTTCCATGTCCGACAATGACGATCTTCCCGGTACGACCTCTACGCCCAGCAAGCGGATGAGCAGAAGAGAACGAGACCGGGAGGAGGAGCTGCGGCAGAATATCCGGCGAGAGGTAGAAGAAGAGCTCAAGGCGACACGGGAGGCTCTGGCAGAAGGAGGACATTCGCAGGAGAGCCAATCAACCAACTATCCCTTGCGGAAGCTTACGGACGAGGAGCTCGGCGCTGTCACTGTCGATCCCGACTTTAGCGACTTCCTCGACAAGTCGACCAAGGTCATCGAGCGAGCGCTAGACGAAGAGTACGATATCCTAACCGACTACGCCAACGTCGAGCATGACGTGGACGACGCAGATGACGAGAGTGGGAATACGGGCGGCCGAGGCAAGAGGAGGGTCAAGGAGGTCGCGCAGTTCTTCGATGAGCGGTGGTCCAAGAAGCGGATGATCAGCAGCATTGACTTCTCGCCCTTCGCCCCGGAGCTTCTCCTGGCTTCTTACACCAAGAACCCCACAGCTCCCAACGACCCTGACGGCCTGGTGCAAATCTGGAATATGCACATGCACGACCGACCAGAGTACATCTTCCATGCGCAGTCCGACGTGCTCACCGCCAAGTTCTCGCCCTACCACAGGAACCTCATCGTGGGCGGTTCTTACAGCGGCCAGGTCCTCCTCTGGGACACCAGAGCCAAGTCCGCCCCCGTCCAGAAGACCCCTCTGACCGGCTATGGTCACACACACCCCGTCTACTCAGTAGACATCATCGGCACCCAAAACGCGAACAACATCATCTCGTGTTCGACGGACGGTGTCGTGTGCGGCTGGAGCATGGATGTCTTCGCGCAGCCGCAGGAGATGCTCGAGCTCAAGGCGCCCCCGTCTTTCAAGATTGAAGATATCAGCCCGACAACCCTCGGCTTCCCCCAGGCCGACCCGACCTTCTTCCTCGTCGGCAGCGAAGAGGGCACCATCTTCCCGTGCCACAGGTACGACAGAGCAGGCGCCAAGGCAGGCATCGACTCGCGGTTCAGCTACAAGGGCCACACGGCGCCGGTCATGTCTGTGGACTTCCACCCGGCCCGCGGCCCCGTCGACCTCGGCGACCTCGTCCTCTCGTCGTCGCTCGACTGGAGCGTGCGGCTCTGGAAGGTCCGCGCGCCAGCCGCGACGTCCGCGGCCGGCGGCGAGGGCACCGTCTCCCCCCTCATCGACTTTGTCAGGGAAGACGTCGTCTACGACGCGCGGTGGTCGCCGATCAAGCCGGGCGTCTTCTCCCTCGTCGACGGCGCCGGCTGGCTCGAGCTGTGGGACATGACGGTGGAGACGGAGGAGCCGGTGGCGCGCATCACGCCGAGCGCGCGCAAGGACGGCAGGACCATGCTCTCCAAGAGCCTGAACAAGGTGGCGTGGGAGCCGTCCGAGGGCAAGCGGCTGGCGACGGGCGGCATCGACGGGACGCTCACGGTGTTCGAGGTGTCGTCGGGCCTCGGCGGCAAGGATCAGGTCAAGGCGGAGGAGTGGACGAACGTGAAGAAGCTGATCAGCCGCATCGAGGCGGTCGGCGTCAACGGGGCCGTGGCCGTGTAATAGTTGCTTTCTTGCATCGGAGGCGAGACGTCTGGTCTGAGTGTGGTCTGAGAGCCGTCGGCTTGTGCTGTAGATGTTGGCAAGCGCGCATCCTGTATACCCCAGGTGGAACTATCGTATTGAACTTAATCTCGTCTTTGCCGTGCCTTGAGCCCTCTTCAAGCTGATGATACTCCCTTCTCCAGGCGAAGCTTGGGCCTACTCGGCCGCCTGGGGCCATGCCCCTGTCTGCTGAGTCATCACTCCCAATAAAATATCTGCCACCACAATCTCACGGCCTCTGTCTCTCTCTTCCTTTGCACGTCAACAGACACGGTCTGCCTCAGGACGGCTCACATTTTTCGTGACAATGCTATGGTAAGTCACTTCCCACTTTTTACAAAATCACCAAGACGATATGATGAGCAACCTAGAATTCTGCAATGCTCAAGGCCGCCTCGGCGGCCACCTGTGGAAACATTCTTACACATTACACTTACGCTGAACCGCGTCTCAACGAATTTCATTTCAGGCTACAAAAGGCACGCTATGGACTCTCGAACGTTTCGCTGACTCGACCAAAGACCTAGAGTAGAAACCCCGTCCCGTCTCGAGTGAGATGCAAGTGCTGCTCAGGTGTTGATGTGCGAGCCGGCCGGGTACCGGTCGCCCGCGACCTCGAACTTGGCCAGCGTCGCGTCAATCTCCGCCATCTCGTCGTCCGTGAGGTCGACGTGCCGCGCGTTCTCCTCGACGCGGGCCGCGGTCGTGGCGCCGGGGATGGGGATGATGACGGGCATGCCGGGCCTGCGCTGGAGGGCCGCGACCCAGCCGAGCGCGAGCTGGGCGGGCGTGCAGCCCTTGCGGGCGGCGAGGGCCTCGACCTGCGCGACGAGCTCGAGGTTGATGTCGAAGTTGCCCGGCTGGAAGCGCGGCATGTGGTGGCGGAAGTCGCCGGCGGGGATGTCGTCCTTGGAGCGGATCTGGCCCGTGAGCAGGCCGCGGCCGAGCGGGGAGTAGGCGACGATGGGGATGCCGTGGCGGGCGCAGGCGTCGGCGACGCCGTTGGTCAGGACGTCGGTGGCGAAGAGGGAGAGCTCGACCTCGACGCAGGCGATCTTGGTGAGGGCGGCGGCCTCGTCGATGGTGGCGGCCGAGACCTCGGAGAGCGCGATGGCGCCGACCTTGCCGGTCTGGATGTACTCCTTTTCGATGACGCCGAAGGTCGTGGCGAGGGGGACGGAGTGGTCGCGGCGCGCGCACTCGAAGACCTCGATGTGCGTCTTGCGCGGGCCGAGCTGCGCGAGGCAGTTGTCGATGGAGCGGCGGACGTTCTCGGGGGAGCCGTCGGGCGCGAGGTTGGGCCGCGCGGCGCCCTTCATGCTGATGACGACCTTGTCGGCGTCCTCGGGGTACTTTTCGAAGTAGGCGCGCAGCAGGGTCATGCTGTTCGCCTCGGGCGTGCCGTAGAACTCGCCGGCGTTGAAGAAGTTCATGCCGTGGGCGAGGGCGGCGCGCATGGCCTCGAAGGCCTGGTCGTGGGGGACGGGGTTCTCGCGCCAGGTGAAGCCCATGAGGCCGAAGCCACGGGTGCCGACCTCGTGTCCTGCGACTTTGGTCATGTTGATGTTATGTGCGTGTGGTGTGGTAGTGTTGAATGTGAGAAGGTTCAATTGACTCCTGGTCTTATCGTCGTGATGATGTTTTGATTGAGGCTTTTGTCCGAGATGGAGACAACAAAAAGAATCGAGGCGGGGCACGGGGCTGCTTCTTAACCATTTATAGACCAGATCTATGACGCCCTTTCCCTCGCAGTGACGAGGCCCGCAGATAATCCATGACCATTCGCAACCCTCTTTCCGTGTAACAACGAAGCCATCATCAAGAAGCAAGTGTTCGAGTTACCAGGCCTAAAGTCCGGCCTTGGCGCTTAAGACCGGCAGAACTCATCTCGTTCGGACTTGAGGTTTGGCTTACCGCTTAGTCATGCAACCGCACAAAACTCCAAACTGGAGCCACTGCACCAGCCCCGACCGAGGCTTACTGGTGTGGCTCGTTTGGCTGACGAGTGGCTTCGCCATCTGGAGAGGAGTTATCGGACTTAGAGAGGCTGCATTGATCGTATGGTCAACACATCAACGTGAGCAAAACATGTCATGAAGCAATCCTCTTCTCAATCATAGAAAGGGGTGTAAATTGTGTGCCTGGGATTCGTTGGAATAATGACATCTCTCCATGCCGGCACTCCAGACTCCAGACTAACTCCAGACAAACAGCAAGATCCTTCTCCGTAAGCCTCTCCCTCATCCGACCTCGGAACAGCAACACCATCACAGTCAAATATCAACAAGCATATCCTCCACCTCCCTCTCCCCAAGCGCAGCAGCAGCAGCCGCCTCATGCGCCGCCTCCATCCTCCTCTCCCTCGCAGCCCTAACCCTCTCTATCTTCTCCTCCTCCTCCGCCCTCGCCTGTCCCATCCCCGCCGTTGCCACATCCTCCGTCACCCCCTCCCTCGACGCCAAGATCCTCTTCAACGCCTCCGCCTCGCGCATGTTCATCACCAGCCACGCCGGCAGCTCCTTGAGCCCCACGCCGCGCAGGCCCTCGGGCATCAAAGGCACGACGTGCTTGTACCTGCAGTGCGCGCCGAACCTGCACGTGCCGTGGTGGCAGTAGTGTCTGCACGGGCTGCCGGGAGGGGCAGGAGAAGGCACGCCGCCGCCGGCGCTGGACGGGAACGGCTTCTTCGCCTTCTTGCCCGGGTGGGCGGGGAGGTGCTGCGCTGCGGCGGCGGAGGCCGAGGCTAAAATGTGGTCGACGGGGGCGCTGCCGGACTTCTTGGGCGCTTTGGCGGGCTGGTTCCTGGGGCGGTCTGTGTCTGTGTCGCTTGAGGCTTGGGAGAGGTCGGGGCCGCTGACGGTTGAGCCGGAGGCGGCGCTGCCGCTGCTGCTGGCGGGCGTGTCAGCCGGGGTTGTGGTGAAGGATTTGTGGTCCGTGTCCGCGGGGGTGAAGCGGAGCTTGTAGGTGCCAGCGGGCCTGTCGAAGGTGCCGATGCTCTTCATGCCGTTGACCTGGGCGGTGCTGAGGTGGCGGTCGAGGCCGTCGATGCTGATGTAGTCTGGTAGGAGGTCGATGGGGATCAGGGGAACGAGACGGGCAGGATGAGAGGGCGAGATACGGGGACGGATGAGGAAGTGTGTAGAATGGAGACTCTTGGGGAGGTTGTCGTTTGACGTGTAGTCGGCAAAGAGATAGTCTTCAGTCTTTGCCTGGCTGGCTTTGGTGGTGCTCTCGCGGAGAGGACTGTGCTTGGAGCTGTGGATGCCCTTGGGCCGATGCGTGAGGTGTACCTCTGGGGATGTCATCTTGAATGATGCTCACTGGCAGCGAAATGTCAAGATAGAAGCAGATATGTCAAAGGATGAGAGGATCCAAAGCTCAGAGGTGCTGACGTACTAGTTTCCCAGACCATGCCAGCAATACTTCCTGAGGAAGGGAAGATGAAAGCAAAATTCGGCATGCTCGCTCGTTTATATGCTCAGTCTGTCATTCCCTCTTTCCCCCTTTTGCAAACAGACATGCGGCAAACGCCAGACAGCAATCTCCAAGCACGCAAACGCCAGCGGACAACTCACCTCACCTCACCTCCACCCGGATAGTCGCCTCCAGCCCATCAACACAAAAACCCAGCTGCCGCGGCCCGTCCACGAGCTCCACCTCCCTCTTCACCCACTGCCCGCCGCCCGCCAGCTCGACCTTCTCCCCCTGCGCGGCCGCCACCTCCTGCTCCCTCCTGAGGTCCTCGTCCAGCGCCCTCGCATCCGCGTCATCGTCGTCCTCCTCGCTGTCGTCGCCCACCTGCTCGTCATACCCGCCCACGGGATCCCACTCGCCCGTCTCGTACACGAGGCGCAGCGACAGCGGCGGCGCGTCGAAGATGCGGCCCGCGATGCCCTTGACGGCGTACACGTCGAAGGAGCGCGGTATCTCCGTCGTCGCGGCCCTGGCACGCTCGCCCTCGAGGCGGAATTGCACCTTGACGAGACGCGCCTCGAGGAAATTCGGGTTGACCTCCTCGCGCCGCAATATGTCCGGCTCGCCGTGCAACTCGCAGAGGCTCGCGTAGCGCGGGTGCTGCGTGAGGACGGACGACTCCTGGTCCTCGGGCACCGAGGCGAGCTGACGCGCGATGCGCGAGAGGTAGAAGAGCTCGGCGTTTGTGCGCTCCTGCGCGCTGACGGCGGAGAAGTTGAGGGAGCGGAGGCCCGGGAGGCGAGCGACGGCGATCATGTAGGCCTCCTCGGCCGTCTTGGCCTGCGTGTTCAGGGACGCCTTGTCGACGGGGGCCGGGCTGTTGTAGACGGGGTTGTGGGAGATGCGCAGGGCCGTGAGGGACGGGATCGAGTTGGGCAGGTCGTCGATGAAGGACCACGAGGCGATGTCGTTGTAAGACACGTCGAGGAAGACGAGGGAGGGGGCGAAGGTCGGTTGCGGGACGTCGAGAGACGGGGTGATGGTGGAGATGGAGTTGCCTTTGAGCTGGAGGCTCTTGAGGGCGGTGAGAGACTTTAGGGGTGCCAGGTCGGCGAGGGAGGTGAATTCGTTGAACTCCAGGCTCAAAGTCGTCAGTGATGTCGTAAGTGATCCGAGGCCACTTTGCGGAATCGACGAGAACTGGTTCAAGCTGGCGCTGAGCTTGGTCAGTGACGGGAACCCGGATGCAATATCGACAATGCCCTCCCACGAGAGCAACGTCTCCTCGAGCTCCAGGTCCGTCACGCCATCAAAAGCATCCTCAAAACTGCCCACTCCCTCCTCATGCAGCAGCTGGAACCGATTCCCACTAGACACGTCCGTCAGCATCCCAGATCAATCAGTTCACACAACGCGCGCAGGAATACATACTTCAAACGCAGACTCTTCAAATCCCTCAGCTCGCGACAAATCTTCACCACAGTCCGGAACGACTCGAACAGGTTCCGACTCAAGTCCAGCTCCGCGATGATCGGTCCCGTCTCCCGGATCGTGCGCCCGCCGTCCTCGAACTGCACGTCCCACGCGATGCGCATGCCGTCAAGAATCACAATCTTGAGCTCCTCGACCCGCGCCAGCTGCCGCCTGATCTTGTCGAAGCCCACCTCCTCGGCCACCTTCTTGCCAAAGTACACAATCTCAATCTCCGGGTTGCGGTGCTTCGCGGCCTGCGCGCCCCCGTTCTCCGTCGCGTACTTCTCGTACAGGGCCGCGATGAAGCTCTGCGGCGCGTCCGCCGGGCGCGAGGGGCGCACGAAGGACGCGGCGGTGGGGGCCTTTGACAGGCCTGTGCACTGTCAGTGACATGTCCCTTCCATACTTATAAAAACGTCATGGAGCCTACATTCGAAGTAGCGGACGTCTTTGTGGCGGCCGTCGTGCTTGCCGCGGGACGCATCGTCCCATTCTACGCCGAGCCAGCTGCCTGTCGTACCGGCAACGGCGCCGATGTAGCGGACGGTGCAGAGCACGCCATCGTAGGAGAGGCGTTGGCCGACGTGGTGGCTTTCAGACATGGTGCTATAAGCGGGGGTTCATGGTGCGTCGCGGTGGTGTCCTGGTTGAATTCAATCCATTGAAGTTGCGGCCAAGATGGCGAGAGTGGATGCAATGTGACGTGAGTGGGATCGCTCACGACTGTTAGTGCATGGCACTGTCACCCACCCACACCCTAACATTTTCAACATTCAAGCTCAAATTGATTTTCTCAACTCATAACGTGCGACTACAGACTCAGAATATGCTACAATTTGCCTGTGAGATCCCGCGGGTAACCTCCTACAGCTTCGCCTTGCCGTCACCGACAACCTTCATCAGCGCCCGCCCGTTGCTGAGGCACACCTTGCCGGCCTCGACCTTGACCTGGAAGCGCACGTCCTCCCAGCCATCCTTGCTCTCGCCCGTCCGCCACATGTCGACGACGAGCTTGTCGCCCGGCTTGACGGGGCTGGCGAAGCGCGCCTGGTACTCCTTCATGTTGGCCGGGTCGCTCCCACCAAAGGCCTGGAGCAGGATGTGCGCCGCCGCGTTCCACGAGTACAGGCCGTGCATGATGGCGCCGCCGAAGCCCATCTTCTTGCCCGGCTCGGGCGTGGCGTGCAGCGGGTTGTAGTCGCCGTTGAGGCGGTACAGCAGCGCGGACTGGGCGGTGGTCTGGTGGGTGACGGTGGCGTCGGGGGACTTGCCCTTGGGCGGGGCGAAACTCTCGGTCGCGGGGCCCTTGGGGCCGCCCCAGTTGCCCTGGGCGATGTAGAAGGAGGAGCTGGTGATGCGCGAGTAGACGTCGCCGGAGGAGACGTCGACGAGGTCCGTCTGGGTGTCGACGACGGTGCCGGGCCTGCCCTTGTCGTAGACGCCGATGACCTTGGTGCGGGACTCGAACTTGCGGCCGGCGCTGGTGGTGGGGAGGGCCTTGAAGAGCTCGATCTTGCGCTGGCCATCGACGACGCGGCGGGCGTCGAAGGCGGGAACGCCGGGGATCTGGACGGCCTTTTGGGCGGCGTAGAAGTCGATGACTTCCTGGGTGTCACCCTTGAAGGCTGGAGGGGTCCAGGTCAGTGCCGAGGCATGTGAGAGAGGCGGGGAGACTGGAAGGACTCACTCAGGATGATGGGATAGGTAGGGAAGACGGCAAAGTTGGGATGGAGCTCCTAGGACTTGTCAACCACGACACTTGAGAATCGGACTGTTGGCCAACTCACGTAGAGGAAGTGAAGCTCATCATCCGTGCAACCGACAGTGTTGGCGAACAAGAGCACATCGCGCTTGAGCCAGGAAACCTCCTGTCGGGGATATTCGAAACCAACACCGGGGCCGCTCATTGTGAGGTGTAAAGATGAAGATTGACAGTAGATCTGGAAGCTGAGTGTGTGAAGTGGGAGGAGAGAAGTTGGAGGAGAGGAGCTGCAAGATGGATGAAGCATCAATTCTAATCAGATCTTGTCCCCCGGCATTGGCTCTCGGTAGCTCCTGACGCCAGCTAACCAACCCACTGGCAGCCAAGCTCGGGGAAGCTCTGCAATGCCGAGGTTCGCTGTGGGGTCCAGCCGATCCCCGCATCTGGGCCGCTGACTGATTACCTCAGCGGCCTAACTTCACTGGACTCCCCTGCACCTGGACCTTGACCTCGGCCACCTCACCTCATCCACTGCATTCAACTTCCTCACCAAGTCAGTAAAACGCTGTCCAATTGACAAGTCGCTGCCCTTTGTATACTCTATAAGAGAAAGAAAAAAAAATGCGCATGAGCACCACCTGGCCGCTTTTGACTCGCTTCCCTCTGGTGTCCCCGATCATCACAGATCTAGTCCCCCGAAGTGCTCACGTTTGAGGTCATGCAGGCGGTTGCGAAGAGCCACAGAGCCCAGCGAGCAATCCGAGTCGGCCCCGCATTGAAAAAAGAACGAGTCCGCAAAGCAGCCGAGGACCGTTCTGAAGCATACTTCTAGTGTTGGCTTCTCGAGCGGATCCGTGATGAACCATATCCTGTAGGCCACCGAAGTGGCAAGAAGGGAGGTCGGATGCGCCTTGCCGAGATTACACTCTTTCGGCTGCAACGCACTGGCCATGAATCTCGTCATGGCAACTCGAGCAGCGTTGCGCTTCTCCTCCAGCATGGCTATGGTCGTGTCAGATGGGCATTTGCCAGGTTGCAACATTGGGTGAGGATTATTCGAGGTACTTGCCACAGACTTTGTAGTCCAGCTTGGCCCCTTTGTCCTTCCTCCCATCCAAATCGAGGTAGGACCCGGAATATCTGGTGATGAGACGGCCAGAGATGTACTTGAACATGATCTTGTTGCCGAATTGGTTCGCTACTTGCAGGAGTTGAGCGAGCTCGGGACTTTGGACGTGGTCACAGAATCTTGGGAATTTGCGTTCAAACCACATTTCGATGAAGGGCTTGAGTACCTTACGGAGTCCGTATTTTTGGGCCATGGAGGAGAAACCCACGATGTCTCCTGGCTTCGCCCGGAGGATCCAAGTCTGATCGTAGTGGTGAAGGACGCGGAGGGCGCCAAACAGCGCATCCCTGTCTTCTTCATCGATACGTATCTCTTTGCGTGGTGGTTCGGAATACAAGGAAGGTGGAGGCATACAGGCATCGAGGCGCCGTGCGAAGAATTTGGAAGATTTCCTTAGGACAGCTTCCATGGCCACGGTGCGTATGCCATAACCGGAGGCTGTCACGATGAGATTCACGTTGTAGTGTATGCTTCGAGGATTGTTGGGGACCAGATGCTCGTCGACAATATGTTGCATGATGTCGATTCGGGGAGGACTATTTCCAGAATTGGTCGATAGCGACAGAAGCACAGCCTGACCGAAGCAAAAGTGTAAGGGAATGCTGTGCTGGATATGCTGGCGGATGATTGTGTGAGCGGGAGGGAAGAACATGGTCAGGCAGAGAAGTTCAGACGGGCATTTGGATCACCTCGATTACTGTATTCCATGTCTCTTGAAACGACGGGGAAGTGAGGCCCAGGTTCTCCAGGAAGAGCAGTAGCGACTCTTTTCAGGCTTGGGAGGTCTTGCCTTCGGGCTAATGTAATACATTTGTCGGATCAGCCTTGTCTTAACTGTCTGGTAGCACTTGAACATTCCAACAATTCTCTAGGCATCTCTTCCTACCCCGAGTCTGATATTTTTCATCTGGAAGACAACTCTATTTTTCTTGCTCTTGAAAACGCCCTTCTTTGTTCTTAAGCTGCTGGCCTGGCTATCATCATATCACAGCTCCCAGCGCCTTCATCGAACAGCACACCGTCTTTCGAGCCAAACTGATATCCTATGCTAGGATGCATTTTACCCAAGTACACCCCTTCCTGCTCGTCATATATGTAAAAGTACTCTTTAACCCGCCTAGAACCCCTGCATTCACTCATTACATCTTTTGAATATCTGTCTACTTGCCCTCACATCTTCCTACGCGAGGCGGCCGTCCCGCTGTGATGTCTTGTTCATTCACTCATCATGGCTCCCGTGTATGTCTGTCCCTTCTGGATATTCCTTGAGCTTTGTCTGGTGTGCCTTTGCTTTCCTCTCTTCTTTCTTCTCATCTCATTCCGTCCAGCTTCTGAGCTGTCTCGCCTTTCACCGCTTTCTTTGCTCTTCCACTTCTTGCCAGCACTCTTCTTGGGCCTTTGCTTTGCATCTTTGAAGATGGCCTCCTACTTCTCTCAGCAGGAGGACGCTGACCTGGATCTCGTAGGCTCCGACGCCGAGGACAATGGCAGGGGTCGCGAGAGTCCCGGCTCAGGTCCTGAGGATTCCGAGTCGGGCGACGAAGGCTCTGAGTTTGCTGAAGAGATCATAGTCGCCAAGGATCCGGATGTCGTTCTCATCATCGGGACCATTCGGCGGCTCTGCGTGCTCGTCGATTCCCATATCCTCAGCGGCTCCTGCGAGTTCTTCCGCGTCCTTTTCAGCCCCAGCTGGAAGGAGGGTCAGAAGCTCGCCGAGGCGCAGCAGTATGGCGCGCTCGCCGAGATCGAGCTGCCCGAAGACGACGCCGACGCCATGCTCTTCGTCCTGCGCCACCTGCACCGTCGCAGCGCGGACAACCCGGCCCGCCCCAGCCCACAGCTCACCAAGAACATCGCCATCGTCACGGACAAGTACGACCTGGTCCATCTCATGACGTTCCGCTACCGGTACCTGCTCGAGCCGGACTCGCTCGACGGCCTGTCCGTCGAGGACCTCAAGGACCTCACCATCGCCGCCGTCGCCATCGGATACATCAAGCCGTTCAAGCGCTTCTCCGCCAGGCTTCTCCTCATCTTCACCGGTTCCTGCTCCGATCTCTTCGAGGACGGCACCTACTTCAAGCCCATCTCCGAAGACGTGGCCCGTAAGTCCAGAACACCCGCTCCGCATGCCATGTCCCGATGACTGAACACTCGGCACAGAAGCCATCGGAGACAAGCGCGAGCACTGCCGCGGCGTCCTGATTCGCTCCCTCCGCAGCTTCACGCACGACCTGCGCGCCGTGCGCTGCGACTGTGGCGCCGCGGCCATCGCCGCATCCAGGTTCCTGCGCGGCATCTCGCCCGTCTTCCACGAGACGAAGATGTCGGGCCGCCTGCGCCTCGAGCAGTACTATCGCCTCGCCCGCACCCGGTGCGTCCACAGCATGTCTCATCTGCAGGACGGCTGCATGTGCCCCGTGTACAAGGCTTTTGCTTGGACGGAGAAGCTCTACAGCCTCATCGACGACTTGGCGGGCGTTGTTGACGGGGCCGAGGCTGAGGCGAGGGAGGGTGCCGACACGGAAGGGTTTAGATTTCGGTATTGACTTGGACCGCGGCACTAATGACAGGCCGAGGGAAGCGAGAGGCCTGTCGCATGGCAAGAAATGATGGGCCTTTGCTTCTGATGTTTTGACGGCCACGGGAGAGTTACGGGCAAGGAGAGCCGCTGGTTAGTCTGGATACCCAGGGCCGATACTATACTGAGGTCTTCATGCCCAGTCTCGATGGTACCACGAGATAGCTAGATATCTCAACACATTTTGACAAATTTGTTGTCCCCGTTATGGTAAATTGACTTCATCCGGCAAGAGGTTTCTTCTACGGTTCTATGATGTGCTCTCTGAATGTCTCTATAGTCAAGTCGGAGAAGCTCGGCTATCCTTTGGCGAAATATCCATAGACTGAGAATGGTGTCACCCGGTCCGAGAAGGTCCCTTCCCACTGCCTCTCTGTGATCTTGGTCTTTGCTCGAGACGGAAAGACTACAAGTTTGCCGGCCTTCAATTTGACAAGGAAAGTCCAAATGCCCGGTGGCCTACAAACGCCGAGGGCCATCCTTTCAAGCTCATTTTATACATGTTAGATGGATCAACGTGCAGGTAACCACTCTCTGGCATTGCATGCCTGTTCTTTGTTTGGGTACGTTTGGGAAGTTTCTATCTTCGTGCCAGACACACAGAACCTTCAAGTCAACAACTCCATCTAGAGCCAAGTGGAAGAAAGGGGTTGCCTTGAAACCAAAGCCGACGAATGCATCTACAGATGATAAACAAACAATTGCATTTGTTTGACCTGTGCATGCTTCTGCTTGCATACAAACACAGAGAAAGATTCATAAACTGTACCAAGCCTAACCATAAAGATTTCTTCTACATACATGAAGTTTCTACATTCCTCAGGTACCTAGATATTCTGGAGAAGGCTGGCCTCAGGGGCAGTCACTCCTTTTACCCACTACTGCAAGGCCGCCTGCTGCAGGCCACACGAGATTCTGCACTCGGTTGGTGCCTCATCGTCATGGCGATTCTTCCAGTGGTTCACAGCGGGAACTTGTTTTTTTCGTCAGGCAAGATCTTTCCAGCAGTGACTCGCCCTCTTTCTTCTTCCCTTCTCCTTCACACCTCGTATTGCTTCGCAGAACCAGAACAACCACAAAACTCTCTGTTTCCCAATACCTCCCATTCCCTTTCCCACTCTCAACCTCCATCACAACCACCTCTTTCCTCTGGGTAGCTAGTCTCACATCCAGAATGACAGCCCCCGATACCTCCCCCAAGGAGTCTCGGCTCACCAAAGCCGACACGCTCAACATCCTCAACAACTACCCCCACCCCTCCAAAGGCAACGCCTCCGACTCCTCCGGCCCCACGACCTCCGAGATCCTCAAGACCACCCGCCTGCGCAAATCCCACCTCAAGAAACTCCAGCGCCAAACAGACGCTCACATCGCCAAATGGCGCCGCCTCGCAGCCCAAGTCCGCAAGGAAGAAGACCTCGTTCATGCCCAGGGCCCGACCTCATCGCAGCTCCGCGCCGATAAGCTCAAGGCCATGGAGAAGGAGATCGAGGCCCTCGATGACGAGGAGACGGCCCACGCCGCCACGCTCGCTGCCAAGCTTGAACTCGCCAGGCAGGCGTTCAGGGACCGGCCGAACAGGAAGCGCGGGTTGGCTGTTGATGAGCTGAAGAAGGTCATCGAGCAGTTTGAGATGCATAGGAGGGCGCCTTATCACATGGCTGAGTTGGCTTCTGCGCGCGCCGCACGCGGCCCCCAGGCTAAGAATGGCAGTGAGCATGAGCCTTTCGGAGACGGCATGCTCGGCGACGAAAAGGAGAGTGATGCCGATGCAGACGATGAGCAGTCTGAGGATCTGGTTGATGACAAGCTCATGAAGCAGCTTCATCAGGTCATCGAGGACTTGGACTTTTCTGACGAGAATGGTCAACCTGCTGAAGAGGATGGAGTCACTCCAGAGGACGTTGATATGGATCTCAATCAAGATCAGGCTGGCAGTGACGACGAAGACCAAGATCACGAGATGGAAATTAACACCGATTCCACATCTCTCTTCGTCAAGTCAGGTCCTGGCAGCCAGGAGATTCCTGTCAAGCACCAGGAAGAAAGCATCGACCTCAGCATGGAGGATCCCTTCGTCGACGCCCTTTCCTCCCTGGAGGTCTCTCCGGGAGCCTCAAAGGGCGACACCAAGGGCAAGCAGAAGAAGCGCAAGCGAGACACCATGGTCGATAGCGAGAAGCAAGACATATCCGACACCTCTGAAGTCGACGCATCCGAGCACAAGAAGAAGAAGAAGCGCAAGCACGAAAAGAAGACCCGTGCCAAATATGCCAACACCGTCGACGACTTCATGGACATCATCCTCGCCCCCGTCCAGACGAAGGAGCCTACCTCGCCCATCCCCAAGTCCAAGAAGAAGGACAAGAAGGACAAGAAGCGCGACAAAAAGGGCACCCGCCGCTCGACCACCGCTGTCCCCGTTCCCATCATCCCGAAGCCTTCGTCCCCCTTCAAGCCCAAGGCGGCCCCTTCTTCCACCGCGAACACGCCCGTCAAGCTTCCTGTCCCGATAGACCCCGCCTCGACCCCCCAGCGCAAATGGCGCTTCGATCTCCCCAAGAGGTTCACCGCCAATCTCCCGCGCTTCTCCTCCACAGCCCTCGCCGCCTCCCCGGCCCATGCCGGCCGCACCCCCAAGGGCACGCCCTCCGCCAAGCCTGACACCACCTCCTGGGTCCTCGAGGCTAGCGACCCCCGCCCCGCGAGCACAATCACCATGACCATCGGCCGCGCCCCAGCCCGTCCCTCGCCGCAGGCCTCGCCCACGCGCAGCGACGGCAAGAAGAAGCGCCGCGGCCGCCCCAAGGGCAGCAAGACCGTCAACCGCGGACCCGCCCGCGAGCCCTTCTCCGGCATCTCTACCACACCAGTCCCGCTGCCGGCCTACGCCATCCCGCCGCAGCCCGCCGCCGATCTCATACGCCCAATGCTGCCGGCCCCCGGTTCCACGGCCGCCGCGGCCAAGGAGCAGGCCGCCACGCTTCCCGAGCTCCTGAAGAGGGACCGCGAGCTGTTCCAGCAGGAGAGGAAGGCGTGGAGCGCTGCGCTGAACCTGCCGATGCCACCTGGTTCGGGACGGGCTTAGTGTCTGGACGAGCCTCTGTGACGAAGAGAAGCTTGGCTTCAGTGTGGGGAAAGATACGGTAGTTCACCCACTCGTGTATTCACAGCTATGACTCTCAGGAATGAGAATTGCGAGGGGGAGGAGAGAGTAGACTGTGCTATCAGCGAAGCAGGCTGAACAAGATGGCCGAGAACTCGAGAGCTAGGCTTCAGTCTGTAGTAATACTGTCAGCCACGATTTGTAACAACGGGACATGTGAACCAACCGCTAGTCCCGAGACCATAGTGACAAGCTCGCCTTCAGAGTTTCATCTCAACACGCTACTGTAGTCGGCGATATCCCGACGTCAACTCAGACCACCGTCGTTGGTGATCCGCAACTCACAAGATCCAACTGGCATCAGCCGTCTTAGAACACGAGATCTGCCCGGCAATCCTGCCGAACTTCTTCACTCTGGCAGTGGGACCCCTCTCTCGGAAGCATGACAAGTACAACAATCTGGGCCCAAGCCATCGGATTCATCTTGCTGCCCGTCCATCTGATCAAGTGTGCCAGACCATTGTGCCCCGTGCCCGGTAATCAAGAAGGCTCCTTCACGCTGCACCGCCGCCCGTGCGGGCGCGATCAAAGCAGCCGTTCGCTGACCACAGATCTATTTCCGTGTCCTCTGGGGCTGACTCGGCAACGCCAAGGATGCAGACGTTGGGGGAAGCCTTCCCCGGATCCCAAGACGCCCCGGCGAAGCTTGTCGAGGTCTGGCCCGGAGTTGGCCCCGCACACACCTATAGACGCGGGCTACCGTTGAAGCACGCCCATCTGACCAAAGCGTGGAGGTTGCACAAGGGCTGGCTGAGCCCTTGCCCCGCGTCACACTTCCCAGCAGCTTGACTCGTGGAGGCGCCACAGAGTGCAGGGGCAGGGGACACCGTTTGATGCAGCTGCTCTGGGCCGGCCTATATCTGCTGCCCGTCCGAGTTCTTGACAGCCCATCGATGTGAAATCAAGTTCAGGGAGCCAGTTTGTCGAGTCAGCGACAGACATGCCACTTGCCTTGAGATGTAAGGATCCATTGGTCAGAACGGAGTGTCGATGCCCAGTTGTCCCTTTGATAAAGCACACAGGACCATGCTGGTCAACTGATCGATCCCGCTTTGCACTTTGGTAATGACAGCTGCGAGATAGGGGCTTGATTCCGCTCGTCCCACAACATCATTGCCAGACCGGGCTGGCCTTCAACCCCTAGGCTTGCCCGTGGCGATTACCGGCACCTGCTTACTTGACATCGGATGCATGACCAGTTTGAACGTCTGATGAACATTCTCAGGGGTATGACTGTCCAACTGAAAGGGGCGGGCAATGGAAATGGTTGGCAATCAAGGGATGGTTGACGGCATACATGGTGGGGAGGACCACAGACGTCGACCAAGACGCGGGGGACGTATCGGATCAGTAGCGAGCTGCACCAACGGGGGTCGATTTCTCTGGAGTGGCCATTGCCTCGCGTTCGCGATTGGAATGACGAGAAAGATCAGCGTGTCAACCAATTGGTCCCGTTCAATTGGTCCACGGAAACCAGATCGCGATGGATATATCACAAATGGTCTGTGGGCCATGGACACCGAGATCGCTCCAAGCCCGGCGAGTGTTCTCAAGCACCGGCGCGGGGAATTTCCTGGCGGCCGTGGTATGGAAGCTTGGGTCCTCCTCCCCGAGTGGGTGGTGTGTCGATCTTGAACAGCAGGTTGAACGGGGTTCGAGGCTGCCAGACGGCGGTGAAACATGCTTTTGACTGCAGCTGGTATTATTTGGAGCTGATGCAGCCGGTCCTACCACCCAACACTGGACAGCTTGCCTTGCTACAAAGCTTACACTGCCGACGTTTCGCTCTCGCTCCAAGCAGAGACGGTGGCCTCGCTAGCTGCGCCGATTATGGGCTCGCACACGCGCGACGGACGCAGACGGTTGCCGGTGCATGGTGAGGTTGTGCCAGGTCCATTTCCGTCCTTGGCTCGCCATGCTAAAGTGTAGGCGCGGTAGTACTAGAGGCCGCCGTTGACGAGACCGATGCGGGCTGTCACTGCAAGAGGGTGTCCGAATGGCACATGGCGCGTCATGAGACATTTGACACGGTGCATTCGGATAGACGGTGAGCAGGCATGAAAATTGCCAGCTGCATGGAAGCCAACCATCGGTGAGGAACTGAGAGAACATTTTCGGCGCAGAGACACCAAATGCGGATGCTAGCTTCCATCAAGAGTGCAACAACGCCGTCACAGGGGAGGGAGATGGGTGGGTGCTATCATCGTGTGCTCTCTCTGATTGCTCTGTATGATGGAAGGCGACGTTGAAGAAGAAGATCGTTTGTCAGCTGGTGACCAGGCAGCGACTCAGGGGACTCGGAAGTGACGATCCTTTTAAACTGAGACTGGTCCTGCGGCCGGGCAAGCCGGGCACGGGATGGGCGCAAATGATGGATCGGCCGGTACGGGGAAGATGGCGGGGTCTCAAGGAATTCCGCCGCCGTAGGCCAGGCAAGACCAGCATGCTCGTGCATCATCTCCATGCCCTTGAGAGTCGGTTCGCGCATGGTGTATCGGCTGACAGTCATGACCAGGGGTATGGGCTCCATTGTGGATGGCGGGGAATGTCCATCTAGCATCCGATGGCTGACATGTCTGACAAAGGCTGAAGGCGTGAGTTGGGTCGGTAGTAGTCGTGCTTGCGTGGATGCCGCAATGCCGTAGCTTGGTAGGAATGGGACGACTGTGAAAGGTCATTCCCCAACCTACCTTAGCATGTACGCCGCGCTTTGGTCGCGGCAAGGCTTGGTGGTGCGCCTTTGGTGTGATGCCTCCTCATGGACACTCGAGCGGCCAGCCCGGCATTTCGGACCATCACGAAGAACAGAAGCGTCGGGGGTGGACAGGCCAAGTCAGAGAGAGTCTGGGTGGTGTTGAGACGGACAGGCGCAGATTGAGATTGGTCCAGCGAATGAGACCTCGCTGATGGTGTCTAGACTTTGGTGCTAGACGGCAACATGGTGCATGACGAGCACCCCTTGGCCGTATTCCCGCTGGGCAACGGAGAGGCCTACGGGCGAGGATGCGTGGCTAGTGCTCCGTCGTCGGCCGGCATGGGCTGTGAGGCACATGTTCGCTTGTGTCATGTCCAGCCTGTCTCGCAGGTGCGGGCAAGAGGATGGAACCCAATGGACAAGGTTGCAGCGAAGCAGCAGGAACCAGTCATCGGATCCGGTGGCTGCGTTGTTCTACCGTGAGGCCAGGATCGAATTTGGGAGAGATGATCTCGCACGAACGAGACTTGATGACGAGCCCCGTGACCGTGTCTCGCAGGCCCCTTTGCAAAGGGAACGGGGGGCCAAAAGGCGGGGGAGAAATGCTCCCTCCATTCCCGACACTTGGTCAATCACTGGTGGAGGCGGATTCGCCAAGCCCACGTCAGAACCTAAGGTAACGCTGGAGCCGATGCCGAGGGGGCGGGAAAGGATATCGATGCATCCATGCGAAATCTGTCTTGTTTGTTTTGAAACTTTCCCGACTTGTTTACACTGATGCTGCTGTTGTCATGGTCGGAGGGACCCTTGGCAAGCCGAAGGTGGCATCCTGGAATAGAGCGTGTGATATGGACAAGGGTTGCATTGCTTCGGCCTGGGAGAAGGTGGCGAATTGAACGACGGGAATCAACAGATCCTAGAGTTCTGGCAGGGTCCTCTTGCCTGATGGAAGATGAGACGCATGCACATGGGAGAAACAATGCAACCAGGCAGGAGCATCACTTGCTCCTTTCTTCTTCTGTATCAACGACCACTCCTTCCTCCGGATCCTGGGAGGCTGGGGTCACAGGCAAAATGACTCTTTGGCAGGAGCATCCAGTCAGTTAATGCTTTGTGACTAAGCTGTGGGGGGTCGACCCCGGTCCGCTGCGGCAGCAAGCTAGCTGGATTGAGTGTAGGTACCAAGCCCAGGACGAAGATGCGGCGTGTCATACATGTACCCGTACCTGCCCAAGCATGGTTGGTGACAGCTCATTGGCTCTCAACTTGTGGCCTTCCCCGCTCCCAACTGTGCCTGCCACCCGTTCGAAGGGGGCCTTGGGGGATCTGGACCGTCGAGGGGAAGAGAGTGAGGAGGAAGCAAGGAGTTGCTGCCGTTGCTTGTTCATGCTCGTGCTGCAGCCCACTGATGCTTTGCTCCCATTGAACGTCCGATTGACGACTGATCCGACCGACCGCCCGCACCACCAGTGCACCCACCCGCTGCTGGCTGCTCTCCTCTCCCACTCGTCTCATGCACGCCTGGCTGCTGGGCACCTTCACAAAGGATTAAGGGAGTCGACCCTCCGGCATCACCTATCTTTCCCCTCGCTCCCTCTGCTTCCCCCACGAGATTAGGCCGAAGAAAAAAAAAACCAAGCACTCTTGACAATAACGTTTTCTGCCTGCGGCTTGCGATTGTTCAATTCTTCGTCTGTTGCCGCTTCGATTCGTCTGTTCGTCCACTTCGAGACGCTGCCCACACGTCGCGTTGGAGCACGGGGAAACGAGGCACGACTCCGCTTGCATTGCCCAGACGTCAATCCGCCGTCGGTTTTTTTTCCTCTCTGCCACCACGCCGAGCTGTTGAACTCACATCACGGCCTCGTCTCTGCTCCCCCGCGGTTCGCCGGCCACGGTAGCAGACACGGCTTTCGCTGCTCACGTCAGGACTCCTAGCAGTCGACACTCCCACATTTCCGACGCTTGTTTCCCGACACGGCGCCCGACATCCTGGTCCTTCGACACCGTCACCCTCCTTTGGCCAGAGTTGAACCGCGCCTTCTCCCGACATCAGCGAACAACCTGCTGTCTTGTCGCCGACAGATATGTCTGAGGTCTCTGCTGCCCTGTAGCTCTGGCCGCCTGCCAGACCATCTGGCGACAGTATCCCGGTCTACCCTTGGTCGACACAACCCCGCTGTTTACCAGCACCTCGTTTCCAACACGCCCATCCGCCTGCGCGGCGCGCTGCTCGCCGTGGGCTCCTCGAGTTCAATTGACCGCTCGGGCGGTATACATCCTCGGCAAATGGTAGCAGGTCCACCTAGCGAGCCATCCGTGCAGCTCCTTCACAATGGACTCAGGTCCCAAGATTTCTCCAGCCTCGCTGGCTCCCCCGTCGGTGCCGGCCATCTCATCCCTCCGAAGCCAAACTGCCGGTGCCATGGAACGGTCCTTTAGCGAAGACATCCGAGGCGAGCGAGAAGAGCTTCGAGAGGCTGCCGAGCAGACCCTCAACGTCATTTTGGACCTCAATCTCGATGGCACAATCCGCTGGGCCAGTCCCTCGTGGACCGAGGTCATTGGCACACAGCCGGATCAAGTTCAGAACACACACATCGCGGATCTACTCGTAAGCGACAACAAGAATGTGTTCGCCGAGGTGATTGAGGCCATGAGATCCGATGATTCCCGAAGCCAGCGCGTTCGATTCGCCATCGCCCTGGGCCCTTTGTCGAAGCTCAAGTCACTTGATGGCATAGGCGAACCCGAGGTGGAAACCGAGACCCAGGGCGAATTTGTCGACCTGGAAGCCCAGGGCATCATGGTCTACGATGCCGCTGGCGAGGAGAGCCATGTAAGTTTCATAGCAGGCCCTGCCACTCTTGGGACGCGGTCTGACTGACTATCGCAGACGATGTGGATGTTTCGGCCCTGGATCCCCCCGCGCGAGATCAAGATTGACCTGCCCAGCGTCATCGTCGACTCGCTAGGATCGGGAGCCGAAATTCTCGCAAGCTACCTCACTCAGCTTGCCGACTCAGGCTCTGAAGATCCCGAGAGTCATCCGCCTCCCCTGCCTGTGCTCTGTCGAATTTGTGAGCGTCAAATATCGCCATGGTGGTTCGAGAAACACACCGATCTCTGCCTGCAAGAACACAGAGCGGAAATGGACGTACAGATGGCGCAGGACCATTTGACGGAACACCGCCACGCCATAGTCAAGGTTCTCGACGCGCTCGAGGCAAGACAGAGTCGCTCTCTAGCGCCTGACCAGGCACCCCTCCCGCTTGCTGAGTACAAGGGAATGGTCATCGGACCCCCTCCGTCGTCGAGCCAGTCATCTCCAGGCACTTCGGTCTCGCAATCACGCGAAAGATCGGGTGGGTTTGGCCATACGAGGGCCCGTTCGTTCGCAGTAAGACGCCCCCAGGCCAGGATCGTCGAACTTCTCGTCGATCTTTGTGACACAGCAATCGAGATCAGCACGCCGATGGTCAAAGAGGCGCCTGCCCACGCCCCCGGCGAGTTTCGGACACAGTCACCGCAGTCAGAGTCTCGTATTTCCCAGGTCATGCAATGGCAGTCGCCCAGTACGAATACTCTCGAGCAGGAGCAGGGTCTGGCTCTTCTCTGCGCCGATACTGAGAAGGCAGCCAAATCCAAGGTGGAAGCTGTTTTCAGACACCGCAAGATTATCGAGTACGCTGAGCGCATTAGGGTCGAATTTGCCGTCCTGGTCCAGGACTGCATCGACGAAGCTTTACGCAAGGCTGCTCGGATTGCGGCAGGTCGCTTGAGTGACTCGACCGAAGACGAGGCTGGGGAGGAAGACATCACGCCAGCCCGAGAACAGTGCTTCTTCCAAGGATCAGTCAACGACACCTCTACCCTGGCCGCTGCGCTCCAGCAGGTGAATTTAAGTGACGACGGTACACGATCTCGACCTCGATCATTCGTTGCGTCGACGCGGTCCAGCAGCCCCAAAGAATGCCCCACGCCCAAGTCCAATTTTGGCAGCAACATGATGGCGACGCGAGAGTCCAGGCGAGGGTCGCTACTCTTCGAAAGCGACAATGGGGAGAGTGATGGCAGCGTACGCTCCTCATCGATCGCTTCCCGACAGCCCAGAACGGATTCGCCAATCTCCGAGTTCGGTGACCTCCGCCGTGCTGCCAGCTCAAGGCAGCATCACCGCCGTAGTCTCATTCTTCCCGGCACGTCGTCGCCACACCGTCAGGAGTCTCCGTCGCGCATGACACAGCCTTCCTCTCCTCTGCGCATTCATAAGCCTCGCAACTTCATGCACGGGCAGGATGGAATAGGATCCCCAGAGGCGTCTCCGATGCTGCCTGGAAGCGAATTCGGCTCGCCTGCTCCGGCTCCTATGCATCACCACCGCCGGCAATCCTCCGCTGCCATGGCTGAGTTCGTCATGCGTCCACCGCCATCGCCGAGACTGGGGGCTCATAACCCACCACAAGCCCGGCCTGCACCTCCTTCTATCAAAGATTTCGAGATCATCAAGCCCATCAGCAAGGGAGCTTTTGGCAGCGTCTACTTGTCCAAGAAGAAGTCTACTGGTGAGTACTTTGCGATCAAAGTGCTCAAAAAGGCAGACATGGTGGCCAAGAACCAGGTCGGCAACGTCAAGGCCGAGCGAGCCATCATGATGTGGCAGGGCCAAAGCGAGTTTGTTGCAAAGCTGTACTGGACCTTCTCCAGCAAGGACTACCTCTATCTGGTGATGGAGTACCTCAATGGTGGCGATTGCGCGTCCCTCATCAAAGTGCTCGGTGGCCTTCCTGAGGACTGGGCTAAGAAATACTTGGGCGAGGTCGTTCTCGGGGTTGAGCACCTCCATAACAGAGACATCATCCATCGCGACCTCAAGCCAGACAACCTTTTGATCGACCAAAAGGGGCACTTGAAACTGACCGACTTTGGTCTGTCAAGGATGGGTCTGGTTGGTCGACAAAAGCGCGCGTTGAACAGTGAGAGCAGCGATCCCACGCCGGATTTGCTCAAGCAAGGCCCTTTCGCCCGGTCAGCTTCGATGGCCTCCTCCAGATCCACGTCGCTCGACCTCCATGGTCGCGCGCCATCTCCCAGCCTCACCCCTCAAATGACTCCCGAGGTTGGAGGCAGCTTCGGCCAGCCGTCTTACTTCAGTCTCGGCAGCTACCCCCAGGACTCCCGTCGGGTCTCCGGGCGCCGCAGCGACAGCGGCGGCAGCGAGAGCCTGTCCTCGATCCTGAACACCTTCTCATTGAACGATAATGAGACCCAGCAAAAGCTCGCCAAGTCGCCAGAGGACAATGACAACGCGTACCAGAGCTCGCCCGATCTTCCTTCACTGCAACCGCAAACCAGCACCCTGTCACAATCAAGCTCTGACATGCTCAACAAAGGCACGCCTCCGCAAACAAGCATGATGCCTCCCGCAATGGCGCTGTTCGACCCCGAGGATACGAATCGACGATTCGTTGGCACGCCAGACTATCTCGCCCCCGAGACCGTCAAGGGCGAGAAACAAGACGAAACGAGCGATTGGTGGTCCGTCGGTTGCATCATGTTCGAGTTCCTGTATGGCATCCCGCCCTTCCATGCCAGCGAGCCGGAGTTCGTTTTCGAGAACATTCTTGCCCGCAACATTCAATGGCCTGACGAGGCCGAATGTGAACCCATATCCGACGAAGCCAAGGATCTCATCAACAAGCTGCTTTGCATGGAACCACACTCGAGACTCGGAGCCAACCGTGAGGACAAGTATTCATCCGGCGGCGAGGAAATCCGCAGCCATCCATGGTTCGCAAGCATCAACTGGGAGACCTTGGTGGAGGATGAGGCGCAATTCGTTCCGCAGACGGAGGACCCCGAAGACACCGAATACTTTGATGCTCGTGGTGCAGTGCTGCAATCCTTTGCAGAGGAGATGGAAGATCAGATGTCGCCTCCCTCGTCGGCTGCTGGCTCCGACTATCACGATCGCCCCCACGATGCTCTTTCCCGGGTAAGATCCCAGGTAAATTCGATCAAGCGTGGACTCATGCCACTGCACATACCCCCTCACGTCCGAGATCTCAAGAGCAGGCGCCTCAGTGAACCTGTCGTTGCCGATGATTTTGGGTCATTTACCTTCAAGAACCTGCCCGTCCTGGAGAAGGCCAACAAGGACGTCATTCAGAAGCTCCGTGCCGAGGCACTGGCTTCGCAGCACAAGCCATCTAGCCCAGGCAGCAGCGTCACGTCTCCTGGCGGTCTTGATGTGAGCCCTGTTCTTTCCATGCCGGTCCAGCGCACGATATCTGGCGCCAAGGCTCAGAACCGGCCACAGTCGCCTTCGGGGGTCAGCCACACCAATTCGTCACCGAGCCGTGCCTCCCAGCCCTCATCACCGCTCCTCGTGTCCTTCGTTGCCGGAGGCCAAGGGTTTGATGGCAGGCGCAAGGCGTCAAGCAACTCGTCGAGTCTATCACATCAGTCCAGCGCGCCCAACCCGCCGACGGCGGCTATCGACGTGCCCAAGGTACCTCCCAGTCTACAGAAGGCAGCTACTTCCATGTCGGTGTCAGCGTCGCCCGTCAAGGGGCGCAATCAAGTACCGCCGCCGCTGGCCTTGTCGCCGCAAAAGGTGGTCGGGACGCCACGGTCAGCGAGCAACACGGCCCGGTCTCGGTCTTTGACGGTCGGCTCCCAGTCTCAGGAAGGCAGCCCCATCACATCGGACATTCTAGCCCATCATCGCAACCGCAGGAGCCAAGTCTTCGACATGTCACCGTCCTCCTCTGACAACGAAGGTGACAAGCACAACGCACTGCTCCGTGTGCAGCGTCGCCGTCAAAGCTCCCGTCGCCTGTCTCAAATTGCTTTTGACGACGGGCCAATCTTCCGACCGCTGGATGTTCTGATATGCGAGGATCATCCGGTGTCGCGGATGGTCATGGAGAAGCTGCTCGAGAAGCTACGGTGCCGCACAATCTCGGTATCTAACGGGTCCGAGGCAGTGCGGTATTCGATGAGCGATATCAAGTTCGACATCATTTTCCTGGAATATCGCCTGCCACAAATCAACGGTGCGGATGTGGCAAGGATGATTCGCGAGACCAAGAATGCCAACTCACATACGCCCATCGTGGCTATCACGGCTTACCTCAAGGAGCTCCAGGCGCCGCATTACTTTGATTCGCTCATCGAGAAGCCCATCTCGAGTTCGAAGCTAACAGAGGTCCTCAAGAACCTGTGTCAGTGGAAACCGCAAACGCCCGGCGCAGCCAATCCGTTGCTGCTTCCGCATCCCATTCCGTCCGGTCTGCGGCATACAAGCACTCGAATGGACGATAGTCCGACCTCGAGCTCTTCGATTTTCGCCCGAGGCCCCGGTAGCAGCATGATCACCTCGAGCCGCGAGGATTCCATCAGCTCTAGTCTATTTGGGGACTCCGAGTCGGTCTCTACGGATGACGTCCCGGTGGTCATCAGTCGCAAGGCGACAAACGAGTGGGATGATGGTGGAGGCCTGGGCATTCGAGAAGATGAACTGCTGTCGCACGCGACAGAGCCGAAGCCGCTGCCGCATCTCGTCACCCAACAGTCAGCGCCGGGACAGATGGAGCACGGACGCAAGGGCTTGCCAGCGCTGCCAGCAACACCGCTTCCGCATCGTCAGGGTGAGAAGCCGAGAGGACGGCGAGACACGTCAGAAAAACGCTCCATCGACGGAACAGACTCGGCCGACGACGAGGATGAGGAGCTCGGCCTCGCGCGGGAACGGGACCACAAGCCGCTGCGAGGGAAGCCGTTCCTGCCGAGCTCCAAGCTGGGCATCGAGATGATGCGGGCAGACAGCCACGACAGCGTCACGGTGGGCTCGGAAAGCGCGCCAGAGCCGGTGACGCAAGTGGTGACGCCGTCCAAGGAGATGACGATGCCGCCCCTGGACAGGGCGTACAGATCACAGCCGCAGCTGGTGACGCCGCCCGGCACGGCGATGCCGCTGGACGAGGGAGGCTCTGGCTCGGCTGTGGATGAGACGCCGCGGCCGGGAACCACGAGCCGGACGTCGAGCAACGAAGAAGAGCCGACACCGCGGCCTACAGAGAAGACGGGGCCACTTATGGGGTGAGAAGGCGGCCACGTGGGTGGAGGGAGACTTCCGAGGACAACCCAAAATGATATGGCCACGTTCCGGCCCTGCCTTGAGAGCAGGGGGGAACGTGGTGTCCATGTAACTGTGATGGGAAATCTTCTCATTTTTTTTTTCTTTTGTTGCTGATTCTTCTTTTCTCCTTTGTCTTGTGGTCACACTGTTGGCTAAGCGCGGCGTTTCGGGGAAATGGACATGGAGCGAGGCAGACTGCGCATCTGGGTTCACGGTGTGAGGCGGAGGCCGCGTTCAAGTCGTCTCTCGACCAAGGGGAAGAACGGTGTTTAGTCGGCTTGCTCCTAGACGGGTTTCGATCGGGTGGCATCACTAGATGGTGCCCGAAAACAGGACTGCTTGAGGGCGGCCCTAGAGAGACTAATACTAGGAGAAGTTGAAGATGGAACGCCGACAAGGCGGTGGGAATTGTAAGCATATAGGCACTCTCTTCAGGGACCCGGGCCAGGACCCGGGTGTCGTCAGACACAAATCAAGATATAAGAACATTTCCCAAGTTGGTCCGTCTGGTCGTCGTCGAGAGTCGAGTGAGGCCGAGCCGCTACGAATGCGAGGCTTGGGGTGCCAAGGTGTCAGAAGGGCATGGGGAGAGATGGCGCGGATCATCCGGCTTGGCATCGCTTGGCAAAGGCGCGGTATCAAACAAAGTGCCGAGGACTGGTTCAGAAGAAGCGCATGCGGCACACGGCACATGGGAGCAGCAAGAGGGGTGAGAAGAGGTTCGTAAGTGAGGCACACTGGACGGAAATCACGGATTGGCTGTCGAGCAATGGATCGAGCACGTTGTCTGGGGAAGACACGCCATTGGAGGAGGGGGACGACAGGGAATTGGGTTCTGTAGTGGCGGGAGGGCGTTAGGGGACCTTTTAGCGGCATGTTAGCCGGGGTTAAGCTTGATGGGACCCGACAAGATGAGATGGTCTGGACGAGGTGGGCTCCAAGTTTTGGTCGCGGCAGGACCGAACTTGCCCTCCGGGGGGTGACGTACCGCCGTCCAAGGAGCAGTGTTCGAGAAGGAGCGAGGGACACTTCTCCGAGCTGGGACAAGCTTCGGACGAGTCGGGGGTTTTTGGGGTGTCATGGTTGGCTGGATCTTGATTTTTACGGGGGAGCGAGGATCCACCAGGGCGAGATGCTCGCGTGCCTCTTTCCCTCTTGCGGTTCGACTCTTGACGTCCCTTCTCTCCTGGTTTCTCTGTTCACCTGTTCCCGTCTTCATCAGCAGGTCTCTTCGTTCAGGGAACACGATGCCTGGACGGCAGCCATTCAAACTGCTTGTCCAGGCCCATGTGCATGGACATGCCACTTGTCGTGCTAGTCAAGATGCTATCCTCCCTGATGGTGTGTGACTAACGAGCAACAAGACCCGGCCGAGAGGACGCCTGCGACAAGATCTGTGCCGATCACCGACTGGCCCTACATACAGAACAAACAAGCTTCTCTGCCACATCGAAGCATTCGAGCTGACTCTCGAATGCTTCCGGTCTGTCAGCACAGGACTTTGAATCTGGCGGAAGGGGCCGTTGGTCGGTGGCGGAACGCCCATATGGAGCGACTCGAGGCGATGAATGGGTCGCCTCTCGGAAGTCGGCAACGGCCAGAGCCAGCATCACCCACTCAGCAGCCGCCAGTGACGAGATATTTTCCCACCAGGGGCCTGGATCTAGGATCTTTTTTTTCTGTCGTCTCCATCCACGAGCAGCTGTCCATCAGCTCATGCTAGCTTGGAGACCCCGCCGTCCCCGTTGGAGGGGTCCTGCTGGTCCTGCTCCGAGGAACGAGGCGAGGCTGGCGCGGTTACGTCCTGCTTTTTTCTGCTGGCGCTTTTTCATCCCACTCTTGCTCCCGTTCTGCCTCTGGCCTCCATCGACCTTGGCCGCATTGTGTCTTGCTCCGAGGTACACGCTTTCTCAGGTGCACCCCCCCTCGGTGGTCCATTTTTCCATCACACAGAGTCCTTCTTCAAATAGACGACTCTCCCTCCCCGCCCGTTCTTCTTTCCCCTTGATCTGCTCCTCCGAGACATAGCATCCCTTCGCATTTCACTACCCGGCCTCATACTTATAGTCGAGACGGCCGTGGACACTCTTGGCTCTCGCCTGCCAAGATCTCCGCGACTCGGCACATCTTCGTACCGCCGCCATGTCCGACATGCTCCATCACCACCGCCCGCACGATCCCCGTGCTGGGGAGGTGCCAGTCCCCCATGGCCCGGAGACTGGTCAGGATCATGAACATTTGAGGGGCAAAGGCCAACTTACTACCGACCATGAGCGCCGCATCTTCTCACACATCACCCGGCCCTCCGACTCGTACACCCCTGAAGGCAAATACTGGGCCGACCTGCCCCTCCGCGAGCGCTTCTCCTTTGTGCACTCGGTCGACCGTGAGGAGGCTGCCCGTGAGGTCAAGTCGACATGGGAGATGATGAAGAAGGATCCTCTGTCCCCTCTGGGATGGTATTTCCGCAACGCTGTGTTGCCCGGTGCTGGTCTTGGTCTCGAGGGCTACGTCCTCTTCTCCATTGGCAACCTCGAGCCCCTCTACAGCGCCGTCTGGCCCGAGTGCTGGGGCGAAGACCGTACCGTTTGCAGCCAGAACTGGGTTGCCTCGGTCACGTATCTCGAGATCGTCGGTATCATGCTGGGCCAAGTCGGCGTCGGCATCATTGGTGACTGGATCGGTCGTCGGTGGGGTCTCATTCAGGATGCTCTCATCATGTTTGTCGGCCTGCTGCTCCTGACGGCCTCGTGGGCTCAGACCCTCCAGGGCTGGGTCATCTTCTACGGCTGGGCTCTGTTCTTTTACGGCCTCGGTGTTGGCGGCGAGTATCCCATCACGGCCACCTCTTCCATGGAATCCGCCGTGTCCCGCGACCGCCTGTCGACCCGCGATGACCGCCTACACCGCGGCCGTCGCGTCACCACCGCCTTCCTCATGCAGGGCTGGGGTCAGTTCTGGAACCAGATTGTCCTGCTTGTCCTGCTGGTCATCTTCAACCGCCACGCCGGTAGCCCAGGTGACCCTCCCTACTCGGCCTCTGCCGCCCAGTTCACCTTCCGCTTGAGTTTTGCGCTGCCTGCGATCGGTACCTTGTGGCTGGTGTACTACCGAACATGGAAGATGCCCCGTGCCAACCGCGAGCTCGCCCGTGCCAAGCGCCGCGCCGGTGTCTCCGCCTCGGGCTACGACTTTGGTGCCCTCCGCGCATGCTGGAGCCACTTCGGCGGCCGTCTCGTGGCCACGGCCGGCACCTGGTTCTGTAACGACGTCTTCTTCTACGGCAACAAGCTCTTCCAGGGGCGCTTCATCTCCGTCATCTCGTCGAACCCTGGCTCCCTCACCGAGAAGTGGCTCTGGAACCTGGCCAACGTCGTCGTCTCTCTGGCCGGATACTACTTGGCTTCATTCCTCATCGACAACAAGATGTATGGCCGCAAGATCATGCAGCAGGTCGGCTTCTTCATGTGCTTCATCATGTTCGTCATCCCCTCCTTCGGATACGATTACTTCACCTCGCCCGGCATCGGCATCCGATCGTTCCAGGCCATGTACTTCCTGTCCTCTTTCTTCAACCAGTTCGGCCCCAACTCGGTCACCTTCCTCGTCGCGGGCGAGGTCTTCCCTGCGCCGGTGCGTGCCTCGGCCCATGGTTTCAGTGCTTGCATCGGCAAGGCCGGTGCGCTGCTGGCGAGTGTTCTGTACAACTACATCGACGATCAGACCAAGTTCCACGTCGTCCCTTGGTTCGGCCTCGCCGGTGTGCTGCTCACGTGGCTCTTCCTGCCCGACACCACCGGTCTGGATCTCGAGGAACAGGAGAGGCGGTGGATGTATCTCCGCCGCGGCGAGGGCGACAAGTACCACGGCATCGCGGTGCACCCCACCCATCTGAGCGCGTGGGAGCGCATGCGCGGCGTGGCCAAGTCGTACGACCCCGATGCCGATCTGAAGGCGAGGATCGAGGAGATCAGGACGGCGTGGGAGGAGAAGCAGACGGAGAAGAGCAACAACAATGCGGCCGAGCGTGCGGGTGACGAGGACGATGACGGGGAGAACCACGACATAACGAACGAGATCCACGTGTACTTCCAGGAGTCGTACGGCAAGAAGAAGGAGGGAGGCGGCGTGTTTGAGGGTGATGACAGCCCGGTGCCGGAGGGCAGCGGAACCTCGCGCGCCAGCATCAGTCCTGAGAGGGGGCTAAGTGAGAAGAAGGCGTCGTAGCGGGCATGTGGGCGGGTATGATGGGCGTTTGGCGGTAGCATGAGCGGCGATTGCATTTAGGATTATGGAATGAATAGATGAGTGTATCACTTGACTCGGGTGGCTTGAAGTCGTTCTGTGAAGGTGAAACTGCCATGACCACAGACTGCATTCTTGGGGAAGCCATGTTGAGTCTGCCGTCTAGGTTGTGGTATGGGTCTCATATCGGTCCCACGGTAAGCATGTCTTGGGACGAGTTGAAGCATGGCCCGTCTGCGGCCGCCACGACGTCCAAACACGAACGGTCGCGGGGAAGCACCAAGCCAACCTTCATCTTCAACGAGGACTATCGGCTAAAAGATTTGATTCTTTCTCACGTCTGCCCGGTCTCACATACATAGACCACAACAGGCAGCGCGTCACGCGCACACCCGAACGATGAAGCTTTGGCATATCTTCCCATTACCTCCAGCTTCCTCCTCTCTCACGCTATACATACATAAAAAGGGGAACAGACTCATGAAGTCCCCCTGATCAAGACGAATTCCTCCTCTCGCATGGCCCCCCTTGGGACAATAATCATGCCGACGACGCTCACACCATCCTTCCCACGACCCATCCCACGACGACGCCCACGCCCAGCACGGCAGCCAGCACGCCGGCGCGCCCTCCGTCCCGGACCTCGCGCCCGAAAACGTCGACCCACGTCCGCCGCAGCCGCAGCACGCCGACGCGCATGAAGAACATCTCGTGCACGTCCACTATGCCGCCGCCGGCGCCAGCGGGCATCTTCAGTTCCGTCGAGGTCCGTGGTTTCGGACACTTGCTCTCGACGCTTCATCTTATTGTCTTAGTTTTCGTCAGTTACAACACCAAAACTGCACGCACGGGTCGGGACGCAAAGACAGGACATGGCTTTCAAGGCATGAGGGATGAGGGGTGAGGGGTGCAACTCACAGCAGCGTCAGGCTCACGTCGCCCTGCAACCGCGCCTTGAGCTCAAGCTCAACGTCGAGATTCAGACCGAGCTGGAGCCGGACAGGCTTCGTCTCCGCGAGCCGCGGCATGGGAGGCGGCGCCTGCAGACCGGAGGATTTGGCGGACGCGAGCTGCTTGTTGTTCCTGCTCCTGTTGCGGGGGCGGCGGCGGCCGCGGCTGTCGACGCTCGAGGCCGCGGAGGACATGGAGTCGTCGAGCTGGCGGCGGAGGTCAGCCAGTATGTCTTCTCGCGAGCCGCCGCCGCCGGAGGGGAGGGGCGGGCGCGGGCCGTTGGGCTCGGCGCCGGGCGGGCAGGGGGAGGCGGTGGTTACCTTTGGCATGGTGGGGTTGGAAGCCATTGTGCTTGAGGGGCGGCGGGTCGGCAGGTAGTAGGATGATAGGGAGTATGCGTCCGACGACGAGGAGGAGGAGGAGGAGGAGTCGTACGCTGGCGGGGGTGAGGGGGGCGGTGACGCGGGTTGGTCAAAGGTCAGGGTCGTCAGGGACTGGTACAGGTGGCGTGTGCGGGCCTGGTAGACGACGGGTGACTTCTGCTTCCTCGAGAGGCGTACGAGGCGCAGGGGCTTGGGGCGGACGTCTGGGTCGAACGCTGCCTTCTTGGGCTGGCCGTCGACGGGGTAATAGGGCGGCGGTTGTAGGCCCGGGGGTGAGTCGTAGAAAGGACCCGAGGCGGTAGGGACTGTTCGAGGTACGGAGCGAGCGGCCGAGAAATCAGGGGCGCCGCTTGGTTTCTGGACTTGAAATGTCTTCTCGCTGAGCTGGGGTCCGGCGTATGTCGGGAGCTCGCGCTGCGGTTCTGATTCGAGGCTGCCGAGACCGCGAGGGGCGTCGTCACTTTCACGAGACCGGCTGGTGGGAAAGCAGATACAAAGTGATGCGAGTATTGTCTGATCCAGTCCGGCGTTCAAAGACTGATGCAAAGATATACGGCACTTCCAGAGGCAAAAAAGACTTCCCGAGTCTGTAAGAGTGAAGAGAAGGAGAAGAGCTGAAGAGTGGAAGCCTGCCTGAGGATGAAGAGCCGGAAGAGTATCAGATACGACAAGGCAGGATGTAGTTCGATATATACTCGTCTCGAGATCTCAAATATTCCTCCACGCAAGACCAGCCACCCTTGACTTACACGCCCGACAGAGGCAAGTCGTGGTCGGCCAAGGGGACCCACGTGATCTTCAACGTCGCAGTCAGGGGAGCTTGGGCCTCAGCAAACGGACGAGGGTGGAACGATTTCGCCAAATCGACGTCCGCTCCTGAAACTCTACTGCAACCGACTGCGACCCGACAGCCCAGGGACTTCTCGGCGCGGGGCAGCGGAGGTTTATGCGAACGTCGCCGGCGGTCCAGATCCACGAGCTCTGACATGAAGATCTGCATTGCCAGCATCACGCCCGACGAAATTCGCAAGCCCTGCCACGCCTTGCCTGCCGTTCCTCGCGGCAAAACACCAGTGCAGGGGTTACAGGATCCCTCAGGTTTCCATCGAATGTTCCGCCCTGTGGCGAATGGCCAAGTTTGGGGCCATGAGGACTATGTAGCGTACGTTCGCGTGTCTCGACACTACCTTCTGCACTGTGTGTCGCAGTGGTCTGTTGCCCAAGTTTGACAATTGTAAACAAATAGTAAGCTACTACCTGACGCCCCGAGTCCGACCGACGCCTTGCCCGATATTTACGGTGGTAAGTAGTGCGCAGTAGATACCACGACAAACTGTCGTCAAGTCTAGAAGCAATGTGAAGCCAGCATCGGCCATTCCGATACGCTTCATTCCCATATCTCATACCCTCTAAACATTAGCTGCAATAACTGCCATCCGCCAGACCCGTTTCCTCGGGCCACGGAACACCATCCCTAGTGTCAGAAACACCCCTCGGGCCATCTCCCCAGGGGTCCAAGGCAACGTCGACAGGGGCCGCAGGATGATCCCGCGGTGAATAACAAGGTTCTCGGAGCCAGACAACCCCCCTTATGCAGGGGAGCTTTGATCTGATCGTGCCATCTCGGAATATGGCCAGATCATGCGCTGAGAAGATCGCGCACAGACATGCCGCGGCCAACGCCCGGTGCACTCTGCGTCCCTCCGGGGTTGCTGGCCGTGCTGTTACTCCGATCGCTGCCGTGCCCGGGGTGACCGCCGAGCATGGAACCTCTCCTGTCGCTGTTTAACATCAGCAAGGCGGCTGTTGCCTCTTGGTCTAGGTCGCGGTGCTCCCTGAGCGGTGCCAGTGCGGGGCTTGTGAGAGCAGAAGCAGGCAACGACGGAGCACCGAGACCATGGCCGTAGCCCCCATACGACTGAGGCCCAAAGGCCGGCGACGTCGTGGCAGACGAGTAGCTGTAGTGCCTATGGTCTGTTGATGCCGACGAGTATGAATCGTGGCGAAGTCGAGCTTCTTCCGGTAGGATGGCAGGCGAGACGGAGGGCTGGTGAGAGTGGGATGGCTGCGCCGTGAAGGTAGGCGATGCCGCCTCTGAGCCAGTCATCTCAACATCGTCCGACGCATCTTGTTGGTAAGACGGGTGGAACTGAGGGATCGAAGCCCATCGACCTGACGGCGTATGCTGACCCGAATCAGTAGGGGCAGCCTCGGGGATGTCCCGCTGTGCCTTGAGCTGTTCGACACAATCCTCCAGATATCGGACATATTCGATGGACGCCTGAATCTGTCAATGAGAGCCCCGACATGAAGAGGAACAGCATTCACCGACCTGTAAGATGGCAAGCTTATGCATCTCCCCCGTGCACGCGGGAATCATGTCCTTGAGCACGGCAAACTCCTCGTTCATCTTGGATCGCCGACGTCTCTCGATAAGACTGTGCGCCGTCTTCCGTGCGATCTTCCTTCCGGCGGCACTCGTGGCCGACGGCTGTTTCTTCTTCGTCGCAGCATCCTTGGATGTCGAAGCTGCGGCCTTGGCCCCTGCGCCGGAGGCAGTCTTTGTCGAGGAAGAGCCCGTCCCAGAGTCTGAAGGGGCAGCAGCTGACGATTCTGTCTGTTCATCCTGGTTCGAGGGCCGAGGCTTCATCTGAATGATCTTCCGCGAGCGCGTCGGGGGTGGCGGGAGCGCGAAGGGATCATTTGAGGAAGCCTTCTGGGTGGAAGAGGAGGCACGGCGCCGAGACTTGACGGCCTCGGCAGCCTGCATTGGGAAGTCCGATTTGGCGGAAGGGACGGGGTGCGTAGATTTTGGTGATACCCTGGGGTCGGTGGGAGAGATCCTAGACGAGTCTTGGATGAGGGCTGGCGGCGGCAGCTCGAAAGCGAGCTGGAGAGCGGCGAGATCCTGGACACCGTCCTTGCCCGCGATGTCGGTGGAGGAAGCGGGCGTCGGGGGGAGAGTCGGCCGCGGCATGGTGAAAGATGGCACGGGAAGTATGGTGTAAGGTTGGATAGGTCGACGTCGCTCTTGGTCAGAGCAGACTCCAAGAATCAGCGTGCCAAGGGGACTCTGATGGGGCTATCGCGGGCTTGCAGTCGTTGCGAGACGAACAGTGGGCGGTGTGCTGATAGAGTCGAGAGCTGCGACATTCGAAGCAAGCTCTCACACAAACGGCCACGGGGTTGTCTAGCAGTCAAGAGGAACGGGGGAAGAGAAAAAAAGAAAGACGTCTGACAATGATGATCAGAAGGGGGGAAGAGGAAGAGACACGAGACACTGTCTAGTAGCCATCGAGGGAAGAGGCACCATCTAGATCAAGCCCAGGATGGAATGGCGCGAACAGATAGATGGAAGAGGTAAAGAGGACGGCGTCGAGCAAGTCAGGTACCCAAAGACTGAAGGGGAGGTACAAGGATGAGTACCCGGTCACACATGAGAAGTGCCAAGAGGGTACTTGGCTGACCGCGCCTTGAGGAGGGTCTCTCGGGTCCATCTCATCTGCTGGTCGTGTGCCCTCCCCAGGTGCTGTTCTCGGCCATCATCATGGATGCTTTCGGAGAGCGTTGGTTCCTGGCGCCTCATCCAGGGGCGAGTCGAAGTGAACAGCCACGAGGCGGACGGGATTCACGCAAAGATAAGCCATGTTCCTGGAGTCGTTAGCCAAGCACCGAGCAACAAAGATATCTCGACAGAGCCTCCTGTCCATCCAGGTCCATGAATTGAAGGTGAGGTGTCACTCGCCCCTCGAGCAAGGGTCCGGGAGAAAGTATAGCACAAAGTACCTCGCCCCTCGTGCGCAGGTACCGCCGCCCGGTATGGGAATGGTATGAACGAGTATCATCTCCAGAGGGAGGGAGCATGTGTCTGGGGCCCTGGGGAAGCTCCGTCCGGTTTGACTTTTGGCCCGTGGCCAGAGGAAAGGAAGGAGGACTCCAGGCCCCCAGACAAACAAGCTTGCAAGTGGAAGGCACGCGACTCTCGCCCGTTTCCTGCCAATCACGTCGTCGGGAGAGGGTGCCTGCCCAAAGAAAAGGGCAGGAAGCTCAATGACACGCCCGGCCAATCACAGCACCGAATTCGACCACATGCTCGCCTCGATCCTCCACACTCGCCCATCGTCCTCTTCCTTCCTCACCGTTGCAACATGTCCGTCCTCACCCTGCCCTCGTGCTCGCCGCTCGTCATGGGGACTGGCTGATCACTTTCATCTCGAAAAAGGGTCCGAGACCTCGATCCGGCAAGAGACATCCCTCCCAACGCCGCCGGCTCTTCGCCATATCATATACGAGTCGACACTCACAACTCTCCTAAGAAACACATCAACACCCTCTTCGAATACCATAGATAACAACGACTTACTCGCGGCACTCACATCGTCTCCCGTCACATCACCCAACACATGCCCACGTGCTCTCCACCGCTGGCCCACGGGTCCCCTCCCATCACAGACGATCGCCCTGCCCACGTTCCCGCCTTGCCAAGAGATCTCCTCGAACGGCCTTCAGCCCAGCTGCTCTTGCCCCCCTTTCACCAACCTCACTCTGCCCTCGTGCTCACGTCCGCCGTTCCCTCTTCTATCCCCGCCGACGGGGATCCGCCCCGTTTCCCTCCCTCGAGGAGACCACCGCCCAGCTAGCTGTACAAGGCCAGCATCAAGCATCGACTAGCGCACCATCACCCAGCCCGGCCCCATGGCATCCATCTCAACTGCCCTCCGCCCCCACGGAGCCGCCCAATCCCTTGCCTCTGCCGTCCCTCGTGCTCTCATCCCGTTTCGGGCTAGGCTGTCGCCCGCACCCCTGATTCGGATGCGTCAGGGGTTCGCACTCCCAAAGCTTATCGACTCGCTGCATGGTGCTCGGCACGCGCCCGTTTCGATGAATGACTGCTGCGCCGGCACTGTCGACGTCTTCTTGACTGACCTGACTCGGGTCATATCTCTACGATGTCTGATTAACATTTCCAGGGCAGAACAGCAGCTTGCTACAACTCACAGCCCCGGTGTGACGTGTGACGTGGACAATGGAAGCAGCTCTGCTAAACCACACAGTACTTTATTCATGATAACTTGCTTCCTGTCATACATTCTCTCATGATTTGGAAGATGCATGCTGCCGGGACCTCGGCCCTGCGGCGCTCCACCATGGAAAAAATACCCAAGAGACACCTTGCCAACGCCGAACATCAGTGTGGGACATGATAGGAAAAAACTCCCCGCGACGACCCTTTGTACATTCCTGTGGCGCACCCCCGAGCTCAAGCCTCGTTGCTGGGATATTCCACCTTGGTGACGGGCACAAACTCCTCCTTGATCGAACGCATGTTCACGAACCGGCTCAGCAGGTTGGCGCTGCCCGCCTTGTCGTTGGTCCCGCTGGCCCTGCCGCCACCGAACGGCTGCTGCCCGACGACCGCGCCCGTGCTCTTGCAGTTGATGTAAAAGTTGCCTGCCGACTCGCGCAGTCTCTCCTCTGCCACCAGGATGGCTTCGCGGTCCCTTGCGAAGACGGAGCCCGTGAGGCCGTAGGAGCCGGTGGAGTCTACCAATTGGCATGCCCTAATGAAACAGCTCATTGGGCCGTGAGTGTCATTATCGTCGTACACATAGGCACAGACAATAGGCCCGAAGAGTTCCGTGCTCATCAGCTTGTGGTGCTTGTTAGTTGTCGCGTACACGGTAGGCTGCACGAAGTAGCCCTTGGACATGTCGTAGGAGCCTCCGACGAGAAGCTCGAGCTCCGAGTCGTTCTTGGCCTCATCGATGACGCCGGAGAGCTTCTTGAACGATGCCTCGTGAATGACGGGGCCCATGAAGTTGGTGTGGTCGGTAGGGTCGCCCTGGCGGATCTTCTGGATCTCGCTGACGAGCTTCTCCTTGAACTCGGGCCAGACGGACTTGGCCACGTACAGGCGGCTTGTGGCGCTGCACTTCTGGCCTTGGAACTCGAAAGCACCGCGCACCGTTTGGATGGCAGCATTCTCGACATCAGCAGACGCGTGGATCAAATGGAAGTTCTTTCCGCCCGTCTCGCCGACGATGCGGGGGTACGACTTGTAAAGGCCGCGGGCGACGCCCTTGCCGATGGTGCCATAGAGCTTGCGGAACACAGCTGTGCTGCCCGTGTAGTGGAGGGCAGCGAAGTTCTTGTTCGACAGAGCCACCTCGGTGACCTCGACCGGGTCGCCGGGCACGAACTGGATGACGCCGCTGGGCAGGCCCGCCTCGAGGAGAATCTGGTAAAGCAGCCAGTTGGAGGCAATCGCCGAGTCGCTAGGCTTCCAGACCACAACGTTGCCGAGGAGAGCGGGCGCGCCGGGCAGGTTTCCAGCAATGGCCGTGAAGTTGAAGGGGCTGACGGCGTAGACGAAGCCCTCGAGGGCTCTGTACTCGACCCTGTTCCACACACCTGTGGCGTGATGGACAGGCTGCTGGGCGTACAGCTCCTCGGCGTACTGCACGTTGAAGCGAAGGAAGTCGGCAAGCTCGGCAGCCGCATCGATCTCGGCCTGCCAGGCGTTCTTGCCCTGGCCAATCATGGTGGCGGCCATGATGTCGTAGCGGTACTTGGTCGAGATGAGGTCGGCGGCCTTGAGGAAGATGGCGGCACGGTCGGCGAACGGCATGTTCTCCCACGCCGACTTGGCCTTCAGGGCACCAGCGATGGCCTGTGTGACATGTCCTTTCGAAGCTTTATGATATGTCGCCACCGTGGTAGCGTGATCCGCAGGGTTGGCCTGAGTGCCGGTTGTCGTGTCGCTCCTGATCTGGGGTTGTTAGCCCGCGCCCAAGGCTATCAGTCGAAAAGTACATACCTCTTGGCCATCAATGACGACAGGCACATCCAGGGGAAGCTGGCTCTGGTATTTCTGGAGAGCCGCCGTCAAGCCCTGCTGTTGGGCAGAGCCCTTGGCATAGTGGTGCTGCGGTCGGTGAGTTGGGTGCTCAGTTCCACGGCGGAAGGGGCCTACTCACGTTGGGCTCGTTGACCACCTTGGGGATCTTGAACGCGGCAAGGCTCGACTTCCTTGTCGCCGTCGTAGGCAATCCATTGAGCCGAGCAGAGACGGCGACAGCAGACGACCTGGCAGAAGCGAGACGCACAGAGCTCCGGAGCTGGAGGTTGAGCGCACCGCCCACTCGTCGAGAGCTCATCATGGTGACTGGCGAGCTTGGGGTAATCGGGTGATGGTCAGGTTCGTCTCAGCAAGGAACAAGACAAGTCCAACGACCGGTTCAAAGTGTGCAGTGTATGATCTGGAAAGGTGAAAAGGAAGAGAAAAAGAAGTCGACTGAGCTGTCGCGTGCTATGTACCGAAGGTTTGGGACTCGGGGACCTGTGTCGGATCACACACCCCGGCTCCCCCAGCCGTAATCTGCATTCCACGGGGCAAAAGGTCCCCAATCTTATGACGCCGCTGGCAGGCACAAGTCGGAGCGATTGTCGGGATCGCTGGGCGCTGTGGGCGCTTTCCACCGGCATGCTTCGCGCCCCGCTCTGATTGGGGAAGTGAGGGACGACAATTGGGGAAATTGGCGAATCATAGCGCGGCGATGACACGATCTTCGGAGACCTGATCCGACTGAGATAGCAACACTTATTGCTTATCTGCTCGGACGACCCTACCGACCGTCGCAACCCATCCAACCCCTGCAAACACCAAGCGATGCTATCGGCCGCGATGACCGGCTTCGGTGAGTTTCGATATCTACAAATCCTGCCAAGTCCCATCCACATGACGATGTCAAGCTTTTCGCCGACTATCGGAGCAGTTTCGGCACAGTTGTGACAACCGCCAATGACTAGACCATGAGGATAGGTACTATGTGATGCCTCTGACTGCGCGCAGGCAGGCTATTAATCATGCATGTGGTATCGAGGTATCTCTAGCAGCGCCCACGATGGAGCAGCAGTCGTGGCATCCAGCCACTGGATGGGTACAAAACAACAAGACAATACAAAGAAGAAGAAAAAGATAGGCCTCGAGCCTCAACACCGCCACGCCCGGTCATCATGCTCACATTGTAGCCTGCCGACAACCACCCCCTCTAGGCCGCCCCGCCAGGGTCCCTCCCACGGTCACGCCTGTCATTCGAACATGATGCTGACCTCTAAGCTGTCTCGTGGACGTTCTCCTGGGACGGGAATGGCGCCGGCCCCGGTGCTGGCTTCTTGTAGGTGAGAACCGGCACCGTCATGCCATAGCCATCGGTCTTGCCCTCGGGGTCATGCTGATTGATCTCAACTCGGATACAGATGTCCAGGCTGCCGTCGTTACTTCGTCCGTGTGCTGAAGACGCCGCTGTGTGAGGTGTACCGGCATTGACTTCGCCCTTGTGAAGATAATCATGTCCGCTCTTGCCCTTGAAGCTCTGCTCCTGGCCTGTGGCGCCGTTGGTACCGTTCACCTGGCCATTGGTGGATGCCGGGGCCGGGTTATGCGGGGAGTTTTCGGTGAGCATGGCAAAGTTCCTGCTGGGCATCGTAACATGGTTGGATCCTGCCGTCTTGTTCGACTCGCCGGGATCCTTGTCGAAGAAGTGCAGAAGGGTCTCATCCGTGTCGTGATTCAGATGATGGATCTTGTTCCTCTTCGCAAGCAAATTAGCCACCGCTGCTGGGGGCGGCTTGTTTGTAATGGCCGACGAGACGACATTGGCCATGTATCGGGGGTCCTCCTCCGCGGCAATCTGAAGCTTGGGGTTCGAGTAGAACCGACCCAGGGCAGCCAGGTGAACGTCACCACCCAGAATGGTGACACGGACCGAGTGCTTGGCCGCCAGATCCTGGAGTCGCTCAACAAGCGCCGCGCGCTCCTTCTTGTGCGTCCTGGCCGTGTAATGGTCGTCCAGATCGTCAAGAAGATCAATGCTGCCGTCAAACTGGTTGAACAGACCACCGGCAAAGCCGAAACGCCTGTTGAGAAGCTTGACTGGGCCCATGAGCGGGCTCCTGAAGACGTTTTCGAGCCACGTAAGGCGAGGGTACGCAATCGGAATGCCGAGGAGGAGGATCAGATGCTTGATGGGCTGCTCAGACCTGCCCGCTTCTTCGAGCTCCTGATCCACTCGCTGGAAGATCTGGTCGTACGTCTCGGGATAGTTGACCTGGTGACGGGTACGCTCTGTCCTCGCGTCAATGCCAGCAAGCGCGACGCGCGCGCCGAGTCTGCAGTAGATGTTGTGGGAATGTTCTGCGACGTATGGCTGTCGAAGCTGTTAGCTCGTAACATGTCGAGTCTGGATCGGTAACACTTACGCCGTGTTGCGATCCCACAATGTAGCAGTCGTCCGTCTTGGCAGGCGCCACGTAGGCATCCATGAGCTGGTTGGGGTCCTCGCCCTGGCCGGGACCTTGCAAGGACTCTCCGTGGTCTAGAGAGGGTCAGTGCCGCTTCGGATACGGAAGGTTTCAATTCGGGCATACCGGTGGTGTAGGTGGACGGCGGAGGCGGCAGGTGATGCTGGAACAGCATGTAGTACTTGTGTGCCGTGCCACCAATGCCCCTGAAGACGTCGCACCTCATGAAGTCGTCGACATAGGAGCCAAACCCGTCGATAATGTCGTGATCATCCCATATGTTGACCTGCGGAATTTGCCCGTTCATCTCGGCGAAAGCGCCCGTGGAGTACCTAGAGCGTGTGAGATGGCGTGCACCATGCACTGCGTGAGATGCACTGACCATTGAATGTAGTTCTTCAGGTAATAGTCATCGCAAGCCTGACGCAGCTTCTCGGGAAAAGGGTAGTGCTTGCGCTTCTTCGGGTTGCTGATATCAGTCCAGGGCCGCAGAGGGCCGTCGACTCTGATGCCATCGTTGTAGATCTGGTCACCGCCGCCGACCATGACGTGGAAAGGAACCTGGGCATGGCGGCGCACCACGTCGTTCCAAAGAGCGGGACCGCACCATTCATCCTCGTCGGTGCCCACGCTGAATCCGTTGCAAGAGTGGAACATGATGCGCATGGACTCGTTGATGGAGGGCGCGTAGAAGGCATTACGCTGAGGCTTCTTCGGGGTAGTCATGCGCATATCGGGGAACCAGTACTCCCATTTGGTCTCGTCCTGGGTCATCTCAACAGCAATATCGAAAGCCCAGAAGGTGTTGCGGGGATCTGAGTAAAGGCACTCGCCCTTGACCTGCGTGGCGCCTTCGTCTTCAGCGGCGGTCACGGCCTCCGGTGCGCCATTGGTCGCATTGATCTCGCCATATATTCTGCCGTCGTCGCGCAGGCCGCGACGGATGAGCATGGTGGGGGTGAATGGCTGGGTCTTGCCGCCGCCCCTGATGACGAGCAGGGCGCTGCCATGCCAGACATTGCCCTTGGTCTTGCGGTAGTTGAGCAGGGGTCCGCACACGATGTCCTTGCCATCGGACTCGCCTTCGGCCTTGACGCCGTCAGTGTGGCCTTGTTCAAGGGGCTCGACCTGGTGGTCTGCTTCGGCTGCGCCGATCATGATGGGCTTGAAGTTTCCGGTGCGGTTTTCGGCGCTGGCGGCGGAATCGGGCTCGACTCGGTCGCGGTTCAGGAAGTCGGCGAGGTCGTTGGTCGTTCCCTTTTCCTGGGGATCGCGGGGTTGCGCGTGAGAGCCTGCGTAACGGGCATAGGCAGAGCTCTCCTGATGCCGCCAACGACTGGCGGATGCATGGGGGTTTTGGCCGACATTGTCGAGCTTCTCGGCGTTGGAAGACATGGTGGGCGGTGTCTCGGCGCAAGATTCTTGGTCGTCGTTTCCGTTGCCAGGTAGGGCGATGGGTGTCTTGGGCCCGTGAAGACGACTGGTCTCGTTCGCAGTCTGGCGCGGCAGGTCGAGGTGGGAGAGAAGAGCTCAGGTCAAATCGCGAACCAGCCAAGTGAAGTGCCGAGAGTTGGCCTCGAGAAAAGAAAGGCGATCACCAAAGGGTCGTACTGGTGAGGACGGGAAGGATGCCGAGGGAAAGGGGGGGAGGGAGCCCAATAAACCGGATCGTGGGTGAGTCGAGGAAATTCCTGGGCGGGTGGGAGCGCGGCGCGTGGCAGCGTGGACGACACCCTTGCGCACCTCAATCGAGAGAATGCTCACCGGGGCGATGGAGGTCAGCCGAGCGTTGGTGCTCTGGGCGACGAGACACCAGCAAACCAAGGGTAAATTATGAAGGACGGAAGATGCAGAGTGACGCCAGACGCGAGTGCTAGGCCTGCTAGGCGAGGCTAGCGTGCTCGGCCGTTGCTTGTTAGGGCGGACGATTGCTGGGCGCTCTGGGGCCGACAAATGCGAGGGCCAGGATTATTATACCAGGTTGCCGGGGTCTTTCGTCTCGACATGAGATGATGGTTGTAGCAACGAGCAATTGCTGCTGTTCTTGTTCTCGTTCTCTGGTGGTGCAAGTTGCTATGACCGCAGGGCGAGAGACAAAAGAAAACACTACGCCACAACTGCCAGCTCGACTGCCGAGAATGCCGTGAGCTGAGGCCATTTCTTGTTTAGGTACCTGGCGTTGCCAAGGAGCACAACCAGGTCAGCTCCTGTCGAGTAAGATGCGCAGTTCCCTCACCTGAGCCTTGGCTGTTGAATCCGAGTGGGCTTAGAGAAAGCAAGCTGCCGGACAGCACCCGAGGCCTCCGTGACGTGGACGAAGGTGGTTGCTGCCGTTTCGGGGAGCAGCGCCAGGTAGATCTTTCCTTTCCACCCCATTCGACTCCAGATCGCCGGCAGGCGCATGCGTTTGAGATTGAGATTTTGACGAATCACAAGACTCACCAGCTGACAAGTCGAGGCCAAGCACCTATCATGAATCACCAATTTCCATCCTCTGTCCATGGCGACTTCCCTATCTTTCGTCCCTCGAGCTGCCTCTTGGTGCGACAAACAGGATTCGTATCCATCGGGTCCCATCTGCAGCGGACCGCACCCCTGCTAGCGGTGCCCCTTGACCCGCTGCCTCCACAAGGCTATTTCGGAAGGGCACTCGAGGAATCATGGAACAGCCCATGTTTTTCCATCCCACATCCTTGCACATGCGAAAACGCGACCATCGCGTGTTGTTCGATGTGATCGTCCACTTGCGGCTCTGCTCGTAATCAAAGTGCGAGATGCCGAATCCGAAGTAGAGAATGACCTGTACTTTGCGACTCGGATTCTTCGGCACCCACATCGTACATCACGGACTACACTGGCAGAAATGGACTCTCCATAATCTTCATATTGACTGGAGACCAAAAGCGTCAACAACGCTGAAGAAAACGCTCCTCCTCGTGATCACATATGCTGATCCGACCCAGACTGCAGACGAAAGCTCAGGTGCTTATCTTGCGCTTAAGACAAGCCTTTCGATGCCCCAACTTCCCCAGGGCCGGCAATACCTCTCAGCAGAGCATCGTGCAGCTCAGTTCTCGCCATCGGCGCTCCAGTACGTCGGGGGCCTGTCATGCTTGGAGCCCAGGTGGCTGAAGCAGCCAAGGGCGCCGTCCTCATTGTACATGACCTTGGCGAGGTCGACCTTGCTCTCGCGCCTGTCGCCGCTGGCGCCCTTGCACTTGCAACTGAAGAACTGCGTGCCGTCGTCGTGCTTGTTGGCGAGCTTGCACCCGTCGCAGGTCTTGTAGAATTGGCCGCTGGAATTGTCCGTCAGCATGGTTCACACTCTTTCATACATGCTGCAGGCGTGGTATGGCAATGGGACGTGGGGTTGGACGTACTCTTCCCTGATGACGAGCTTGCCGTTGTGATTGCCCAAGCAGCGGCCCATGTCGATCCTGTCGGTTGCACATTAGCGACCCCCAACTTCAGTTATAGAAACAAGACAGGAAGGCTGGAGACGGACTGAGTCCAGTCGTAGTCGAAGGTCTTGGTGTTGTCGTTGTTGCAGTAGGTGCCCATGACGCGATTATCGCGGAACTTGCACTTGTCCCAGACGCAGTCTTCGAGGAAACTGTCGTCAACGGCAGCACGAGAGGCGACTCGCGCGCGAGTGCCGCCTGCGAAGAGGACGACGGCGATGCCGACAATAGTCGCGATCTTCTTGAGTGCCATCGTCACGGTGAGTAGTGGTGCTGTTCAGGAATGAGGGTGAAGATGCCGTAAATTGTGCTAGCGGTAGTACTGTTGGGCGAGTCCTTCGAGATTCAGGGTGTCCAGGGGTTAAAGAGGCTGTGGCTCTGCCGCCGTAGAGGGTTGCCGAATATCAAGGCATTAAGGTGTCCACGCCTCGAAGGCCAAAGTGCAACTACACCACAGGCTGCTTGCATGGAGACAGTCACGATACCCGTGAATTGGCGAATGGCCACCACAAAAGAAGCATGATTGGCCCAATCGCACTTACAGCTCTCTCGCGCATAGTGCAAGGGGAACCGTACTCTCCCTCAGTTAAAACCGTGGCGTTGCGAATCTCCCATCCACAAAAAGGGGTTGTCCCCTCTCCGTGTCTCTGTCTTGTGCTCTGGGGAACTTTCCCATACCTCGTCCTCGCCGCCGGCCGTCCACTCACATGTCACGGCCTCACCCCGCCGCACGCCACGGCAGCACCGCGACAGCACTCAAGGGACACAGGCACGCCCAGGCCGGATAGACTTTCCGAGACCTTCTGCCGGACACATTGACAGCGCAGCCTGGGGTAGAGTGGCAGGTGTGACGAGGGTAACATGATACAAGATCGATTCGGCAGACCAGTCCTGGCAGAGAGAGGACCGTCCCCCGCATGGGCTATGTAGCCCGCCTTTTTCTATCTCCCAACGCCGGAAGCCAACGCACGGCGCTGACCATGGTCACATTTCGCCGTGATCAACCCGGCGCCCCCTGGTGGCTTTTGATAGTACTCATGCCGCTGCGTCCGCTGCGTCCGCCGCCTCTGCCGCCCACTCGGCCCTCTTCTCCTCGAGCCAGACGCCCTTCTCGACCCACCGCGTCTCGAGCCACTTGGCCAGCGCCTCCTCCTCCTCCGGCAGCTCCTCGAGCGGGAACCGCCTGACGTGCACGTGGAACTTGTACCCCCTGTCCCTCGTGAGCCCCGGCACGCTGAGCGTCTCCCACATGGAGGGTGCCTCCCGGAACGCGTCGCCCCTCTGGTAGGCGATGGTCAGGTCATACACGGCCCTGACGTGGGCGGCCTTGCGGAGGTGGCGCACGGTGGTGACGAAGCCCTTGGTGCGCGGGTACAGGAGGTGCATGGGCTGGGGCCGGCCGGCCTGCTTGCACCACTCGATGGAGCTCTGGTACTTGGCGGGCGTGAAGCGCGTGGCCTCGCTGAAGCTGACGAGCCAGGTGGGCCACTGGCGGCGCACGATGCCGTCGAAGACGCGGTCGAGCTCGTGGCGGTCCTTGGCCCAGTTGCGGCTGACCATGGGCATGCCCATGGCCCAGAGGCCCCAGCCGAGGAAGGGCACGAGGCGGAGCTGAACCTTGGCGAAGTAGCGGCAGCGGCTGAGCATGCCGGCCTTGACGGCGAGGGCCTGGATGAGGTAGAAGTCGGGCCAGGCGATGTGGTTGGCGACGACGATGGCCGACTCCTGGCGGGGCAGGGCGTCGCCGGAGAAGGTGATGTGCGCGCCGTTGAAGCGCTCGAAGATGACCTGGATCCAGTACCAGACGGTGACGGCGATGCGGGAGGATGAGTTGTAGACGAGGTTGGGGAAGAAGAACTTGAGGGGCAGCTGGAGGGAGAGCAGGAAGTCGGCGAGGAAGAGGTAGGCGAGCCAGGGGGCGACGATGACCGCGCCCCGGAGGTGGTTCAGAGCTCTGCTGTAGGCGGCCATCGTGAGGTGCTGTCCTGCGGTCGTGATGTCTGAAATTAGGGTACACGGCGATCAGAGCTCCAGAGCTTCGAGGTCGTCGAGTCAGTCGAGATGTAGACTTGTTATTAAAGTCCAGGCTATATGCCGAGTTGTGGAGGTCAAATCTCCGCCAAGATCGAAGCAAGTCCGAAGGCCGAGGTCACGGCTCGTCGTGGTAAGCCAGCGTTGTTGATCGCGTGACCAAATGTGGACTGCGAGGTTCAAGGTGAGGTGTGATGTTTCGACGTCATGAGTGCGAACGCGGGGTGGAAGGAGAGGGACAAAGCTGCGCGACGTCGGGACAAACAGACTTTCGCGGGTCAGACGTTTGTTTAGACGGAGTATTACCTTGAGGTATTAGGTCGATCTGGACCGGGAGAGACCCCGCCGAGAGCGACCATGGCGCATTCCCGTGGACCAGTCGACCTCGGACTCTCTGGCGTCCGTGTCTCATCTCACCACGGGCACGAGGGGCACTGGCACTTGTCAGGCACCCGGATCGGGCGGCTGCTGTTTGTGGATGACGCCCGGCATTTCGCTGACTAAACGATGCGGGTGATGTGTGATTCGATCGCGGGAGGAGAGTCTTTGCGACGTCGATCGAGCTACGCCGCCGGGCCGCCAGCCTTCTCGGCCGAGCCGACGCTTGCTTCATAAGGTAGGTGATAAATCCCGATTTGTCGTTGGGAAGATGGGAAAGCCAAATTCGATCAGATCCTGATCGGTCTTGACTCCGAATCCCGCGCGACTTGGCCGGATGAACTCAAGGTGGGTCAGCCCCTGGACCCCTGAATGCTCCCACCTCGGCGGGAGGTTCTTTCCCTGAATTCACCTACTAGGTACTGGAATTTGTTGGCAAAAAGTCACAAGAGCCTTGATCTTGATGAGAATTGAACTGAAATGACAAAAGAGTTCAGGTGGCTGATCTTATCAGCCTACCCTACATCTCTATCTGAGGAATTTCACCCCGCGGTTTGAGAAGCGGCGTCTTACGTGTTGCACCACTCGACCCCTCCTGCCTGTTGGATGTAAGTCCTTGCTCCAGAGCTTCAAGTACTTCAAGGCGCAGTGATCAGGTTCCTGGGGACGGAAGGGCGACATGGGCCTCCTATCATACTAGTAGTATGCTGTCTCTTTCAGTGTCTATGAATATCAGAATTACCCCTGGATGACTCGCATACGAGCACTGCTCCATCGCACCTCGTGATCCAAATGTCCTGCGGTGTCGTCCCCTCGCCCTGACATATCAACTTGATACTGCATATTGCATCCCAACTCGGGCCTGCAATACTTTTGGATCAGTTTCTAGCAAGAAGATATCCCCATCTAGCCAAGCTGCACGGCCTGGCCCAGCCCGCTTTGTCACCATGTTTGCTCAATTCCAAGTCCTTTGACTCCAGTTCCCCGGGCTTGCAAGGGCCGATGCCCGAGTCGCACAGCTCCCTTTCACCCTCAGGACACACAGATCACAGTGCATATGAAAAGGCCGTCCTGCTTTATTTCCTCCGCCCTCGAGCGGGGGCCTCCCAGTCATCCATTGCACGTTATTACTGTAAACATGCCTCAATAACTATTCAACCTGCCCTCGTGTATTGAGCCGAGTCCTCAACCTCCATCACCAACTCAACAGGGACACAGTCAATAAGTCGTCAATAAGTAGTTCCAGCCAGAACCATGGCAGAAGCCTTTGCAAACCCTGTCGGTGATGGCAACATCTCGGCATCTCGACTGCTCTATCAAACAACACCACCTTGAAGCCAACTACAAGATCCAACAGCTTTCTCGTTCTCACAGCTATCAGTTCTACTCTCTTCACTCGGGACATCGAGCCTCACCTCATATATTCACTACCATCAGAGAGCACCACCGCTCCTTGCCAGCATCATGATGCTCAAGCTCGTCACCGCCCTCGCCCTCGTGGCCTCCGCTCTAGGCGGCGTCGTGCAAATCAACACGCCCGCCCCCATGCTCCCAGGCGCATGGCCCCGGTGCGAGGGCTTCTTCCTCGCCTCCCCCGGCGTAACCTGCGCCTCCATGGCCGCGGAACACGGCCTCAGCCTCGATGACTTCCTCAAGTACAACCCGCAGATCATCCAGGCCGGGGGCTGCGAAGGCGGCGGCGTCGTCCCCCACTACTGGTACTGCGTCAAGAACTTCAGAGGCCCCCCGGGCGCCCTGCCGGGCCAGCAGGGTCCAAAGTGCGACAGGCAGTGCTGGCAGACGCTGGGCCGCCAGGCCAACGTCGGGCTGCCCACGACACCCGCGACGCCCACGCCCACGACCTCCACGACGGTCACGAGGACGTCCACATCCACGACCCTCACCACACGTACCCAGGCGCCCGCGACGACTCAGCCCCCCAAGTGCGAAGTCGACAACTGCTTCCGCGGCTTCCTCCGCATCGTGCCCCAGGTCACCAAGACGCACAGTCAGTTCTGCTCCAAGCTGCTCAAGGGCCCCTGTACCGCGAGCCACATGAGCCAGCTCAAGGCCCCGGCCGTCATCAACGACAGCTGCCCCAAGGAACGTCCCTGCTCTGCCGTCTCCTCGGCGTGTGCATGCTATCTCAACGGGGCGATGGAGGGGCATATCGGAACGAGGGGGCCCAACGCGTGGGATTGAATTGATATTGGCGGTCTGCGGCTCAGTCATTGTCAGGAAGGAAACGGGGAGACGGACAAGACATTGCACTCTCTTCATTAGTCACGCTTTGCTTAGCACATGAAGCTTATAAAACGTCCACGGCGTACACTGCCATGAACCCTTCCTTACTCTCTTCGCTCTCCCGTTATCGGGATACCTCCTCGTGCCATGACAACGTTTCCCTTGACCACGCAATGTTTTTGGCGCAACAACCAAGGTCCCCGGCTTTTCATTCCCTGACAGTCGCAGCAGAGATATCGGCGGCGGCGTCTTCACTTGCGTGGGTTCGGGTCCTTCGCACGAGCCTCGCAGTCGGGGCAGGTCGTTGGCAAGCAGCGAAGCTTGTGCTCAGGTGTCGGACCGCGACAGCCATTGCCCCATCGCGGGCACCACTCAATGTTAAAGAAACCTCTGTGGCCGCAGGCCCAGACGTTGTCGACCTGAACACACGCGTCGAGGCAAGGTCCCCGACCCCTTCGGGGCGTCATCAGTGGCCTGGAGATGTAAGCCTTGGGGATATAATGGAAGGGCCATGACTCCGTACCAATCGATAACCGGATCCGCGAGACTTTGCTTGTCTTTGAGGGATTCAGATCTCGTGAAAGCTGGCGGCCGGAATATTTTGTGCCCGCAGCCTGTTGATGGATTGACTGTTCGTGTGCCTTCGAGAATCCCTTCCGACCAATGTCGCGGCTGTCTAATAACAACCTGGAAGCTTGCTCGAACGAAGGCACCTGTGTGCCGTGAATCAAGGCATGGGCAAGACTGATTGCCTTGCTACGTGAGGAGGGGCAGCTGGAACGACAAGTAGCGCCCAGTCGAGGCCTCGGAGAGATTGGAGGGCAAGGCGATCTCGAGTCGATGAATTGGAGAGGCCTCTGATTTTTGTAGAATGACACAGCACGAACAGCCGAAGCAATGTATGTATATCGAGGGAATTTTTGCAGCTCGTGTGTGCGAGGGGCCGGAAAAGCGAAAGAGAGGGACCCTGAAGTGCTTCCTACAAACCAAGCGCAGCCGTATGCAACCCTTCCCCACGTTGCATGTGTATCTCGTCCCGGAAGGGCCTCCTATTGAAGAACCGGAGGATTCGGAAACCTACTGCAGGCTACGGGTCTCTCTTTGGGAGCGAGTGTAACGGTGTCACGCCTTTGACAGCTCCTGTCGGCGTTGCTGCATGTCTTTCTGCTAGATGATGTGGGCGTCCTCGGGACGACACCCCGGGCGCTGTGGACGTCGTGGGGTCAACAGTCATCCCAATGAGATACTCTGGCGGGTCACCGAAGGCTCGAAGGGGACTGATCCCGACCAGAAGGTCGATCCCCGCGACCCATGTTGCCATGAGCCCGGCTCTGGGCGCTTCCACGCAATAGCACGAGAACTCTCGAGGTGGGCGAGGTGGGGTTCGTGAGCTGCGAAGCCATGGCAGTGGCCCGTGGTTAAGCGGCTGTCATGGACTTGGTTCCGAGAGTCTCTTCATTGGGTGATTTATTTGGCCTGGGAACCATACGTCTCTTTTTCTTGGTTGACAAACAAGCTGATGAATGAGGTAGACAGGTTAGAACCAGTGCTACGTCAGGTTGAAGAATCGTTCGAGTCTGCCCAGGTGGTAAGAGGGGAAGAAACTGGAATGGTGGGAGGTTGACATTGAGCAATCTGATTCGACGGGCCCCTCCGAAAGCTGCCCGGGCAGGTGCAGCGGACAGCCACCTTCCCCGCTGCAACTTGGAATATACAGGGGTTCCTCCACCGTGCCTGCCCTATGAGCCCCCCTTATCAGCTGCCCCGTTAGCCCGTCAGTCGGCACATGAAACCTTCGACACTGGAACCTGACGTCCGGACCCGTTTGCCCGTCACCCGGCCACCAACTCTTCAGACGGACGGCCACCCATGATGCCACGCGACTCTCAGCCATTTTTGGCACGTTTTGACAGGACCCCCTTCTTGACATTTTCTCCTGGCTCTTCCGGTCGTTCACATCTGCCATGATGCCCCGCTCGAGACACTGCTAGCGGGTGCCCGTCCATGCACCTGCCAAGGCAGTCGACTCGGAATCGACCGGGCAATCAGAGAACTGACAGAAAGACTGGGATGCGATGTCTGCCGAAATGCACATGGCCATTTCTGCTTGTCGCCATCTTGACCAAATGTCAGACGCGGCATGATTAATACAAAGGTGACATCGTTCCACCCCCTTCTTGGATGCTGGAACCGGCGTAGTTGACAGGTCTTGGCCAGCATGTGCAGTACTGACGGCCACCAATGAGTCCCAGTTCGACCAGTCGACATGGGTAGTTGTGCTGCTATCCTAGTTCATGTTGACGAGACCAAGAGGTCACACACTTCTAACATATCGTCAAAGGTACCATATCCAGCCCGTTCTGTTCCATGCAGTTCTTGATCTCTCCATGCATCATCCCGAACACGAAAGCCTCGCCAACCAGCTTATAGGAATTTGCCTCTGCCAAAGGCCTCAGCACTACCGGCACATCCATGCCAGACACAATGCAGCAGATGTCGCCCGTCTCGGTCATCTGCGAAGACAGTGCATAGCGGCCGCTGGTCGTGAGAACGAGCCGCCGTCGCGACGCCCAGATCCCTGCGTGGCTGTTGAATGCCTTGATATCACCGCCCTCGGCTACCCGGTGGAGTTCGACGAGGTCGGAATCCGCAGTCGCTGAGGTATCTGGACAGATGCTCAGTGCGAAAGCCGCCTCGTCAGGATGAAATTCCGCCGCCTCGGTTTCGTATGCTTGACGACAGAGAGTTCTCGCAAACGCGAGTAGCCGCGAGCGATCCTGGTACCCAAAACGGGTGTCTGCGGCTGAGAGACGCGCCCAAGCAGCGCGTATTCGGTTGTCGTTGGTAGACAATGGATCACTGGATCCGACAACTGGCTCCTTCTCAACACTCACGTCCTCGGGAATGATCTCAGACCGCCACTCCACCCTGTCGAAAATAACGCCATGGACCAAAAGCTTTCTCTCCGTTGCAAAACTGAGCGGGAAGCTCGCTAGTCCCTGCCCGGCGCAGAACCCCTGATTATACAGGCCAAAGTAGTTGTTGGTGAGTTCCACGTCCCACCTAGGCACCCATGTCGGGGTGGTGTCTTCGAAAGTCTCCGGCAGGTGCTCGACTGCCGACAGGAGGCCGAGTCCCCCTCCTTTCTGCAGCCAGGTTCTCGCAAAATCTAAGTAGACTTCCCGAAAGTCTTTGTTGTAGGTTGGCGTCACCACAATGGACCCGTCCTCGCCCATCTTCGCTTTGCTGGAGCCAAGGAAGGCATAGATACGGTCTCTTTTATCTGTGCAGCCAAGTGTCTTCGCTCTCGCCAGGACCTCGATGAAGGTGGGAAGCTTGAGATGAGGCAGCCAGAAGAACCGAAGGTGGACATCATTGAGCCATGGCTTGGTATAATACCAGATGAGTCGGGCCCTCATGACGAGCCACAGATTGACAGATGTCAAGGCCTGCCAGGGTATTTCTGTTTCGTCCCAGATCATCAGAGGATCTGTACCAAGCGCGGCTTCTTGCACTGTCCAGAGCCTCGAGAACCAAGGGCGCGAGAGGAGTGCACTGTAATCCGCCCATCTCGAATCCTTCGCCAGAGGATCGCTTGCGTCAACCTCGGGCAGGAACCGCCAAACGGAGGGATCTTCGTGGAGAGACGGGCGACTGACTTCAGTCAATCGCTCTTGGTTCTGGACGTGGATCTCTTCGATAAGACTCGCAGCCCCTCGCCCGTGGTTCTCGGGGTCAGGTCCCAAACAGATCAGTACTCTCGCCGCTGCTCGATAGATGTCGCCCATCAGCGTCACCTGTTGGCCTCTCTCCCCGGCATTTTCCTGGTTGATACAGACTGAATCAACCCAGAGGGTCCGCTCGCCCGTTTGGAGCCTGACGCGGCGAAGAGCTGCATCCAAGTTGGCCGTAATGGGTAATATGATATCGTCGCATAGAATTTGCGCCTCTCGACTCCCACTTCCCCAAACGTACGAGATGGCTTCAAAAGGCGGGCACGACTCCAGGGGCGACGATTCAAGCGTGCAGGTAAGGGGATCGCTCGCGCTCTCGGCGGGTTGGAGCTTGAGGTACCTGATGTGTTGGTTCGAGAGCAGCGGTTGGTATGAGTAAGAGTGGTCCATGGTGAAATCTCCAAACGGGCTGTGACTGGACGATGATAAGGTTGACAGTGCAGGTATGGTTCAGAGAAAGCAATGTCAAAGTATGAAAGGCGATATGGTCGAGACCTGCCGGCTTGGGACTTTGGATCAGGCTGCAGCAGACCCCCACACATGCACCCTCACGATATCACGAGCTTCCCACCTACGGCCGCAGAATCATCAGGCTGTGGGGATTTCTGCGTGAATTACCCCGCGTTCCAACGCCATATCGCGCATCAGACTTGTGAGGGTGTCTATCATGGCGCTTACCGAGACTGAATCGAGAAGGATAGACGACGCCATATGGGGGCTACGAGTGGCGATACGTATAAGTACCTCGGTCAGGGCCAAGGAGTCGCTCATATTCACCTTCTAGTATCTTGTTCTTGCTGTGAGTGTTTTCCATTTTCCAGTGGCCTCCTTCTAAGCCAAGTACATCATGCCCCACGCGACATCCTACCAGCAATCCTCGCGCGAAAGCGTACTTCTGTCGCACAAGCTGGACATTACACCGCTCAGGGAACCCCTCTTTCCTTTGCCAGCAAAGTGCACTCTCTCCCCGACTGACTACCTGGTCCCTCATGCATTGCCTTTTGGTCGACATGTTGCGGAATGGCAGCAGGAGATCTTCCAGCTCCCCAACAGTGGCTTGGCATACCGCGAAGAACCCCTGATCAAGCCCATCAGACCTGATGCGCCAACTTTGGTCGCCATCTTCTACCCAGATGACGAGCCCGAAGAACGTAGGAGACGGTCGACGGAGAACTACCTCGCGCGCATAGCCCGCTTGGCCGCACTCGACGAGCAGACGATCATCTACGCCCCTCCATCCGTGTCCCAGCAGATCCGCGCGCTGCGAGACGACACGCACTGGGTCGTCATCGACGAGTACGAGACGATCTGGGACATACCCAACAACCGGCACCAGAAGCACAACTTCACGCACGTCCAGCCGGCGCTCTTCGCCAACTTCGTGAAGCAGCCGGGCGTGCTGGGCTACGAGCCCGAGCCGGCGTACAACCACCCGCACCGCAGCGCCGTCTACAACGCCAAGGCCTTCGTCAGCTACGACGCCGTGATGCGGAACCCGTTCGGCTCGGAGCGGTGGATGTACGTCGACGCGGGCATCCTGGACGAGTTCGGGCCCGTGGGCGCCGACGGCCGGATCTGGGGCGACGTTGTGGCCGCGGAGCTGTCGACGACCAAGTTCGACCGCAGCATCGCCGTGTCCCGGGACTCGGGCGTCGTCTTCGCAGAGTACATGCAGTCCCTAGCGTACGGGGACAAGGACATCAACCACGCCGGGTGGACGGACCCAGCACGGTCGTGGATGTGCCAGCACTTCATGGCGCAGGCGTACGTGGGCAGCTCGCTCGGCATGCTTAATTACAGCATTCGCTTCATGCAGACCGTCGACGACATGGATGCCAATGGCTTCTACACGGCACGGGAAGAGTTCATCGTGCCGCAGGTCGCGCTGCGGTACCCGAATACCATCTTCGCCATCCCGTGGATGATCCTCGAGTGGGGGAAGTGGGAGCATCCTATCAAGGGCTGCTACACGACGCACGGCGGGGAGGAGAGCGTGCCTTGCATCGTGGATCCGCTCGAGGGGGGCTATCAGGGGAGGAGCAGCGGGTTGAATGGGACTGGCATCTACAGCTGGCCACGGTGGAAGAAGATCTCCGTGTTCGGGCAAAGATATTACTAGTAGCGTCTCTGGTGACTTCTGCCAGGCTCTGGTAGATCTCGTGGCTGGATGCAGGTATCAGCGTGTTGATGATGCGCTTTGTCAAGATCTCTTACAAGGGCCAGTGCCAAAGCAAACTGGCAGGAAGTCGTTGGTGGCTTTTACGCCACAGAGAGCCACGAAACTTAAGCGTTACTCTTTTGATGGCTTCTTGAAGCTTGTTTTTGCATAAATACTCATTTTCAAATGTATTTCTCTCCATTCTTCCAAAAGAAACCTTTCAAGTGCCTCAGTATCAAGCAACTTGGAAAGGCACGATCACTTTATTGACTTCTCATTGCTTCAACCACGGAGGGAACAAAACAATGACAGACATACATATCAACACGCTGGAGTCCTCAGCAAAACCACTTCGAAGAATTGGCGCAGGGCACTGCGGCTCCGTGTGGGCGAATCCCGATCTCTCATCGACTGACGTGGTCATCAAGCGAGAGGACGGCGGTCCAAGCAGGTCCCTCGTCAACGACTTCAACATCCACACAGAAATCCTCGCGAGCTTGCGGTCATGTCAAGTCGTCGGTCAAGCACTGCGTATCAACTTCCCATTAGGCCCAACATGGATCTCGTCGAAGGACGAGCTTGCCTGGCAATCTCTGCTTCCAAACCTCCCCGTGGGATACACCGCTTGCAACGCCCTCGTCTCTGAGCGCATCCCACCGATGCCTCTCACGACACGCCAGGTGATTGTCGAAAAGTATTGCCCCGAGTCCATCCGCGCGGAGATATTGGCAGACGAGAAGAATGACGACTGCATCATCCGACCATATTTAGGCCGTCGCCGTCGCGCCATCAACACGGCTCGCCCAAGGTTCGCGGCCTTTTCACTGCGGAACTATCCTCTCCACGCGGACCAGATGGAGGAGTTGGGTCTCGACTTGATCCGCTACGCGCAAGCTCTGGCCGAAGCATTTGCCTTCATGCACTGGTCAGTAGGCATCGACGCCAACGACGTCGAGTTCGTCCTGGCACCTGACCGCGTCGCGAGTACCGGCACCGGCGACCAAGCAGCATATCTTCCATCGACCTCTTCCACTACCTGCGATGGGTTGCTCGACGAGCACTGCATATGGGTGCTCGACTTTGACTGCTGTCGACGCATCAGCATGGATGAGGAAGGTGTCGACATGGCCGTTGCGGCTTTTTACAGGAACGATCCGTTCTACCCGAGGCCTGGCCGAATTGGAGAGGACGAAATGTCTTGGGGAGCTTTCTTTGCAAGATATCTTGAATTTAGCGGCAAGTTGCTAAGTGGACGCGGTCCGGCTATTGAGAGGCTGCCACGAGACTTCATCATGCAGCTCATCATACGGGCCGACGAGTTTAAGCAGGGCAGGCCAAGTTTGAGAAGTGGTTAATGATTAAATTTCGTATATCAAGTATTACTTTCGAGGCTGACAGCGAGAACTATCGAGAAACGACGCTGTTGGTCGATATGCTGGTCCCTCGGGAAGGGCCACCTGAAGTAGCCCCTTCCTTCGATTGTTATGCCTTCCCATCTTCAACAAAAGGGAAGCGCACTTCCCACTCCTTCTTCAAATAGGTAATTCATTTTCAGAAACGTCCGGGTGACTCTCAATTTGAAGCCAAGATCGAGGTACCTCCTTGCTTACTCGTCGCCGCCTTCCTGCCATTCCTGCTATACAAACCAACTTCCTCCCTTTCCTTTCCTCAACCGCCGCCATCGCCCTTCGTAAAGACAACCTACCACTACCGACGTTCGGGATGCACTGAAACCACCTTCATGATCGCCTAGAAGAAATCCACTCTCTTGACTTGATTTCCAACCATCTACAAGCCCCGAAAATCTACATTGTGGTGTTCCATCAGGCCCAGCAAGATGCGGTTTGTCGCCGTTCTACTTGCGCCCGTGGCGCTTGCCGCCGTCTTTCTGGCTCGAAGCACCTGCGCTTTCTCGTGGAGGGAGGCCGGTCAGATCAAGACGCAGCAAGTTGACGATGCTCTCGTGGAGCCAATGATTTCCCTGCGCGAGAACTCCCGTCTCCCAAACATCTACACCGTGGCCATGCACGAGCTGCAAGAGCTCGAGTCCGAACCCCTCTGCCACAGGATTGCAGCTCGTCTCCTTGTCAATAACTGCCAGCTCCTGGACGGAAAAGATGACGCGACAGTAATGACCGACAGCGGACGTCAAGTTCGTGACTTTGTCGACTCCTATGCCGCGAGCCTGGCCATCTGCGATCTCGAAAGGGGTAGCTTCATCATCCCCTCTACCTGTGCCAAGTTTCGCGAACAGGCGCTTGCAAGCATCCCAGTCTCCAAGGAGGCTCGTCTCCATGTATCGACCCGCGAGATTGACTCGTGCTTGACGAGTCTGGGCAAATCGGATTCTGCCTGGAATACCTGGGTCAGCTACCGTCACAAGGCCTTGCGGTTTTGCGAGGCGGCTCGAGTGGACAACGACAAGGGTGAGTATATCGAGTGCAAGATGGCTCCATGCTAATTGTATCCAGCTCAAAGCATCAGGCTCTATCAAAAGCTCACGGAAGTCCTCTCGAGGCTCACAGAGGGCGTCGAAGCTGAGCTCGAGCAACACGTCTCGGCAATGGCCACGAAAATGTCAGAGACGATGGACCGCCTCAATGACTTCGGCGTCGAGATCAACAATCTTCGGGGTGGCGTTAGTGAGCTAGAACAGATGGTCACCGGGGACCTTCTTCAACAGTTGAAGGTAACTGAAGTAAATCCCAGAAACCAAAGAGTATCTCAAGCACTGACACGCGCCCAGGACACCGCAATGGTTACAAGAGAGGGCTTGAGTGATGCCAGATCGCTTGAGCATCTGATCAGTCTACTTCTCAAGACTGTAATCGAAAACAACGCGGCCGTGTCAGCCTCCCATGAAAACGCGGTTCAGACCATGACCCGCCAGACTGAGCATGACTTGTCGATCGTCAAGTCAGCCCTAACAGCCATCACCGCATCGACCTCGTCCCTTCAAGAAGAAATGGTGAGTAGATCGTCACCAGACGCTGGTTTTGACTGATGTCTTTCAGATTCGTTACTACTCCCAGTCTGCTGGTCTTGCGCAGCGACAAGACTATCTCGAGCAGGTAAGGACATCTCTCAGTACCTACTCGGCAAACGTTGACACAGGCAGGGCATGGCTCGTCTTATAGGGGCAGCAGATGATCTAGCAACCCGCCTCGAGCGCCACACAGATGTCCTTGGCCAGGCACAAGAACAATCAGGGAACCTGGTAGAAACTCTGGAGCAAGCTTCGAAATCTGCCACTACTGTCAAGGGTTCAATGAGCCGAAGATCAGGATGGACCGATTGGTGGCCTCACATTATCTGCCCGACTGCATCTCTCGTCTTGGGATCATATGGTCTACATCCTTCCGCTTCAAGAAACCTTGCACTCATTACTCTCGGTTCGTCATTTGTGGTTGGAACACGGAGAACACATATTGACATCAATTCAGGCGAGCTCGCAGGCATGGCCGTCGCTGCGGGCCGACATCTTCCTTTTGCTTTTTGGGCGACATTCCAGCCAAACGACATTGCGGAAGAAACACACAACAAGACCTTGTCCTTCGACCACTGGGCTGATGGTAACGGAGTCATTGCTTTCACCGATCTACGACATCGGAGAGCCGCGATCTAAAATGCGCCAGATTTGGTGCGTACCATGGGTAGGCTCATCGTAAGCTATATCATATTGCGGGTTTGGGTCTATTGGCGATCAGAGCGACAGTGCTTCTCGGGACGACCTCACTTATACCCTGGAAGGGTAATCGGGAAATGGGACATATTACACGGGACTGGGTTCGGGCTTTGGGGTCATACCATTCGCAGCAAATCCATGGGAATACTCAGTTTTATGGGATTTGGGGCACACAATTTCATCCAATCCGGCATTGCCTTTTCGCTGGGGATGGTATGGTGATGTGACGCCGCAAACGAATTGTTGATGGCGGGGTAGTAGAACATCGATGTCATAGGAACGACTGCAGATTCCAACAAACTCACTACCATCCCTCCCTCTTATCAAGACCACGACCAACTCAATCACAGAAGAAGCCACCACCTCCCTCAGGGGATCAGAAACAGCCATGGCACCAATCATCAAGATCGCCCTCATCCAGCTCCATCCCAAGGTCAGTCCCGCCTCCGCACCGACGTCCGTCATGTACTGAGACACTTACTCACCCGCACCTGCAGCGCCTCGATCCCGAGACCAACTACGCCAACGCAGAGCGCTACATCCGCGACGCGGCCGCCCAGGGCGCCCACCTCGCCGTCCTGCCAGAATACCACCTCACGTCCTGGGCGCCGCACGACGCGCGTTTCGCGTCGTGCTGTCGCGACTCTGCGCCCGCGTACCTGGCGCGGTACCGCGGGCTCGCGCGCGAGCTGGGCGTCGCGATCGTGCCGGGGACGCTTGTCGAGGCGCGCGGCGACGAGCTGGTGAACGTCGCGTACTGGATCGACGGGCGCGGGGAGGTGGCGGGGCGCTATGGGAAGAAGAACCTGTGGCATGATGAGAGGCCGCACCTTACGGCGGACAAGTCTGTGCACGAGGCTTTTGATACGATGCTCGGGACGGAGGGGGAGGTTGTCAGAGCGGGGATGCTGGTTTGTTGGGACCTGGCGTTTCCGGAGGCGATGAGGGAGTTGGTGAGGGATGGGGCGAGGGTCGTGGTCGCGCCGGCATATTGGCTCGCGGATGAGTTTGGCGATGAGGGGGGAAGGGTGGTTAATCCGGATAGTGAGCGGGTGTTTCTCGACAGCGTGGTTGTGGCGAGGGCGTTTGAGAGCTCGGCGGCCTTGGTGCTTGTTAATGTCGGGGGGCCAAAGGGTGGCGGCGGCGAGGCCGCGGAGGCAGGGGGCGTGCGGTACTGCGGCGTCAGTCAGGTCGGGATGCCACTCGTGGGATCCATGGGGAGGCTCGGCGCGGAGGAGGGCATGAGTATCGTGGATGTTGACCTGAGCGTGTTGGACGTGGCGGAGGGAGGGTACAAGGTCAGGGAGGACCTGGCGAGAGAGGGGTGGCATTATGGGTATTCCCTGACCAAAGAGGATGAGGTTCCCTAGATGCTGGGGATTTCGTTGTCGGAGTTCGCCATGTTAGAATGCACTTCACCCGCATACAAAAAGGAATCTGGTATGTTTGCTTGAATAAAGTGGTATCAATATCATGAGCGAGCGCCCACAGAACTCCTGGCTTGACACCACCCGTACCCATGTGCCGTCAATGATATCTCCTCGTGCCTGGTCTGATATCTGTCCATGTTCAAGTGAGATCCTTCGCATACGAGAGGTATTTTCGTCTCGTTTCCACCCGTTCCTGCGTATGCTTCTCAACCAGTCTCGTCCACTCCAACTTCCTCTTCTGCCGCCGCGTCGCCTCATCTTCGTCTCTGGCCCTCGCGTCCAGATCACTTGGCTGCTCGTCGACGTACCGGAGGCCATGGTCATCACGATCGGTCCAGACGCCCTCCATGTTAGTGGGGACCCCGTGACCTTTTCTGAAGTACTCCATGACTTCGCCGGCCAGACCAAGATCAAAGGTGGTGACTCGAATAGCTCTTTTCACGTCCTCTTCCGCATACCCCAGCGCCTCGAAACGCTCACAATCCGCGGCCAGCGCGGTGAGGCGGTCGTCTTGCTCGATCACTTGCCGATGAGGTGTCCCCCTGGCCGCTGTGACATTGGCTGACCACTGCCCAATGTTGCCAACGCCGGACATTCCGCGGCCGGAGACATGAGCCTCACGCGTCCTGCCAACGGGGCTCGGGCCGCCGGCCGATTGTGCTCTATGATACCTGGGGAGGCGGATAGGAATAGGAAGAGGGCTCGTGGCTGCATGCTCGGCCTGTAGTTGTTGTGAAGGTGTAACATCTTCATCCTGGGATTCGCCGCCCGCAACGTCGTACGTGAAGTCCTGCGTCTCTGGCTCAACCACTCTCGTTGTTCTTGCCGGTCTCGCTTCGCTGGGAGGAGTGGCAGTCGAAGATTCGGCACCGGATGGCGGACTAGCTTCAGCGTCAAATCTGGTGATTCCAAGCCGATCTTCCGGGGTGGACGGTATCTCATCAGTACTGTCGCGGCGCGGTTTCTTGCCAGGCCCACTACGATCCGGGCCATTGTGCAAGTCGTCGAGACCATAGCCCCTTTTCGTGCCGCGCGAAGGTGGGGAGGACCCAAGAGTGGGAAGTGGGAAATGCTCGTCGTCGACGAAGAGCGTTTCCTCCTCGGCCGCTACCTCCCCATCTCCATTTCCATCTTCCTCTTCTTCGTCATCCGACAGGCTATCATAAAAGCCCTGGAGATAGCAAATCCAATACTTCCGAACCTTGAATTCAGCGCCCGGGATCTTTTGGGGATCGAAACCAAGCGCGACCGAGACAGTCCTCCAATCAGTCTGGTCCACCTCGTCTTCGAGGTTCGACACGATTTTGTAGAGCTTAAAGAGATCCACGACTCTCTCGGCAATCTTGGGCTCCAGATCCACATCGGTGTTCAACGGACCCGCTTTCTCCATGTAGGTTCTGATGTTCTCGAAGAAATCGCTTCTTTCGGTGTCTGTGGGCTCGGTATAACTGGCTTGCAGACGTTCTGCCGTCTGATAAACCGCATCTGCCAGCTCTTCGATGTCACCGGGAACAGGGCGCTCTGCGTGATCGACCGCTGCGCCGGCCATTTCATCGCTGTTCGTTTCTTGCCTATTGACGGGTGACTCTTCCGTAGCGTTGGGTGCATGCGCCGGACTGCGGTGGCGCCTTTCCGACTCGGCTTCCTCGAGGCTGGCTACCCTCTGTTTGAGCACTTGACGCCAGTGGTCATACCACGACGTATGGCTGTGGCGGGGATGCTAACAGATCAAGTCAGATGTATGATTATGGAGTGGGTGGCATTCCATCCTACCTGTTCCGCGAATGTTTTGAACCAACTCCTGGGCGGGTCAGCGCCCGTCAGGCGATGATTTTCACGAATCGCCTCGAGAAGAGTCTCGTCATCCTCAGTCGTATAAGCCGCCCGCCCAGCGATTTTGGGTTCGGGCGACATATGTGACATCGTCGAAGACGGCTTCTTCGGGGCAGTGCTGCGAGGCGGGGAACCAGCGGGCGCCGCAGAAGGGACAGTGGATGGCGAAGCCTTGGCTTTGTGTTGATTCTCCGAGGCTGCACTCGGGGTGTGACCTTTTGCTATCTCCTCAAGTTGTGCCACCGGTAGGTCCTGATACCTCTTCAGCCATCTATCGCGCCACGAATGGAATGTATGGCGGTTGTTCTGCGCAGTGTCAGATCAGAGTACATGGAAGGCCTTGACCCTACGTGCGCGTCCAGATTCGTACCTGTCTCTCGAGATCCTCGAAAAGCAAATTGCCTCGCAATGATTCTCCCTTGCGCATCTGAGGCAGCATAAAATGCACCAGCTCGGCATCATCGGCGGGCGTGAATTTGGTGCGAGTCGCACGACCGCCGGCTACCGGGGCGGCTTTCCCAGATACCTTCCCAGATACCGCTGGCTTGATCAAGTAACGCTCCTTGTCAGGGAGCTCGCCATTTTTGGTGGCATGCTCGAGGAACTGGAAAGAATACGCGTCAGGGGGTGCCCGCGGGTTTGTATGATCCGCGATGCACATGTCGGCGTGCTTTTCCAACTTCACAACCTCGCCGCCATTGTTCTATCTGCAATCAGTAGTGAATCATTTCTGAAGCGTCAAGTAAAGTACATACTCTGACCATGTCGAGGAACCACGGCCTTGAGGGCAGCCGTTGGGCAAGCCAGAATTTCATGCCACTGAAAAGATCGCCGCCACTGCCATTCCCCTCTTGGGGCTCGACTCCTTCGTAGACAACAGGCATCATGCGCGTTGAGTTGAGAAGAATTGCGTAAGCTGTAGAGATTGGGCGTTTGCCTTTGTGTTAGGGTTACACTGGAGGTTGATTACTGGGCGCTTTTCGGAATGGCAAGGTGTCTGTTCCGCGACGTCCTTCAGACGTTGGATATGATGAAACGTTGAAAACGACTGGTCTGGCCTGACTGCAGACCATGGTCGATGATGGGACTTATATCGCAGCCATTGTCAGGCCCGTCGCCAGTGTCGGTCTGTTGGTGTCTTTCATGATGAGAGACGCGTGACTGCCCCAGATGCTGGGTCGCGTAATCACGTGGGGCGATGGAGGCCCGGACTATGCAGGTAAGCAGCTCTCGTGACGACAGCATACCCGGATACAGCGATGTCTTGGCCGCCCACTTTGAACTGATGACCTGGATTCGACCTCAAGAGACCGTTTGCTCTCATCCAGTGATGCTTTTTCTGGTGATGCTCGACCTCGGCCGAGACACGATTTCGTTGCGGGCTTTCCCGGAAGATGCGTGAAAGCACCACGTTGCCTCATCACCCTCATCTAATCGTAGCCGCTGTATGCTGAGAGGCCCTCCCGGACGAGAACGGAGTTGCGAGTGATTGCTCAGCAATCTCTTGAGACGACGAAAAATACTTTGATCTTGCTCTGACCGCGACAGGCTGATCTCAGTCAGCAGGCCTGGAGCGAGATACCAGAAGATCGCGGCTAGAGGCGCTCCCTTGCAGACAACACTGCATGAGCGCCGATCCAATAAGATGGGGGTCATCCGCACGGTAGCACTCGTCGTGCTAGGCATCTCGTTCTTCGTCTTCGTACTGTTCTTCGGCCGGATACCGGCATTGAGGTGAGTTGGAGTAGATATACGACTTCGCGTTGACAAGATGATACACGGCGTATCGTACATCGCTTCACAAGATCAAGGCTGACCTCGTCCTTCAGAAACACCCCGATTGCAACACTGCACAAATTTCTGTTCATCCAAATACCAAATGGCCTCCTTAGCTTGGACAACCGGTTGACCTCCGGGCGCATCACCGGGTCCATGTCGCGGTTTGGCAACTACATCATGCACGATAGGCACCCAACAGTGGTGGTCAGTAGTCTTACACCTCGTTGTAGCACCTCACCCGAACTAACCACCCGCAGATCTTCTTCTTAGTCCTTCTCCTGGGCTCGGAGTATCTCTATCTTCCCGAGGCCTGGCCGCAGATGTCCAACCTTCAGCGCGTCACGGGTGCCATCGCCGTCTTCCTGCCCTATCTCTTCCTCTACCTGGCTGTCATGGCCGACCCAGGCTACATCACCCCGGAGAATCACGCCTACTACATGTCGCTGTACCCCTACGACTACTCCATCTTCTACCCGGGCCAAACCTGCAGCACCTGCAAGTTTCTCAAGCCCCCGCGCTCCAAGCACTGCAGCATCTGCAAGCGGTGCATCTCCCGCCTCGACCACCACTGCATCTTCATCAACGGCTGCGTCGGCTACAACAACCACCGCTGGTTCCTCCTCCTCCTCGTCTCCACCGCCGTCCTGACCTCCTACGGCGGCATCCTCGGCTTCTACCTCATGACCGAGCGCATCCGCATCTACAATCCCAAGTTCTCCCCCTGGCCGTACTGGGGCATGGACTTCCAGCGGTATCTCGCCACCTGGAGCTTCGGCATCCAGGACAACGTCGCCATGGGCGCCGTCACCCTTCTCTCTGCCTTGTGCTCCCCACTCGTCTGGGGTCTGCTGGTCTACACCTTCTGGCTCGTCTACTGCGGCACCACCACCAACGAGTCCCTCAAGTGGTCCGAGTGGAAGGAGGACATGGACGACGGCGTCGCCTTCAAGCGCCGCATGCCCGAGGACCGCGAGGTCGACGCCCGCGTCGAACCGGGCTGCGCGCGCTGGCCCCTCGTGACCCAGCAAGTCCTCGCGCGCACCGAGGACGGGAAGCCCCCCACCGGCGGGCCCGGGGAGGGCGAGTGGGCGCACGTGTGGAAGATCAAGGACATTGAGAACCTGTACGACATGGGGCTCTGGGATAACCTGGCGGACATATTCGTCAAGGACTACGGTTTCGGCTCGGGGGCGGAACTCCATCAGCCGGCGGTGGAGGACCGAGGTCGCGTGAGGAAAGCCGTCAAGTCTAACCCGTTGACCTGAGGGGGTTCTGCGATGGATCTCACACCGATCGCGGAGTGTGTATCCGAGTGGCACGAGCAGGCCTTGGTCTGCCATCAAAGCCGCAGACAGCAAAGAGAGCATGTCATAATTGACTCATTATTAGAGGTGTTCGAGCAGCGAAGTAGTTTTGATAGAAGCGCATCACAAAAGGGCAGGCAAAGTTGAATTTTACAGTATTTCATTCGGCATAATCTCATAACGCTCATATTTGGGATCGACTCTCGCCGTGTCCCCTTCTTAACGTAGCACTCATCATCCGCTCGCCAGCTCTTCCTCTAATGTGACGCGAGCAATTCGCAATGCCAAGAAAATCTGAGGCCGGTGCGATGCTTTTACAGAATCGTGCCGAAGCTAGAACGGTCAGTGTCTTTCTCTAGTGTAGATGAATTCAAGGTGACATACCCAAAAGTCCGCTTGATGCTGTTGACGTAGTACTCCTGCCAATTTCTCTTGGTCACCTCCTCCTGACCAACAGGGACACCGGTCCAGGTCACCCTCATCAGAGTGACATGGTCGACATCATTCTGGTCGAACTCGATGCTGAGCTTGGAGTAGTGGTCTGCGGGCCACTCCTTCAACCGCCAGCTCTGCACAATCTTCTTGGGCGGGCTGAGCTCAAGATACTCGCCGGTGACGTTTCCGTCAAAGAGCGCGAACTTGCCACCCTGCTTGGCACCCTCGAACACCTTGGGCGGCGCCCGCGTGAAGGCAGCAATGCGGCCGGGATCGGTGAAGGTCTCAAACAGCTGGTCGGCCGAGGTGCGAAGCTCGGTCGTGTCGCTGAGAGTGGTGGTGTTCAGGACCTTTCCACTGCCAGTCTGTGCGCTCGAAGATTGAGGCGCAGACTTGGGCGCGGCGGCCTGGGGATGCACCTTGGGCGTCGAGAAGCCGCTGGAGGGGTTGGAACCAGGGGCGTGCTGAATGTCCTTGCCGTGCTCGGCGATCAGGGCCGGAGAGATCTTTAGGAACTCCTTCCTCAGCTGAGGAACAAGCTTCGACCGCACAAGATCCTTTACGGGCTGCTTGCCCTTGGACTCGGAGTAGATGTCGATGTCAAACTGACAAAGGTGTTAGAAGTGGGGAACGGCTGAAGAGATTTGCGCCGGGGGTGTACGTACGACAAACTCGTCCTCCTCGGTGTCGTGGGCGACCTCAGGAACAGTGATGTTTCCGGACACCTCAGCCTCGTCGGGTGCGGAGCCGGTGTACTCGAGAACGAGCTTCACATCGAAGATGGTAATGACTCTGCCCTTGCGCTGGCTGACGTCCACGTCACCGTCCATGCTCACGAGCTTGCTAATCTTCGCCTTGACACCGCCATCCTCAGCCTCGACCTTGGTGAGGGAGGTCTCGAGGAAATCCTTGGTCCAGGCCGAGACATCCTTGTTGACCCAGTGCCAATTGTTGGGATTGTGGAGGACCATGGTGGAATAGGAACAAGAGCGGTGACTCGGGTCTGACGAGGGCTGCGAGGTAGGTTGGCTTTTGACTATTGGGCAATCGACGTTAGCAGTGCGCTCGTTAACAAGGCAAAGCGGTATCAATTGTGACAGAAGAGTTTCGATCAGTGTTTGGTCATTAGACCGCAGCGTTTTCATCAAAGAAGGGAGTACAAGTCACTCTATGACTGGTGCCAGCTGTGTTTTCATCATACGAAGGAGGACATATGTGCATTGGGGGAAATGGTTGGAAGGGCGTGGTCTTACCTTGGACGGTGCCGTTGTGATCAATTCATATCATGAAGAAGGCACGGAAACCAGGCGTGCGATGGGAGAGAAATATGAAAGAGGGAGTTTCCAAACGGGGCTGCGAAATCAGAGAAAGCTCTAGAATTCTGACGGAAGGCCGTGGGTCCAGGACTCCCGCCGGAAAATCGTCGGCGCCAGCCTCGTCTCGATCGAGCTGTGTCGCTTACATAAGACTGGTCAGAGTCACCAAGCTGGATTGCTTCTTTGGCACTTGGGTACGATTCAACACAGACAACTCTTCGGCTTGACAATGAACATTTTAAGATTTCTACAAATGCCCTTCCTGTGCTTTTTAATAGAGAGTACTGTGGTGATCGGCCACAAAGTTTCAAAGATGCCTCACTGTACGACGGCAGATTTCAATTGCCTCTGAGAGGCAACGCGATTGAGCAACTCCTGCACAAGGCTTGCCAAGGACCACAGAGCCACACGCAGGCGGCTTCTCCCCGACACATAGCTATGGGTGTGCAACAACGATAGTGCATGCTCCCGAAAACGCGGCATGTACGACATTTTCGAAAGGCGGACGTCCGTCATCAACACGATCATGACTCGGGCCTCGTCCGACGCTGCTTACTGCCCCTCAGTACTGGAGAATAATCGGCTAGGCCTCGCTCGACGGCCGCGATTGAAAGACAACCTCCAAGCATGTACGCCCTGACGCTAATGCATGCTTCTTTGGAGGCACCCTCAAAAGCCGACGCACCTGAGGGCGCACCGCTGTGTTGTGGTGATGGCACTGGACAAAGTCACACTCTCTAAGCGCCGACACCAAGAATAGATCAAGCCGTCGAGGACTTGACGGCCAATCAGCGATCTCTCCTGACAACCCCTGGCCATCCCCCGCGGCCACCCAAGCCAGGATGGGTATGGCGTAAGCACCCGCAGGGTAAAAGGCATCTTGTCGGTCGCCTGAGGGCTGGAGCAAAGCACATCTGGTCGGCCATGTTGCAGAGTCAGGCGAACAAGATCCGGCGGCCGAAAGATGGAACATGGGCTCCCAGCATCACCTCCTGGTCCGTGTGACGGAGACTGACAGACACATCTCACAGGGCCTGGATGATCATGGCCACCGCCATGCGGCCCCGTAGACACACGCTGGAGAATTTGAGCAACCTTCATGAACGAGGCGACCACCAGGAATGCCGGATGGTGCAGGTGTGCCACCCGTGAGGCTCATCGAGCCGCATTGGACCATAAAGAACAAGCTGCTGCTGCGAAGAACTGCAGCCCGCGCCCAGCCTTCCTTGAAGAAGCAAGGCCGCCATATCTGGCCTGCGTACCCTCTGTACTTCATCAGTTGCCGGCCACATGAGGGTTTCCCGTTGTCCAACAAAGCTTGGCTGCTTCGTCTCTTCCAAATGAGGGGGTTTGGAAACGATAACCTTTTCAAAGGTACTGCTTCTCATTATCAAGCCAGCCCAAACGCTGCACCTACTCTATCCCCAACGTCTCATCTCCCCTTCTGGCCGAGAGCACATCCGACGCAAGTGTCCAACGACAAGGATCTTCACCGGCGGGACTGACTTACAAGCGTCCGGCCACCACCCCACCTCACACCTTACCCCCCTTGATGGGTGACTTCTTGGCTCCTGGGCCCCCTTGCTGCAGGCAGTATCTCGGTTGCACTGCAGGGTCATCGACGCCGTGCCGCCCTCCTCGTGGTGGGCAAGACGGCCAGCCTCTTTATCCTTTACATCCTCCTGGCGTCGCAGGTTGTTCCGCAAGCTCTGGTCACGACTCGTCTACAAGACGCGTCTCGTAGAATCCCGTGTCACCAACTCTTGTCGCGTTGCCCTTTTGTCCACAAGCGCTTGGTCGTGGTACCATGCATCTTCAACCATCATAATTAGTCCGGGTACCGAGTGAAGGCCAGCCACCTGGTCCAGAGTGGGTGAAGAGGGTGTTCGGTCGACAGCAAACGCAACACCATCCCTTTCCAGCGCGCAAACCCTCGACCACCAGCAATTGCGTCTCGACCCGGCGTGGATCCTTTCGCAATGAGCAACATCCGCGATCCCCAGCGTCTACGTCAAGGCCTCAATCCGTTGTTAACCCACTCCTTGGGGAGTCCGTATCACGGGCATGGCACACCCATGTCAGCTGTGTCAATGACTCCGAATCATCTACACTCGGCACACCCTCCTGGAAGCGCAGTTCAACCCTACAATCCGCAGGAATGGATCCCCTCACCAGCTGCCGGTGTGGAACGCGGTCACCACTTCGCTGAGGCCCAAGGTGCGAATTGAGCGGGCTACATCACTAGATAATCGTTGAAACTAACCATGGATAGCCGCCCCTCCTCCTCCTCCGTACAGCCCGCCATATCAACGACCTGGAAGTGGAAGTCTGGAGTCTTCGCCCAGCGCCAACATATCTGCTGCCAGAATACCGCCCTCGAACCTTCACAGACCATCACCTGAGCCTTCAGCAACGACATCATTCCCCCCACCTCCGGGCCACGGCAGGGCTCCATCTCGTGACAGGCGTTTCTTGCCCTCGCTCCGGAGGCATAGGGACAATAATGACCCATCGAGCTCGCCCGTACCCATGCCACCCGTGCCTGCTGCGAGACCGATACCCCCGCCAATTCATATTCCTCTTGCCCATCCCACGCCAGAGCGTGCCTATGCAAGCCCATCACAAGGCCCGCCAGCGGCACGCAGGGCAATGTCAGCGAGCGCCATCGATACTCCCGTCTCAGCTCGATCACGCTCTTCATCCCAAACAAGGTGGGAACCCGGGATGCCTCTTCCACCGCCTCCGCCGGGGCCTCCGCCGCCAGGCTCTAGGTCGCAGAGTGTGGCAAGCGTTCACAGAACGACCGAGCCCGTCGCTTCGCCGCCGACAAGAAGGCCTCCACCTAGTAATGGATCTGCCCTGGGCCCGGTCCCCCCCACTCCAGCCGACTGGGTTGATCAGGATGACACGCAGGGCACTCCTTCTCGCAGTCGCGCAGCCGACCTCACTGTCGACACTACCGTCGCTGCCAACTCACGAGATGAAGACGATCCGAACTATACGTCTCAGCTGAGCTCCGGAAGTCTCAGCCGGGCTCGTGCTGTGCGGCGAGACAAGACAATTGTCCAGCGCAGAGCCGAAAGTCGAACGAGACAGCAAGGATCTATTGATGGTGCGATACACCCGCCTGAACTCAGCGACATCATTGTTCCCGGCGAGTGTGGCTTGTCTCGCAAGAAGACCATCAACAAATCAACCCCCAGAAGCGGCGGCCGAGCCTTGTACGATGCGCCCAGGACGGGCGAAAATAATTTGACACCGCGAGCTCTGGGCTCTGCACAGCGTGACGAAACCTCTACGCCACCGTTCTCGCCGAATCAGCAGCAGAAGATGCCCATGACAGGAGACAATAGCTCTCGCGTTGCACCCAAGGCGCTCCCTACACCCCCTCCGCAAAGTCGATCTGCCTCGACCACACGATCTCGGGCACAGCTGACACCTGCTGAAGATACACCGTCCCATGTATCTTCAGGATTCAGGCAAGCTACCTCGCAAACAGCCGATCAGTTCTGCGAGGCAAGCATCGCGAGATTCCAGGCTTTCGCCAGCAGCGAGGCTTCCGCTGCTTCGGATGCCGATCGTGTCCGTCTCTTTGCCGACTTTATCGTCAGCGAATCCCGCATCAGAAGGGAGAGGTACTCTTCGGCCATTGGCGCCATGGGCTCGGAAATATTCGATTTGACGCGAGATCTCTTCCGGCCTATGGCTTCAAGGCGTCAATCTGGCGTGTTTATGGGTCAGAGTGAACCGACGCCTCGCTCATCGGAGCCCTCTCGCTCTCAACGTGCATCTCTGGAATCTCCATCTCCAGACAACGGCGGATCGAGCTCTGCGTCTGCCTCTGCGAACCCACCGAACTCGGCAGGGTCGAATAATGGCAATTGGCAGTCTTCTGGTTACATGCCGTCACTCTCGCCTATTCTTAGCATGAGTGCGAGCGGCAACGGGGATGCCGATTCACGGGGCCGTCCTTCCAGCCGGTGGTGGGAATCGGATTCCAACGGTCAAGCTGGCCAGGTGATGGAACGATCAAAGCGCGAGTCCAAGTACATGGGCGTGCACAAGGAAGCCCGCGAGGCTCTGCAATGGTCTGATAGCCCCGTGGACCAAGAAACGCCCTCCTTCAGCGAAGGCAGCTCTTCTCGGGACTACCCCCAGGAGAAAACCGGCTGGCATGACCAGGACTCCATGTTGACGCCACAGCCGCTCCGCCATTCCACACAGTCGCTCAACTCTTCATCAGCACCTTCGTCACCGAATCCAGCTCATCTGGACATATCACGTCTGGTGACGCTGCCCCCACCGTATCCCCGACACCACCCTGCGGTGAACAACAACCACCCCGAGCTCACAGCAACCAGAACCGCGATTCGCCAGATCAGTGACATGACCGAGGTGGACAAGACGAAGGAGCGGTTCCTGCAGACGAGTCAGAAGAAGCGGGAAGAGGCGGCGCAGGCGGCTTCTGAGCGCCGTGCTGCTCTACGAGCCAACCTGCAGCGAGAAATCAATGCGGGCAACATGAGCTTTGCTGAAGCGTCGTCAATCGAGCAAGACTCTGTTGAGTCGGAGAACGACAGTCTGAAAGCGCTGGGGAAAGCCGATTTCGAGCATTTCCAGAGCCACGTCGTCATGCCCCTCAACGAGCTCCTGACAGATCGCATTGCACAAGCAACAGCATTGTTTGACGACCTTGCTAGCCATCTCTTTGACGACGTCGAGAGCGCTGCCGACTTGCCACAAGAAGAGGGAGACGATAAACCTGAGCTTCTAGAGAAGGTGACGCTGCTCAAGTGGATCTTCGAGGCCCGGGAAACACTTCATCGTGCCATATACGACATCCTCTCGGACCGCAATGACAGATACCGCGAGGTGATCCTGACACCGTATCGTCTCGCCAAAAACGAAGAGAAAGTCGCCTCGGCCAAGGCGTTTTTCGCAGAGGACGCAGCCAAAAGAGAGGCAGAATACGCCAACGAGGTGCTCGAGAGAACGCGCGCCCTGCAGCGAGTTGTGGAAGAGAACACCGTCCGCGGTGTCGAAGTGCAGCTCTCGGCTTTCTGGGACATTGCGCCCCCGTTGCGCCGTGTCCTGGAGAAGATACCCGCGGATCTTGGGGCGGGCCACTTCCGCGTTCAGATCCCGGCGCAGGAGTATCAAGAGAACCCGTCCTATCACCAGCACCCGCTGCAGTACCTGTACAGTCTGCTCAATCATGCGGAGCAGAGCACATACCAGTTCATCGAGTCGCAGACGAATCTACTTTGCAAGCTACATGAGGTCAATGAGGCAGCCTCACATGCCGAGGCTCGGGTCGTCGAAACCGAAGAGACGGATGAGGAGCCGGAAGAGAGAGCAGCGAGAGCGAGGGCTCTTCGCTTGGAGCAGGAGCAAAAGCTGACGAGCGACCTGCAGGAGAGGGTTCAGGTCGTGCAGGGCCAGTGGCGCAGCGCCCTCGGCGAGGCGATCAAGAACACCAAGCAGGCCGTGGGCGAATGGCTCCTGTCTACGGGTGGATGGGACGAGTCTCTCGAGGAGGGAGGCGTGGGTAGTGTGTGAGAGGCCGGCGTTAATACCCCTTATTTATCGGTGTCTCGGACTCGGGGCCTCCTTTTTCTATACAATGTACATATCCACACGGAGCCGTAACGCGTCAATGAATCCAACGTAATTCTAGACGCAATTTGAATTGAATTGTATTCTGGAGAAAGAGTGCTTTCGATTGTGAAGATGCCGTAACGCCGGTGTGATATACAATATCCATGATGTATCCCATGCTGCCTCGTCGGTGGTGTTGTACATGCGTTGTACATGAACGTTTTACCATCCATCTCTGCTATGCTAGCCCGAATCTCTGTGCCCTTCTGCTGAACCCAGCCCTTTATATGCGGCCGTATCTCTGCACACTGGTTGATACGAGTCTTCAACGTATCGGACTGGTGCTGGCGACGTCCGGTCGGGACAAATCGATCTGACGCCCCATGCCGTGTTCCCACCCATGAAGTTTCTTACTTCTTGTTCCCTGCGTCAATGCGGTTGTTGTACTCGTCGGGCAGGTTCATGCCGACGCGGCGGGCGGTGAGGCGCACGCGCTCCTCCTCGTCCATGCCCATGCCCGGGTTGTAGCGCTCGAGCAGGGAGACGTAGGTGCGCTGGGCACGGAGGTAGGCGAGGAACTGCTGTGCTTGACCGACGGACTGGGGAGATGACGGCTCGGCAAAGTCGGCGCGCAGGCGTTGGTGGGCTGGGGAGCGCTCGCGAGCGAGGACTGGCCGGGGTGGAAGCTCGCGGAGGAGGGAGCGGTAGAGCGAACGCAGTGTCGGGCTGGAGGGCTTGGCCATTGTTGCGGTTCGGAGGCTGACGTGCCGTTGTCAGTTGATGTATGAGAGGTGTCTCGTGACGCAGGTGCCGTGGAGTGAAATTTCCCGAGACCAGAGCGAAGAATTGCGAGTTGGAGCGAATGCGATCGCTGTGGTGAAGCATTCGGATGCGATGCGTAGAAAAATCTGGCTTACATAAGACGGTAGAAGATGACTAGTGCCGCGGAAGTGCCCCGCGTCGGGCGGCTCGTCCAGTATGGCGCCGATGACGGGCAGGGAAGGAGGGGCATTGTGAGACGGTGGGAAGGAGCTATGGATGCGCAGGTTCTGTAAGTGCGAACGGCCCGTATAAAGTTCGATCACCTTCTTCAGCTTCAAATTCTGACCGGATTGACACTTTCGTTGCTCTCTTCACGTTCATCAAGTCAGTCACCTTCCCCTCTTGCCCACGGCATCGACTTAAGGTCCAATCTCTAACGTTGGAACTCCCAGAACTACCTTACAAGCTTATGCCCCGCCGAACCCAGTTGTCCTTCGCCGCCCTTCTCAGTACTTTTCTAGCTGCGATCCTGGCCATCTTTGCTTTCAGAGCTTCTCCCCGGTTCGCCCTCTCGAGCCTACCCTTCTCTCTCCCCCGACCTGCCACCGCGCTCTTCCGACCCTTCTCCTCGACCTCCGCCATGGCCTACTCCAAAGAGCTGCAGGTCGCCCAGCTGGCCGTTCAGCGTGCCTCCATCCTCACCAAGCGTGTGTTCCACGAGAAGGCAAAGGGTACCGTCGACAAGTCCGACAAATCTCCCGTGACCATTGGTGACTTTGGCGCACAAGCCCTGATCATCGCCGCCCTGCGCCACAACTTCCCCGAAGACCAGATCGTCGCAGAAGAGGAGGCGGCCCAGTTGCGCGAGGAGGAGAAGCTGAAGACGGAGGTCTGGGACCTCGTCCGCGAGACCAAGCTCGACGACGAGTCCGCCGAGACGGAGATCCTGGGTGGCGGCATCAAGAGCGCCGAGGAGATGCTTGAGCTCATCGACCGCGGCAACAGCCCCGGTGGCGCCAACGGCAGGATCTGGACCATCGACCCCATCGACGGTACCAAGGGCTTCCTCCGCGGCGGCCAGTACGCCGTCTGCCTCGCCCTCATGGTCGACGGCGACGTCAAGGTCGGCGTCCTCGGGTGCCCGAATCTGCCCGTCGACGACGCCGCGCCCCTGTCGGCCGACATTGGCGCCAACGCCACGGACGAGGAGGGCCGCGGCGTGCTCTTCTCTGGCGTCCTGGGCGAGGGCGCCACCTCGCGGGCCCTCGGCCGCGGCGCCCTCTCCTCCCGGTCCAAGCCCATCGCCATGCGGTCCGTCAGCGACCTCACCTCGGCCACGTTCTGCGAGAGCGTCGAGGCCGGCCACAGCTCCCACTCGGACCAGGCGCAGATCGCGCAGGGCCTCGGCATCACCCGCCCCAGCGTCCGCATGGACAGCCAGAGCAAGTACGGCAGCATCGCCCGCGGCGCTGGAGACATCTACCTCCGCCTCCCCGTCAAGGCGACGTACCAGGAGAAGATCTGGGACCACGCCGCGGGCGACCTCATCGTGCGCGAGGCCGGCGGCGAGGTCACCGACATCGCGGGCAAGAGGCTCGACTTTGCCGTCGGCCGCACGCTCGCGAACAACAAGGGCGTCGTGGCGGCGCCCAAGGCCGTCCACGGACAGGTCCTCAAGGTGGTGCAGGACGTGCTGAGCAAGAAGGCCGCCTTGTAGAGAAAGCCAGCCGGACGACCAGCGTATATGAAATATGAACCACGAACAAAAACATGCCAATGTAGTCCGCGAAGCAAATTCCCATGTGATTTTGTAATAATAGTATACACGTCCGTAATAGCGACAAGATGTACACAGCCCTCCCACGGCTCCCCGTTCTTCCACCAACCCACGGGGTACTCCTTGGTTGCCCCCAGCGAAGCGCTCATCCCCTACTTGATCTTCTTCTGCTTCAGCTTGATGGTCTGGTCATTGACAAAGACGCCTTTGCCCTTGTACGGCTCAGGGGGCCTGAACTTGCGCACGCGCCCGCAGAAGCTCATGATCTCCTCGCGATCGATGCCCTCGACGAGGATGCGCGTCGGCGACGCCGCCGTGACAGTGACGCCCGCCGGTATCGCCTCCTCGATCGGGTGCGTAAAACCGAGCTTGAGGCACAGGAACTTCTGGCCCCGGAACGCCTCCTTGCCCGCGCGCTGCTCCACCGTCGCGCGGTACCCGACGCCCACGAGGCGGAGCACGGCCGTGTGGCCCTCGGAGACGCCCATGATGTAGCGGTTCAGGTATGCCCAGGTCGTGCCTGTGCGGAAAGCACGTCGTTAGTCGAGCCGTCCTACGGGAAGGTGGATTCCGGAAGGGGGAAGGGAAGGTTTTACGCACCCCACATCTCGCGCTGCTGCTTGGCCATGTCGTCCTCCACGCTCAGCGTGGCCTTGCGCGCCTCGACGTCGTGGTCGATCTTCAGGAACGGGGGGATCTCGAGGTCGAGCTTGCCTGTGCACCGGCGCCAGAAAAAGTCAGCATCCAGCTCCACGTTCTTTCCAAATCTTTCTCCCCGGCCAACCTCCGAGCACAAGGAAAGCGACGGCCATTCCCAGCGTCTTCAATGCCTCGAACATGCCGGTCCCCCTCGCCCCCTCATCATCCGGGTGAAACGTACCCAGCGGCCCCGTGACCGTGACCGTCCTCTTCGCGACCTGCAGGTAGGTCGTCGCGTCCTTCTTGATCTTCGGCGCGCCGATCATGATTTCCACGCCTGGCGGGATCGAGATGGGCGTCCTTCCGAGCTTCGACTGTGTGGGCGCCGTCGCCGAAAAGTGTCTTCGGGGTGCTGTCGACGAGGTCTGCAGCGCCGGCACGAGGAACGCCGGTATTGTCGACGCGGTTGGTACCGCTTGACGCAGGGCGGAGCCCCGGCTTGTGACGAACATCGTGTGCGTCTGTCGGTGAGAGGGTGTTCGGGACGATTCGCGAATTCGCGAGGGTGAGCAGACGGATGGTGTTTCTGAGATGCCAAAATCCTAGCAGCTTTTCTCTTGCTTAGTCATCAACCTCCGTGCACAGTCAAAGACCCCTGCACTACCGCTGGGGCCCTATCAATCTTCCAGGTTCAAGCCGACATCAGCATACAAGCCCATCACTTTACAGGAAAATCGCAAGTTCGTACAAAGGTGTATTACAGTGATGTTATTTAGCAGTTGCTGCAGTGCTTGCTTTATTGGGACGCCAACCACACAACGAGAGAGGTATATCTAGAGACCTCTTTTCCGGCCAAAGACCTCAAGCCTGAATCGAATGTGCCAAGTGCAATATGGGCTCGCCCATGTCGAGGATGCAATCTGTCATCCTGTCAGAGCAACGTCAAAGCCCACATTCTTAGCGACTAAAGACGGGATGATTTAGTCCTCCTGCTCGAGAGGGACCTCCTCCTCGTACTCCTCCTCCTCCTCGTCGACACCAGCATCCTGGTACTGCTGGTACTCCGAGACGAGATCGTTCATGTTGGACTCAGCCTCAGTGAACTCCATCTCGTCCATGCCCTCACCAGTGTACCAGTGAAGGAAAGCCTTGCGCCGGAACATGGCAGTGAACTGCTCGCCGATACGCTTGAAGAGCTCCTGGATGGCGGTGGAGTTGCCGACGAAGGTGGAGGACATCTTGAGGCCACGGGGAGGGATGGAGCAGAGGGCGGTCTGGACGTTGTTGGGGATCCACTCGACGAAGTAGGACGAGTTCTTGTTCTGGATGCCGCGCATCTGGTCCTCAACCTCCTTCATCGCGACCTTGCCACGGAAGATGGCGGAGCAGGTCAGGTAGCGACCGTTGCGGAAGTCCGAGGCAGCCATCATGTTCTTGGGGTCGAACATCTGCTGGGTGAGCTCGGGGACGGAGACGGCGCGGAAGGTGTAGGCGCCACGGCTGGTCAGGGGAGCGAAGCCGACCATGAAGAAGTGGAGACGAGGGAAGGGAACCATGTTCACGGCCAGCTTGCGCAGGTCGGAGTTGAGCTGGCCAGGGAAGCGGAGAGAGGTGGAGACGCCGGACATGACGGCGGAGACGAGGTGGTTCAGGTCGCCGTACGAGGGGTTGGACAGCTTGAGGGTGCGGATGCAGATGTCGTAGAGAGCCTCGTTGTCAATGCAGAAGGTCGCGTCGGAGTTCTCGACCAGCTGGTGGACGGAGAGGGTGGCGTTGTAGGGCTCGACGACGGTGTCGGAGACCTTAGGGGAGGGGACGACGGAGAAGGTGGCCATCATGCGGTCGGGGAACTCCTCGCGGATCTTGGAGATGAGCAGAGTACCCATACCGGCACCGGTACCACCACCGAGGGAGTGGGTGATCTGGAAGCCCTGGAGGCAGTCGCAGCCCTCAGCCTCGCGGCGGACGACATCAAGGACCTGGTCGACGAGCTCGGCACCCTCAGTGTAGTGACCCTTGGCCCAGTTGTTGCCGGCACCGGACTGACCGAAGACGAAGTTGTCGGGGCGGAAGAGCTGGCCGAAGGGACCGGCGCGGATGGCGTCCATGGTACCGGGCTCGAGATCGACAAGGACGGCACGAGGGACATACTTGTTGCTGGAGGCCTGGGTGATTGAAATGTCAGGTGATGCACTCGCAGATTGGGGTCCTATCAAATCCAAGACATACCTCGTTGAAGTAGACGTTCATGCGCTCGAGCTGGAGCTCGGAGGTGCCGTTGTAACTGCGTCCCGGTCAGTGGACTGGATACTGTCGATAGATTCACAGTAAGACATACACGCCATTGGCATCGAGACCGTGCTCGCCAGAGATGTTCTGCCAGAAGGCAGCACCAATCTGGTTACCCTACATGGCCAAACAGTTAGCCCCGCAATTCCCCTGTAGCGGGAAGTTGATTTGGAGATTGTACTTACGCACTGGCCGGTCTGGAGGTGAACCTAGAGGAAAGAAACAATGGTCAGCGATTGAACTCGGTAGAGCAATGGTGGTGAAGGCATCGCGGCAGGATCTGGCCATCTGGCGCGCTGTTGGGCGGCCAGCGGGGTAGGGTCAGGGGCAGCAAGATTGTCGGGTGATTGGCCTTTTCGACGCGTTGAAAGAGGGGAAGCGCAACGTACAATCTCACGCATCTTGAATGAGGAAGCTTGCAAGCTGCTTTATCGAAGGGTGATGGAGGACGAAAAAGAGGAGAGCTTGAGAGCCAACAGAGACAGCTTCAAGAGGAGGCGATGTGGGTTGGTGAGCAGGTGAGGGTTGGGTTAGGGGGGGAGAGGTTGTTGATTTTCGGGGTCGGGCGAGAGTGGGAAGTGATTTTGTTCACCGCTAGGTACGGCTTGCAGGGGCCCGGAGGGAAGGAGCGCACGGTGAATGCTGCAGCCTGCAACCCCAGGGGAGAGCAGGTGCCAAGGGGCGTTACTTTCGCTTGTTTACTTTCCTTGGCCCGTGCGTCGCGGTTGCCCTGAAGGGGACTAGTCGACCTCAACACCGCGCAGGCGCCCACGGCTCTCAACTTTGGAGCTCGTCTATTCGCTGTGTGCCCCTGGACAGGTCCCCGCGTCAAAGCCCCGCACCACTCATCGCCAAAAGGGGCCTGGCATCACACCGCTGCTTCCAGAGTCTACCTATCTTCAGCGCACATCAGCTGTCATCTGGCTGGGTGGCACTGGCATCAGACTGGATATCATATCAGTACTTGGCAAGCCTCATCATGGCATCAAATAGAGAAAAACCTGCGCTGCTTTTCTGACAGCAGCTCCAGGGCCAGGAAAGCACTGGAAAGTACCTTGGGTAGATCTCTGTATTCCAAGACACATGTCTAACTACCCCTATTTCCACCCTCATGTCGACCTCCGTCACCTCAGTGTGCCTTGACGACGCCAGAAGCATCAGCCTGCGCGGCAATCCTCTTCTTGTATGCCTGCACATCACCGGGGAACTTCTCAACCGTGCCATTGTCGCACACCCAGAGCGACGTACATACTGTCTGCAGCATCGTGACGTCGTGAGACACCATGAGGACACCTCCCTGGAACTTGTTCAGAGCCTCCGCCAGCGCATCCATCGCCTCGATATCCAGATGGTTGGAAGGCTCGTCAAGAACCAGGATGTGAGGGTTTGTGAGGGCCAGGCAGGCAAACGCAACACGGGACTTCTGACCACCAGACAGCAGCTCCATCTTCTGCAGACCCGTCGTACCTGTGATGCCGAAGGCACCTAGCTGTCGCCGGTACTCCTCGTCCGTCCTGCCCGGGTACGCCTTGGACATGAAGCTAACGGCACTCGTGGTGAGGTCCAGAGCGTCAACGTGGTGCTGGGCGAAGAAGCCAACACGCAGACGGGGGTTCTGCGAGATGAGACCAGACGAGGGTGTCAAACGGCCCGTGAGCAGCTTGAGCACCGTTGTCTTACCCGCACCGTTGGGCCCGACAATGCCGATACGGGAGTCCAACTGGACATCCAGGTCGACGTCACGAAGCAGGATCTTATCCTTGGAGTATCCGAACGTGACGCCAGACATTTGGATGATGGGCGGCGTCATCTTCTCGACATCTGGGAAGGAGAAATGGACGCTGTATTCGGCCTCGGGAGCCTCGAGCACCGGCATCTTCTCGAGCTTCTTAATACGGGACTGGGCCTCGGACGACTTGGCCGCGTTGTACCGGAACTTGTCGATGAAGGCTTGCAGATGGGCACGCTGAGCCATCTGGTTCTCGTACTCGCGCTTCGCCGTCTTCTTCCTTTCTTCTCTGGTAGCGTAGAAGGATTCGAAGTTGGCTCCGCGGTAGTAGTCCAGGCGCTCCGAGTGCTGGTGGATGATGTCCGTCGCGATTTCGTTGAGGAAGGCTCTGTCGTGACTGACGACCAGGACGGTGCTGGGATATGTTTGCAGGTAGGTTGACAAGAACGTGATGGAGGGAACGTCCAACATATTGGAAGGTTCGTCGAGAAGCAGCAGGTCGGGCTCGCAGAACAGCGCTCTGGCCAGTGCCAGACGCATACGCCAACCACCGGAGAAGGTCTTGGTAGCGAACTGTTGGCGCTCGGGCGAGAAACCGAGACCGGCGAGAATGCTGGCAGCACGCGGCTCAGCCTTGTCGGACTCCATTTCGGCGAGCTTGGCCTGGACGTCACCCAGCCTCTGGTCCTGAACCTCACGGTCGCGATCGAGCTTGGCAGCATCTGCGGACGTGTCTGCCATGGACGTTCTCTGAGACTCGATCTCTGCGAGTCTTTGTGTGATTTCCTGCAGGGTGTCAATACCTCGAGTCGTCTCGCGAGGGCAAAAAACATACCGTTTGCTCCTTGAGCAGCACCTTGCGCCAGACATCGGCATCCAGAACGGCCTGCAAGGCTGGTGTGTCATCTCCTGTAATCTGTGATGTATGTCAGTAACCATACCCAGAAAGACTCGGCAAGATTGTGGCGTACCTCCTGCTCGACGTGAAGAATACTGATGTGCGGCGGAATGGGCAGCTCTCTCCGTGCCAGGGCGCGGAGCAACGTCGATTTACCAACACCGTTGTTTCCGACAAGACCGTAACGATGTCCGTAGGCCAGGGTGAAGTCGGTGTCACTGAGGATACGCTGGCCACCGATGGAGACATCGATGTTGTCGCACTTGACGTCCTTGGTCTTGCCGGCCGACGAGGCGCCCAGCTGCAGCGGGTTGACGGCCATGTAGAAGTCCTCGTACGACTGTGTGTCCTCGGGCTGGTTGATGAGCTTGGACGCCTCGTACTCGACCGTCTTGAAGGTCTTCTTCTGCTGCTTGGCGGCGATCTTGCGCTCGGCCTTTTCGAGCTTCTTCTTGTCGACCTTGGACTCTACCTTGCGAGCGTTGGCGGACTCGAGGTCCACGGCACCAGTGGACACGGCGAGCGTGGAAGACATGTTGCGCTGCGAGCCGACCTGGATGGTCTGGTCGAGCCGCCTGATGGACGACGGGCCATGGCGCTCACCACCGTTGGCGGCGCTGTAGGTCTCGACCCATTTATCGACGAGCTGCTGAATCTTTGCCTGGACCTTGGCGTCCGGGTTGCCAGCGGCAGAGACGAGAAGCTGAGTGACAGCGAGGGCAGCCTCGGCCAGAGGCGACACGCCGGCAGCATCGTCATCATCGGTCCATGCGGTCGAGGCGTGAGACAGGTAGCCCACGGAGTACTCGGAGAGCACAGGGTCGATATTGGGAAGGACGTTTCTGATTTCGGCTTCCATGATGAACGATGAGACTCGGGTATGTTCCTTGAGAGAGAATCTCCAATAACGGCACAGTTCAATCTTGCTGATATCACGAACGAGTGCCAAGACGTTCTGCTTCACCGTTTGCCTCTCCACATTGATTTTCACAAAGGCAACATGCGAGTGAGGTTGATGTTCGGCCCGGACCCACCCGGAAAATATTCGGACAAACCAAGTGTCTCTGGTTCTGGGAGGATGGCTGCATCACGCGTCTCATCACATGACCATTGTTAATGCTACGGGTCTAGCATTGGATGTTCATAAAAGCCATCAAGATTTATCCTTAATGCCGCCTGTTTCAGCATAGTGCCGTGCGACACAATCGATCGCATATTCCTGACATGAATTGTGACAACGCAAACGTACTTCGGCGGAGTTTTTGTGTCGCTATGAGCACCTTGCCAATATTGATGCAGAGACAAGATCATTTCAAGTTTCCTTGGGGTACGAGAGATTCTGTCACCTGCAGCGGAAACGAGATCACCACGACCCAGGGTCTCTGACCGAGATCGCCCAAAACGGCACAATCCGAGCCTCGTAGCCAGCTGAATCGCATCACATACGCGGATCTCGACCCACGCTTCCGCGCCGCGGCTGGGCGAGCGACGGGGTCTGGCCTCGTTCGGTATGGTCCTTGCCTATCATCGGCCGTGGTTCCGGAAATACACAAGGCACGACAAGCTCGTAGAACAATTTATTTACTAGGTCTAGGGGATCGGCTGGAAGTACAGCGTAGTGATGTGACGCGATTGGGGGGAACCGGGTTTCCCAGATTAGCGACCGCGTCGAAGAATCGCACATGTTATTGGTCGCAGATGTCGCGTCCAGGACGCGCCAGGGGGGGCATGGAAGAAGTCGACACGCGTTGCGCCAATGAATTCGCCGTGCCGTTATTTTGAGTTGCAACTTATTGCTGCCGACCTTTTCGGCTGGTTGTCTGATGGTGTCGTCTTCACGAGATTTGACAAGTTGACGAGATGGCGCACGGATCTTGAGAAGGGCTAGACTTGCAGAAGAGATGGTTTTCCCATCTTGAAGTCTCCCTCGCGCCGTGGACCACCGTCCGTGTGTCCTGCATTGGAGATTACGTGCCGTGTCAGACCTAGAGGCGAGCATGTCAAATCTAGCGCGATCAAAGACAAGCTGAGACAGACAGGGCATGGCCCTGGAGAGCCGGCTGGACTGGCCAGTCGTCGCTGCTGATATTCATCAGCATTGGGGGACTGTACAGTTCTTCGTGTCTCACCGGGCACACGGCAGGACGGGCAGCCACTGAGAGGATCTGGGCAGGCGAGAGCGAGAACAGATTGGCAGAGTGTCACGATCTTGATCGCCCACAACACCAACAGGCTCGGTCCCTGCAAACCGGCACCTGGGCGCGGGGCTCGCTCAAACCTTTTTTCTCCTTGGGCCACCACCCAGTGTGCTGGTGATGCCGACTTTGCCGCCACTGACAGCTCCCCAGTCTGGGATTCTCGCGATCACCGCCGTCGACCAGTGGGCCGGGGTGGACGTTTGCTGCATCCCAGGAAATGGTCGCTGGTGATGCGGCGGCGTCGAGATGCCCGAGACAGACAAGACAGCCAAGGCAGCCGTCCTGAGCTTGACGTATGTCTCTCCATTCCACGACGAGCCGCCCGTGGCTTCGGTTCTATTGTCGAACAGTTGATCAATAGGAGCAGCCACCTGCACGGCGGGCGGGCAGCCGACCCGAACTGTTTCATCCCTCGTGTGTTGATCAACAAGAGAAGCCCACTCGCCCAAGGCCCGATGCTAGAAAATGATCCGACAAGAGGCACTAGAAGATGAAGCTATAGCGTTACGCCTTCTCAAACCAGTCCTTCGGATGACCGTCGATTGGCTGCAGGAGGGCCCTGCTAGCTTACGAAGTTACGGATCTCTTGCTGTCTGGTGGCCGCTGGCCGAGGCCAAGAAACCCAGTCTTTCTTTTCTCCCCCTCCTCGCGTGCAAGTAAACATCGTGTTTCCGAACGTGCAAACGTCACTCGTGCGCAAGTTTGCCAATGGTGCCTTTGCGCGGGCATTAGCCCGCTTCAGCTTCCCGGGTTCCCTCTGCCCTCTGCCCTCTGCCCTCTGCCCTCTGCCCTCTGCCCTCTGCCCTCTGCCCTCTGCCTCTGCCTCCGCCTCCGCCTCCGCTGTTCGGGGATGACCCGATGCGCACCCATCGCCCGCTCCTATCGGGTGACGCCTTGGGTAAAGAGAGTTATCAGCCACATGTGCGCTGGCTCTTCGGTCCGGCCATTTTCGTGCTGATGCGCGCGCAGTCAGCTCCCGTGCTGAGAAGGCGGGGTGCCGATTGACTCGAGGATGGGGTCGTGTCGACGGGTTGAACGCAAAGTTACAGAACTGGGCAGACTTGTTGAGCCATCATCATTCGACTGAAGAAACAAAGATTCCATATATGAATAGCCGTTGTCGCCCCCTTGATGAACACCCAGATATGTCCAAGCCTGTCATCTTCAAGAGGCTATCCAACGGCCCTCCTCGACTCGCTGTCCAACTCGGCAGGCAGTTGGCAGTCGAGAAATGTTGTACAGCGCCAAGGTGCCATGTCTTGACAATTCCTGTTTCCGCACGTCGACGGGGACAGCAGAGCAGGGCAGCAGACGATCTGCGGGACCGAGCGATAGCCCTGCGCCTCGAGGTGCATCGGGATGCAAGTGCGCGCGCGGAGGAGCGCCAGCTATCGGGGGGTCGGTCATGAGCCTCAAGGAACCTCTGCCCTCTGCCTACCTTACGCGACCTGGTACCGCAGCGAGGTGGCAAAGCTGTCTGGGCATGATACCATGGTTGCCAGGGCCTGCATGTGAGCAGCAGGGCACACGTCAAACCTGGCGCACGCCTGCACGCATGACACGAAGGCAAAGAAGCATATTCATGTATCACCGAAGACAAAACCCTGGCCTAGTGGCTGGCACATCGCCGAGTACAAGCTGATGTATCTATGGTCTTACAGATCTCCGTGCGAAGCAAGCAGTGGAAGGCGGGACGCGAGGCAGCACGGAAGCGCACAGAGTTTACATGTTGATAGGCTCAGCCCAAAGCCTTGGGTGTCGTTGGCCGAGACTCTGTTGAGGAATCCTCTTCGCCCGCGCATCTCTGAGCAGCGGGAGAGAGGCCTTGACAAGTTGACATGTCGTCTAGAGGCATACGAGGCCACCCGCGGGCCCGTGTCCCATCATGAGCGCGAGCGACGCACGCAGGGTCTTCCAAGGGACTGGTACACGTCAAAAAAGAAGGAGCAGACAGCCGTTGAAGCGTGGAAACCTCATGTCTGTCTGTCCCTGCGGTCCGTGGTGCTGCAGGGTGACTTGGTCGTGCCGGCCGTGCGCTGGCTCGTCTTGTCTCTCTACACACGCTTGCTTGTTGATGGAGGCTGATCTGATTCAGGTCTGAGTGACGGCGGGCACGGACGGCGACCATAACATGGCCGGCGTGTGCTAACACATTTAGTGCAGTGCAGGCCAGTGAATGTACATGATGGAGAAAGTGCATCTGGATGTATATTATGACGGACGCTCTGTTGCTTTGCCAGCTGGTTCCCGTGTCTTGTCTGTATGCCGTTGTCCATGGGCTGATGGAGCAGCGTGTGAGAGTGGTGACACGGCCAGGGCAAACAGTGGCGGGAGAGGATCGAGGTGGTCTCGAAAAGCGCAATTCGATTCGACGGCAAAGGCGGTCTTCAAGTGGTGCTGTATTGCGGTCGAGTTGTGCAGGTATCCTCTCTGCATGAGAGCCATCGACCTCGACCACAATCTTCGCAGCACTACCACGACATGTGCCGAACGAGGATGGAAACCGGTCTGCGCCCCTGGGCCCTGGTCGAAACACAGGCCTCTCAGGCGGCTGTGTGGACTTGTTTTTGTCCATCCTTCCGTCTTGTTGCAGCGGTGGTAAGCGACGATTGTGTGGGATGGGCTGGCGTCCAGTCCAGTCCAACCAGAGCCGTCGACTTTCGGTCGGGCCTGACGAGATCCGGAAACCACTGCAATGCGCCAGGGCCATCCTAACTGCTGGTCGAGACGATGCGGGTGTTATAGGCCAGGGATGCATCGTGATAGGCTCTCTCCGCCAGCCCGCGCTAAGTTAGAGTGGCCCATCTCGCCTTGTTTTGGGAGGAGGAAAGAAGCCGGGGACATGGATCTGACGATTCATGGCCCAAGGAAGACCTGAGGAGAATAAGCAAAGAACGCTGGGCCCGAGTCCGGACTGTCCGTGTCCCGTCCATCCATACTACCTTACCTAGCCTCGGGCTATCCTGTTGACTGCGCGGTATTTGTTCCAAGACTAGAGAGGTAGGTACAGTAGAGTAGCAAGCAGCTCGCGTAGAGGAGCGGCAGACGGGACCGTCCAATGTCCTTGATCCAGACTCGGGGCTGCTGAGGTGAGGTGGGTTTTCATTCCAGGGTCACGAGGCACGTCCTGACATCCAGTGAAGGCATGTCGGACGATGCGCGAGTGAATGCTGGAGAGATTTGATGACGATGCAGCATGTCAGGGCAGGGCCCACTGGAAGTAGGTACCTCCTGCCCGCTGTAGGCTGATGCGATCGCTGAGCTGCAGCTGCTCACCCGCTGCAGGTGCCCTCGAGTCCACTGAAGCACCCTGCTTTGCCTGCCCGTCGAGCCCTCCGTGGCTTGGCTGCCGCAAGGCACGCGAATGCCCTGTGCGCACCCGGTCCGGCGCCCCACAGCGGTCATCTCCAGGCGCTCCAGAAGGTCCATCCATCCCCCCATCGGGCGCTGTACCCACCCTCGTCATCTCCGCGCGCTCTCTCTGCCTTTCCAGGTCCCGTCCGTCTTCACCAGCCGGCAAAGCCAGCAGCGAGCGTCCTGAGCACCAACACTCACTTGCTCGACCGGCGCCGGTAGACAGACACCTCACACACCTCAGACCTCGAGCAGGCCATTTGTTTTCGGCGCCGCTTTCTATTCTGCTTCTGGACTCGCCTCGTCTCTCTTTCCCTCCCCTTGACCAGACCTCCACATCTTTAGACTCCTCCCCCCTCCTCGAGTCCTCCCCCCCCATCGCAACCTGCTGCCGGAGCCTTGTCTTCGTTTCGCGCTGTGACGGGCAATTGGGCTGTTTTGTTCTGTTCTGGGTGTTGTCACGGCTCACATCGCCTCTGCATATGGCGGCATCGAATTCGACTCCCCTCTCCTTTGCATAATCGGCACGGCACCATTGTAACGTCAACAAACCCACTAGAGATCCCTCTTCACACGATTTCGCGAGGCCACCAACGGATTCAGCGAGCAATTCATCTTGGGCTCTGACGAATTCACGAGACGGGACTTGTCGGGCTTCTATTTGCGATTCTTCGGCACGAATTGGTCTTCATGTCCTGACGATGCTTGCTACGCCTCTCAAGACCAGACACAACAACACTGCCCGCATGCTCCCCTCCCTGTGCCGTCTTCTCTAAGTTGACTCGCTCAGCAAGCATGCAGACCGTTCCAAGTGTAAGCCATTCCCCGGCTGTTCTCTTGATTCTCGAAGTCTTGCTGACTCTGTCATCCCACAGCTTGTTGGATCTGGTACTGCAGCTGCTGCAGCTGCCCTGGGCCTGGTCTTCGCCCATCCCGAACACGACTCGACATCCACACGAACTTCTACACACAGGAAAAGGGCCAACACTGCTCTGGATGACTTCCGGCAACATCCTCGGTTGAGCAGCGCCCCTGTTTCTTCCCGACCCGTGAGCAGTGCTGCCGGCATCAACCCTTTCGCTGATGGGTCCCGCCCTCCCTCCGCACACTATCACAACTACGGCCAGCCATCGCCAACAACAAACGCCCCTCGTCAACGTCCAGCGAGCGCACAGATCACGCCACCCAGAACTGTGAGCCGGAGGCAGTCTGTCATCAGACAGGGGGATCAAATCACACAGCCCGTGAACGAAAACCCCAGGGACTCCGTCTCTTCCAACAGCTCCTGGATCCGGCGGTTCTCCCTGCGGCCTCTCTCCCAGCACGGCAGCCTTCGATCAAGTGGAGGCCCTGATAATCACTCCATTGCCTTCTCTCACGGCTCCTCGGCGCCTATTCTCTCTGACGGTACTGCCCCGACCCCGCTGCCGCCGAACAAACTTGTCAAGCGAGCTCCCTCGGCACATCAGAACGGGGCCGCGACCCGCCGTCGCGCCAAATCCCACCTGCCGACCCTCCGCCGCCCCGCCACGAGTCATCAGCGGTCTGCAACTTTGCAGCAAAACTTGCTTGACCTTGACGAACTCGCTGACGAGCCAGTGAGGCCTAAATACTCCTTCGATCTGCTTGGCTCGGAGGATATCATCTCCTCGCTGCCTTCGCCTCGGCCGCTTGCCTATCAGCCTCCTGCTCCCCCGCCAAGAGAACCTGGTCGTTGGACCTCACTGTTCCACACGAGGAGGGTTTCTGTCAGTGTCAGAGGCACTCCGGACCGCCTTCTTGACCGCGGCGCGGTCCTTCAGAAGCGTATTCGACCGACCGAGGATCACAAGAAAGACATTTGTCTAGTCAACGGAGACATGATAACAAGAGCAGGCACGGCATCACACAGAGGCGACTCGACCACGCTACCAGAAAGCTCACCTACCCACAGCCAGAACTTGAGCATCGTCGAGGAACCGGAACGAACACCCGACGAAACACCAACACAACGAACAAAGCGGTCATTGTCCACGCATTTCTCGTCTCCAACCAGTCTCTTTTCCAAGACAGGGAGCCTCAGGCGAACAAAGAGGGTGACCGGGGCTCAAGGCGAGACCAAGCGCCACGTATCTGCGCCTCTGCCAACTGCCCAGGAAGCCCCCCCGAACGACCTCACTAGTCCTGCAAGTGATGCAGTAGCCGCGTACTCGACGCAGATCCAACAACAACAACCCGGTACGGCCTTGGCACCCATCCCCCAAGGCCTCTCCCGTCATCGCAACTCATCTTCCCCGCTTCCGCCGCTCTCCCGCCTCTCCAGCTTCAACGTCGATCTCACCAAGCTGGGCGCCACATCTGCAGGTCATCCCCCTCGGTCGAATCAGCCCTCGGGCTCCTCTCAAAGCTCCAACGCCATGGCCTCCTTCCGAAATGCACGCCACGAACGGAGCTCGACACTGAACAGCTCTGACCTAGAAGTCAGGGGCTTCCACTCTGGTGATGACGATGATACTGATTTCAAGAGCGATACCATGTTTGACTCGATACGCACTGCCGCCTCCGGGCGCAACAGGGCGCCAGAGAGCCCCGCCGAGTCCATGTTCGACGAGTCTCCGCCAAGCACTGCCGGCAACGGTAAGACCAAGCGGCTATCTATTCAAGAGATCCTAGGTCACGCATGGGACATCGACAGCAAGATCATGGAGGAGGATGAGACAACTCATACACCAACCAGACGCCCGCAGGATCCCCAAATTCTCGTCGCTGACCAAGACAATGCCTCTGTCGCTCACGCAGGCCAAGACCGCCCCTCTGCTGATTATGCGGCATCTCAAAGGGACCTTGCACGGATGTCTCTCGAAGATGATCTGGATGACGATTGGGCACGCGATTATGACGAGGACGACATGGCATGGGGTAACCGCCTGTCGCCGCCGAGCTCCATGAACTCTCGAGGCGTCAGTCCAAATCTCAGGTTCGCTCTCGCCAGTGCCAACGGGAATGATCTGGTCGACATCACACGCGACCTGAGAGGAGAACGGCCCCGGAGCAACATCTTTGACTGGACCGAGCCCAGCAACGACAAGGCAGACCCAGACGGCTCGTCTCTCCGGCCAAAGACCGTCCACGGGAAGCAAGAGATGGACTTGCGAGGGGGGCGAACGTCTAATCGTAAAGGTCCTGCCGTAGCCCACGTTCGCAGCCAAAGCGTCCCCGTCGTGTATGACCCATCTGACAACGCGAAACCTGCGGGGCCCAAATACGGCACCTGGGGACTCGGTACCAAAGGTGCGAGCGAGGACTGGGACGACGATTTCGAGTTTGACAGCAATGACGCCGAAACTGGGGTGGACCATGAGCGACACTTCGACATGGTCGTGCCGGCTTCGATTCAGGCTTCTCAGCCGAGCCTCAAGCAGCACTCGGGCCAGATCAGGGAACTCTCTCTGCTGGTGAACGATTTGAAACGGCTCTGTCGCCACGGCCGCGACCTTGATATGCTGGAGGGCCCTCATGCCAGCCTCTGGAAGGAAGCCGAGGGCATAATCGCGCTTGCATCCCCCGACGAGGACGAGCTGGAGGGAATGGACGTCGACTCGTCGGATATTGATTTCGAACCGAGCATCGGGAGTGACAAGGTGTCCGACAGCGCCTTCGAGTCAGGGCCTCTCAAGAACATCGAAGACGCGTTCGAGCCGCAGGACCTAGGCTTGGCCAAGACAACCGTCATCCGGGAGAGACCGGCCGGGCGGAGGCGCTCTGTTTTCTCGCCCGACGACGACATATTCGGTGGCAACAAGACAACTGCAGATTCCTCCGCGGCGCCATCCCGGCCGAAGACGCCGGAGAACAACATAAACATGGGTGGGCATGATGTCACGGACATCGTCAAGTCAGTTCTTGATGCCATGCAGCAACGATCGACTTCGGAAGCTTCGTCACGCGGCTCCAAGGCTTCCGACAGCAAGCTACACTTTGGCACGAACAATCTGAAAGCGTTGGTGAAGCGTGCCGGCGACCTGCGCGATGCTCTTTCCGAGGACATCCGCCGGATAGACCAAATCACCCAAAGCCCAGCCAGGACGCCGAGGAGGGGCGAGAAAGACAGCCCAGCATTCACTCGGGTATTTACGCCGGAGCCCCCCTCCTCCAGCCCCCCCAAAAAGCTGCCGCATAGCCGGAGCAACAATTCGGTGCTGAGCCGGGGCTCTCACGAGCAATCATCGCCCTCGGGGGGCATGAGCAGACGCATGCAAATGATGACCGTCAGCTGACGGTGAGCCATACGCGTTCCACCTCTCCTTGGCGGTCACGGGCGCTTATCCTGTACATGTACGCACATTTTTCGACTTTCCTTGCCTGCATAGCGTTGGTCAGGGGAACATAACGGTTGTCATTTTTCTTTCCTTTTCTTCTTTTTGTCTCTACTTTCACGACACGCACATAAAAGACGACGCAGTGGCCTGTTTCGACGATATCGATACACACAACCTCGGGGGCTTGGGGAGGGCGGCACGATTGGCGACGACGTCCGCCCTCCTGCAACCGGGCCGGCCTCATTATTCTGTTTTTACGTCCGGCTGTCCACAACTGGATAGCTCTCATGATCCGGGCTACCGCCCATCACGACATTAATCAATGACGGACCCTCGGTCGACTCGGCGGCAGCCCGGGGCTTGAATGGTGCTGGCCGCCGAGGACGGACGAGGGAAACGACGACATGGCGAAAGAACAGGCATGAACAATGGAGGGTAACCATGCATGAATGAAAGAAAGGGAGAAAAACAAAAAGCAGGGTGGCAAAAAGGGGTGCTCCAGGAGAAGGATTCGCAGACGAGGGGATAGGGCATCATGTTGGCTTTGTTTGGTCTCGTGTATTTCGTGTTGACTTTTTTCTTTTTTTTTCCTCGTATGATTAGGCCACTGGGTGGGCTGTAGCCGCCCGGTGCCCAGGGACAGAACATGGGAGACCGAGCATCCTGCTTTTTTACTCGCTTTTACGAGGGTGTTTATGAGTTGTGCTCGCAATTATTGGTATTACGTGATGTCTTGTTGCTGCGCTGGCCTGGCTAGGCGAAGCTCCTGGGTGTTGAGGGTGTTGGGCTGTTGCATCAGGCGTTGCGTCGTGGCGAGAGGAGAGAATTGTATGCATACGGTAGAGACAGCTTGGTCTCGAGGACCATGCTTGATCAATGACCACGATGTGCACAACTCTTGTTGGTCGAGGTGAATGTCGCCCGCATCCGCGTACATGCCCTGAACGGGCAGCGGGCCAGGATGATAGGCAGAGTGCTAGATACACGCCGTACGGGCTCTAATGGTCATAGTTACATGTAATATGTCCGCTGGGCCCATATCTCCAAAGCCCGCCGATCGAGGTCAACAGCTGAGGTCAACAGCAGAGGTCAACAGCAGCTCCGAAAGGGGGCAGGCATCTCTGTATGTCCGGCAAGTCGTTCACACGCATGGCTTACAAAGTCCGCTGAACCACGAGGCAAGGCTGGACCTTTACGTCAAGCATCGCATAGAATTGGTCTTCATAACGTGAGAGAGCAACGACGAGTCATGCTCGCGAGATGTATTGCCTGCTATGTGACACGCGGCTCTATAGTACACGGGGGATATACCGAGTTGCTATCGTATAAATAAAAGAAAGGGAAACAAGAGACCAAAGAGTGAGTGCAAGACACGGGGAGATGTGTCCATTACATTGGATGTAGACAAGGTAAGGTAGGCAGGTAAAGATCGCTAGAAGAGTTTGATTCATGTCGTGAGAGATGGCGGGGCGGGCTGCCGTTGTTCCCTTCCTACGTCACGCAGGGGAGACGTGCCACGGTTGGTCTCAGTTGTCGTCCCCGGAGCCGGGGAGCCAGAACTTGAAGACGGCCTGGGAGGCGCGCATCGGTGCCTGGGGCTTGATCCAGTCCCGTCCACCGCCGCGGGGTGCAGGTGACTGGGACGAGGGGCGGTTGGGGTCCCAGAGGGACTCGTTCCGGAAGTTGACGAGGCCGACGATGGAAGGGTCGACTCCTGCCTCGATGGCGGCGATCTGGGCGCGGATCTCGGCCTTGCGGGTCTTCGGGACGGAGGCCTGGACGCGCTGGCGGCGGAGACGGGAGGTCTCGTCGTCCTGTGCTGTGAGCAGAGGCGAAGAAGGGGCGACAGGCACAGCGGTTGGTGCCCAGAGGTTGTTGGAGGGCTCGAGAGCATCGGTGGTAGACTGGGACCAGAGAGCAGCGGTAGGGGAGGGCTTCACTGTGGAAGTGGAAGTGGCGAGGGCCTGTGCCAGGGCGGCATCCCAGTCGGCCGGCGTGGCATCCATGCGAGCGGGCCTGCTGGCGTTCATGGCGGACTTGAGAGCGCTGTCCCAGTCTGATTGTGTGGCCTTGCGGTGCTTGAACCTGTTGCCGGCAGTCACGGCTTGTTGAAGAGCAGCGTCCCAGTCGGCTAAGGAGGCATAAGGGCGGCGCTTGGTGCCGGAGGCACTCGGCTTGGGTACTCTCACGGCGCGGCGCTCGACGGGATCCATGGGCTTGGATACCGGCGTGACCTTGGGCTCTTCTGGTCCTTCAGGAAGAACCGACAACCTGGAGGGCTTCTCGGTAGGCTCCCACCACGCGGGGAACCTGGGGCCAGGGAAAGTGCCCGCCGTCTGCTGGACGATCGAGGGTGCCATGGACGAGGCCATGGTCGAATTGGTCTTCACAGAAGATGACTCTGAGATGGGTGTGCTCTGGCCAGAAGACGAGGCGTAGGATGGGCTTTGAGGACCAACAGAGGCAATCGTGATCCAGTCATACTCGTAGGTAATCGAGTTGTTGACCGTCCAGAGCTCTCTAGATGTCAATCGCTGAAGAGCCTCCTGGCTGACACGAGGGCGACGGATGGTCTGGAGGGCAGCAGGCTCAGCAGACGTCGTTCTGTAGGTGACTCTGCCGTGACCGGGAGTGAACAGGCCGCGGGATGCGTTTTGTGAGACAACAGGAACAGGAGTCCAAAGGCATGGGCCAGAGGCAGGCGAAGGCGCAGGCGCAGCAATAGGGGCAGCACGCGGCGCATCCGTCTTCACCTGCATCTCGGTCTTGGGGGACGTCTTCTCAGCGGCAGGCGCAGGAGCCAACCAGAAGGTCGACGTGCTCTTAGACGAGCTATGTTGCGACGACATCCAGAGGTTAGATGCGGCAGACACGGAGGCAAGAGGCGTATCAACCTTCCTCAGCTTCCTGACTGTGTGTAGGGCGGCTGGCTGTGCGGCGGAAGTGCGGTAATCAGTGCGCTTGTGCTGAGGATCAAATAGGCCAGTTGTTGCTGAGACCGAGTTGTCTGCAGGCACCACCCACATGGAGGTTGCGATGGGCGCCTGGACGATAGGCTTGACCGTCTTCGCCTCAACTGCCGGCGCCGTCTTGGTGATTGATGGCGTCCACATGTGCCAAGGATGGGGTGCAACAGGGACGTTCGAAGGTGCCCAGAGGGAAGTGCTGGCCAGCGGCTCCAGCTCAGACTGACGAGGTTTCGCGCGCGGCACCTCCCGGGATGTCGGCAAAGAAGCGGCCCACGCCTGCTCTTGAGGCTGCGGGAGACCAAGGGATGTTCGAACGGTTGAGAAGCGTTTCTTGCTGTACCACAGCCCGATAAGTGGCGTACTGGGAGTGGTAGTCCTGGGAGTGGGCTCAGGAATGTCGTTGATCTCGGAACCCAAGAGATCAGAGTCTTGCCTCTCCAGTCCGGGTCGCTCTTCCTCTGCGTCGACATCGTCCTCGTCCATCTCGTACTCGGAAGCCTCGAAGACTGGCTCACCGCGCCTGGATTCTTCCTCCTCCTCCATCTCCTGCCGCTGCGGCAAGAGACTGTACTTGGATGGCACCTGGTTGGACTTGAGCAGACTGGCGATCTCCCAGAGCGTTGTCTCGTCGAATTCGCCGTCGCTGTCTTCCTCGTTGATCTCAGAGATGTAGGCGTCATCTTCCTCTCCCTCCTCATCATAGTCGTCAAAGAACGAAGCCGAGTACTCTTCCTGCTCCAGTTGCTTCGAGCGGGCTTCCAGAGCGGCACGGATGGCGGAGCCTCCGGTGGACATGGTGCCGGGCATAGCCATGAACATGTTGGTCGGACGAGCCTGAACCGTGGCGGTATCCGACTTCTCCCCCCATGGGAATTGGAAGATGCCGAGAGTTCCGCGCTTGTTGGGGAGTGGCTCGGGATTCTCGATGATATCGGCCAGGGCGCTCACGCGCTTGGTTTTCCTAGGCGGCCGCTGTGTCACAGGACGAGGAGGCTTGGCTTGGACAACGGGGGCCTGGGGAATAGGGGCGCCGCGCCAAAGACCAATAGTTGCGATGCGTGCGGGAGCCACGAATGTACTCTTCACGGTCCAAAGATGAGAAGAGGCAATGCTGAGGGATCCCTGGGGCTTGCGGGCAGCCGGGCGAACATCGATACCAGGTATGTCGCAGGGTGCAACCGGCTTGGCCCTGGTAGGGAAAGCCCACAGCAGGCTCTGCGCGGTGTGGGCGAGAGGAGACTCAGGCTTCCAAAGCTTGGCTACAGGGGCGTTCCGCCTACGTAGGACCTCGCGAGCACGCAGGATCTCTTCGTTGTCAGAGTCAGTATCAGGGGGAGTCGGGCTGCCTAGCTGTGCCATGGGAATGGTGAAGTAGTTCGCCGCTGGCTTCGGGGCCAGATAGTCCACGACCTCCTCGGAGTACTCCTTCCCGGCCTCTGCAAGCTTCCTCTCCCAAAGGCTGCGGCGTCTGCTGGCAGGGCTGAGAGTAATCTCCACGCCAGCGTCGCTGGCCAGCTGTCTGCTAGGCACTTGCAGACGAGAGGCGCGGCGTGCCTCGCGGTGAGCGCTCAAGCTGGATCTCTGGGATCGCGCATTGCTAGATGCGAGGCTGGGCGTGCTAGTATCCATTTGAGAGACGCGGCGACTGTCAGTCTGCATGGTGGACAAAGAGTCGCGATGAATGCCGATCTGCATCTCATGCCACTGATCCTCTTGTTGACCCATCTCCTGTTCAAGATCGTCCAAAAGGCGCAAACGCTGGTCACGGTCCTCCGAGCTGCTTCCATCAGGTACATCAAGCTTCCGAAGCTGGTTCTGGATGGCTTGAAGAGCCTCTTCGGGAGATTCGAGTGGCGAGGGTTCAGCGGCGGTAATCATGAAAGAGTTCTTGCTTGTCTGGTTCAGGAGGAGAGGCGTGGGAGGCGGCATCCTGCGGGACGTAACTCTCTCCTTTCTTGTCGAGAAGGTGGCGCATTCGTCGCCGACCCGGTGATGCCAATTGCTCTGACTGAGGGTTGTTGAAGTGGCTGTCAAGCGCCTTTCTTGCTCGACGGATGGATCAAGCATAATCGTCATGATCTCCTTTCCACCCTCCATATCGAGCACAGAAAGGTCGCGAATCCTAGGCTCAGCATCGGTCTTGTACATCTCCGGGTTGATCTTCGGCACAGGGACTTGGACCTCGCGGGCCTCCATGACGACGGGCGAGTGAACCGATCCCCAGTTGGTGGCAGTCTCCTCGTCGAAACGGGTTCTGTTGTCGCTAAACTCGGACATGGTGCCATCGCCCACAGGAAGCACGGGCGAGGAGCGTCGTTTAACACCCTCGTAAGACTGCTCGGATCGTACACGCGCCTGGGGCATGGCGGGAATAATCCACGAGCTGTTTCTATCATCGACGACAGGCTTGTCGAGCGTGGCAAAGGTATCGATGCTAAATTTGGAGGTGTTGGGCATAGGAGGTCGCGCTGGGCTGTGTATCTCCAAGATGCTCTGCGTACGAATCGAAGTTTTCGTTGTTGAGCTTGAGAATCGCGAGGGATTCGGAACTGATCGGGCGGTTGTAGAGTTGTTGCTCTCCATCAAGTAAGCCGATGGTAGAGCGGGCATGATCGGAATCGACTCCCTGCTCGACAACGATGCTGCTGCGCTCTTTGGGGCCGGGAAGAAGAGATCCATCTTCTCGTCAAAGGTCATGCTCCTGGTGTCGTTGGGCTGCGGTCGTAGGGGAATGCCTGCACTCTTTGGGGCAGGGGGAAGCGGCGGCAGATTGGGCGGGCTTCCTGGTTGTTCACGAAGACGACTCACGACGGAGCCACCAGAGCGAGTCCTCCGATGACCCAGCGGTGACTGCTCAGCAGGCCAGAACTGGCGATCCTTGTCCGATTGTCTGGGGATGGGTCGGGGGCGATGAAGAACAGATTCCCGACCCTTTGGTTCGGGCATGGGCAGCGCCGCTGAGGGTTGTCCCGCAGCGTCTTGCATAATGTTCTGCACGGCGATGGGGTCGTTGTACTCGATCTGGTTCATGAACATGACGGTGGGCTGAGGTGTGCCCTCCTTGCCGGGTGTCTTGAGGCCTCGCGATCTTGGGTTGGAAGGCAAACCGACTGTGCCGCGTCTTTGGAGGGTGGGTTCGGGGGAATCTCCCGTCACATTTAGATTCTGAGACTCAGGCGATGGCTGAGAAACAGCTTGTTGCACAACTTCGGGAGATCGCGAGGTTTGCGCCCTCGAGGGTCGGATGTTGTTGTCGACGGAGCCCTGCCTCGGCCAGGTCGGTGGCAGAGCTGGCCTGTCTTGTCCTTGAACTGCTTGGCCATTTTGAGGTGAAGACCTGGCCTGCGGCGGTGGGCCTCTCATGTTCGCGATTGTCAGGGGACGTGAAGACTGCGAAGCCATAGGGAGGCCACGTACGGGCTCATCGCTCGCATTCGAAGGCTTCCGGACCGCTTCGAGATTCGTGGGCGGACTGCTCGGGGTAAACTCCTGGGGAGGCGAGCGGGGAGACCGCCTGCGAAGGGTCTCTGCTCCGGGGGAAGGCTGCAGTGATGAAGCAATGACTACCTCGTCGGGTACAGGCTGGAGGTTCTCGGGCTCCATCTGTGGCATGGGAGCTACAGCCTCTGTACTTGGCTTGCCAACATCCTTGCGCTTTGTGCTCTGCGTCCTTCGAAGGGCCTCTTCGTGGGTCCAGGCTGGGGGAAGAGGTGCTGCGCGTTGTGCGATCAAGCTCTCGGCGTCTTGAAGAGTGGCCATGTCCCTGCGTTCTCGTTCCATCTTGGCGGCCGTGGCAAGGTCGACAGTTGCAATCTTCTGCAGGGCGGTGTTCTCGGTCTGGTTTTGCAGGATTGGGTTCGAAATGGCGAGCTTACCGACGGTGATGCTGGATGCCGGGGCACCGCGAGCGAAGATGCTGCCCTTGGGCTTGGGCTGCGCTTTGAAGTTCGCCAGCTGATCCCTCGACGAGGGCGTATCCATCGATCTAGTACCAAGCTCTCTTCCGTCCATAGATGGTCGTCCAACAGCGACACCAATCGTTGCTCCAGCAGCAGGTGCATATGCCGTTGCTGCTGGGAAGGCGACTGCGTTGTTGATGGCACGTTCGCTGACGACGACCTGCTTTCCTGACGGGTACGCGATGACGTTGCCCGCTTCGTCGGCCTTGAGGTCCTCAAACCTGCCAGGCGGGTAGTTGGACTCGGCCGAGGAGATGTCCCGGCTCTGAGGGACGCCGGGACTGCGCATGTCCGGAGGCAGGGTTGGGTCCTGGGGAACCACGGAGGCTCTTGCTCGAGACATGACGAGAACACCCATGAACGCTGTCACGAGACCTGTTTCTTTAATGAGCCCCAAGTTCTGTTCGGCTGCCAGGCTATCACCTACCAAGAAGAATCGAGAGGGCGCCAGCAGGGAGGGCCGTTCTGAAGATGAGATCGATGGTCTGAATGCCCAAGAACATGGGAACACTGGTCTGTATGTTGTCAGTATCAAATGAAGCATAAAATATCCGCCGAGACTCACTCCCGTCCAGAGCGCCAACCCTGCGAGGAGGAAAATGACGGCTTTGCTGCGCTGGAAGCCAGGGCGCTTCTCCCGGACGTCCTGGACAAGTCCAATCATGAAGACCCGGACGACGAAGATGAGGATGATAACGGCGTCGCTCGCGGCGACTGCGATGCCGACGGCCGAGGCATTGTTACTCGTCTGGCATACCGGGAAGAGTTGAGGTCGCTGGAATCCCACGAAGATGCCGCCAACGATGCCGCGGATGACGAGCAGTGCCTGCGGCACGAATGTGTCGGGGGCCTTCTTGAGGCCGCTATTGATGGCCCAGAGCAGGTACTGTTCGATGGCGAAGCGCGCGAGCTGGTCGAAGAGGGAGGCGGAGATGACGGCGACCTGACAGCCGACTGCCGCGCTCGGTTCGATGAGGGTGGCGGAGAAGGAGATTTGGGACCAGAGCACGGAGCTCGAAATGAATGTGATGAGGGCCAGCCTCAGGCCGTCCCGAAATATCTTCTTCCCCTGGCCGCTGATGTAAAGAAAGAAAGCCCCGGCGCCGGCCTGGAAGACGATGCCGAAGGTGAAGGCCGCGATGAGGGACTGCGAGTTGGCGGGCAACGACATGTTGGCAGGAAAAGGGCGCCGCGAGGGGCGGTAGGTAAGGACCGGCCGGAGTGAGAATCGAAGACCCAATCAATGGGTGTGAGAAGAGAAGAGAAGATTAGTAAAGACAAACGAAATGAAGCATCATGACGAGCATGTGCCCTACGCGATCATGGTGGAAGACTCGTGGAGGGGCGGGCAAGCGTCGTGATGCCCTCGGTCAGTGTCAAGGTCAACTTGGAGAGCAGTAAGGTAGGAGAAGGAATGCAGACAGAGGCGAGAGGCACACAAGGTTGGACAAGGGCGAAGAGGCGCGGTGGGCGGCAGAGGACGGGCCCGAATGGGTGGGCAGACACATGTCCGAGCGGCTAGGTGACAGCGACGATGAGGGGAGCCAAGAACAAAGCTCAACAACGAGTCTAAAGAGGGCGAAACAGTATGAGTTCGATGTGTCGTTGAAGCCTCCAGCATGATGAGGCCTCGCCATTGGGCGGGAGACGAGGCTCGCAGGCTTGGGTGTTGGAAAGGGGGTCCCAGGGGTATCGCGGAAACGGGGCCCATGGTGTTTCTGTAACATCGGTGAAACAGGACTTGTCGAGGACTCGTCCGAGGCCCTGGAGACTGCCGAGGGAGTCGAGACCGTAGAATAAAGGCAGGCCGCTTCTCGAATCGATCGTAGGGCTGTTGTCTCGCTTCCCGTTTTCAGACGATCTGCCTCTTATTCTCCGATGCCTCTCAGGAGGGAGACCATGGGATGGTGAATTGTCGCCCTCTAAAGTTGTACTACGCCGCACGAGCCTCGTTTCTCGCATGGGAAGGGTGATCATGGGGAGAGCATGATGAGTCAAAAGTGAATATGTCTGAATATTAGCTAAAACTGATCTCATGATTGTCGAAGATAGCGTTCCAAGGCGCGTGCCTTCATTGGGAAGCATCCAGTCGCGATGGTGTTGAAGCAACGGAGAGAGCCCCCCACCAACCGACCAGAACGAGGTGAGGTGTGGACCGGCTGCAAGATCCCGGTTCAGCGTCACGTGCCATTGCTCCTCGCACCGTGCTCTCCTCCATGTCACGACCGCAGATGACGAACAGTGTCTCTCAACCTTGCACCGTCCATGTTTCTTTCCATCGACACGACATGTAATCCGGGGGCGGGCCGGTGCATGCTCTCGGCACCCCGGACCGAAGCCGAACCTGCGCTGCGTGGCTGCTCTCCAACTTGCATGTCGAGGCCTCGAATCAGAGAGCGCGCATTTGCGAGATATGCCATGGCTTGGTGGGATGGGTGACAAGGGCGCTGGTGTCATTCATACACTACAGCTTGTCCAGGACTTACATGTGGTGGCTTATCATGTACACCATTGACTCATTCGTCGACTATATAGAGACCAGGACGTTGTAGTCTCCATGTGTAGCTTCTCATCCAAGTCCTCAACACCATTGTCGAGCAATACATTCCTCGTTTCTTGATCAAGCATTGTCAGCCTATCATGCCTCGAACTGAGCTGGAGTACCCCAAGAAGCCTTATGGCACCGTGAACCGCTACAGCCCCCGGGGTGAGCTTCGCAGACTTGGTCTCTCTGGACACTGACCAACACAAGACAGCTTCATATGCCCTGAGGACTATCCACAATATCGTCAACTCGGCCCTCATCCTCCATGTCTCCTTCACGCCCCCGGACTCGCCCTTCCCCGTCATCCTCCCCCTCATCGGCCAGATGGGCTCCTTCGCCCGCCCCTCCGCCGACGAAGGGGACCCCCTCGACCTCTACCTCCACGGCTACGTCTCCTCGCGCATCATGAACTCCTCCCGCTCCTCCGCCTCCGCCGAGCCAGACGCATCCGCCCCGGGCCTCCCCGTCTGCGTCGCCGCCACGCACGTCGACGGCCTCGTGCTCGCCCTCACCCCAAACTCACACAGCTACAACTACCGCTCGGCCATCCTCTTCGGCCACGCAACCGTCGTCGACGACGTCGCCGAGAAGCTCTACGCCATGCAGCTCATCACCGACGGCGTCGTCCCCGCCCGCTGGGACAACACCCGCGTGCCCCCCAACGGCGCCGAGATGGCGAGCACGAGCGTCCTCAAGGTCACCATCAGCACGGGCAGCGCCAAGATCCGCTCCGGACCGCCCGGGGACGACAAGGCCGACATGGAGGACCCGGACGTCGTGGACAACGTCTGGACGGGCGTCGTGCCGGTGTACCAAACCCTCGGCGACGTGATCCCGGGGCCGTACAACAAGGTGCGAGACGTGCCGGGGTACATTGCCAATGCCGTCAAGGATGCAAATGACACTGGGCGGGAGCAGGCGCTCGAGGCCGCGGGGAAGGCGATGCCTTCGAAGAAGTGAAGGGGCTAGCATGGCTGCTGAGGATGGTAATCATTGATTAGGACGGGGATATATTGCAATGCATACAGGTATATACTATGAACATGCGGTTTCGGCGCTCGTGTGATCCGAGCCCCTGACTGTCGCGGGGCGATCTACCACTGCTCCCAGATCTTGGCGGGGATGACGGTGCGCATGACCTCCCAGTGTCCCAGCGCGCTCTTCTGGTGCCACTGCGCCAGCTTGGACGTGTCGTTCTTGGACAGGATGCCGTCGGCCTCGCCCACGGTGAGTTGCTTGTTGAGCACCTCGTGCTGAGGCAGCAGGAACATGCGGCGCGCCCTGCTGCCCAGCAGATCGGCCTCGATGGGCTTGCGGAACGTCACCTTGCCGTCCGTCTTCTTGCAGAAGATGACCATGTTGGTGAAGTCCATGCCCTCCTCCTCGAGCTTCTTCTTGCTCGGGGTGGCGGACTCGCGGAAGATGCGGCACGATGGGAACACCTCGCGGATGGTGTTGACGACGATCCTGGGTGCCGGGTGAGTTAAATCGCCGGCGTAGTTCTGTACGGGTTAGACTTTTTCTCCACTTCGTCCACGAGAGAGTCCACTTACAATAGCAATGACGCCGTTGGGCTTGAGCAGCGAGTTGAGGCCTTGGAGGAACTCGAGAGTGAACAGGGGAATTGGCTCGGCGCCACCGGTGAACACGTCATGAACAATGTAGTCGAACCTGGCGGCGGGATCCTGGACCAGCGACTCGGTGTAGCTGACAGCGTCGTCGATGACGGCAGTATGGTTCGATGGCAAGTGGAAGTACTTGGCGGCAAACTCATGCACAACAGGGTCGATTTCGACAACAGTCGTGTCGACGCCATGAGAGACAAGGGCAGCGGGCGCAGTGCCGATTCCAAGGCCACTGTCTAGGTTAGTACATGGTTCCAGTTGCCATGAGCGAACAGCATAGACTTACATGACCAGTGCCTTGGCCTCGTTATCCGGAATAGGCTCAGGTACATCGATGAGTCTCACGGCCTCGAGCATCACGAAAACGCCGTAGATGGGCTCTGCCACCCTGGGGTCCGTCGGCCTCACCTTGACCCATTCGCCACCCAGCAGGGAGTGGTCGCAGCGCATGACACGGAAACCCTGGTCGAGGCTTTCGAGAACCGAGATGTAGCCGGTGTTAGACTCCTTACGATCCAGGAGGATCCAGTTGTCGGCCTGCAGTGTGACGTTGAGGCCGTTGGTCGCCGGCGGCATCATGGCGTGGACGTTCATCAGTGCGGCGTGGTAGAGCGACGGGAGAGCGAGGCCGACCCACGCAGAGGGAGCAACGAGCAGGTAGTGCGCCGAGATGAAGAGCTCGAGGCCGACCCTGGTGGTCAGGAACGACTGGCCGATGAGAGTCTGAATGAAGCCTCCGGTGAAGCTCTCGGCCAGCTTGTAGAACAGCCAGGCGCCGATGCCGGGACCGGCCTCGGCAACTTGCTGCGGCAGCCAGGACAGATCGGCGTCCTCGAGCACTGTCGCGACGGTGGAGGTGGTGATGGTGATGAGAGGGAAGATGGTGGCCATCTCGGTAGCCAGGGGTCCCCAGTGAGCCGTCAGCTGCGTGCTGTGCTTGTACAAGAACCACTGGATCGTGGGGATCCACATGGCGATGATGGGCAACAGATACGAGGGGTCGAAGGGCAACAGGCTGTTCAGGGTGTAGTTGCTCGCCCAGCCGACAAAGGCGGCGCCCATGACGAGCTTGGAGTGGTAGATGGACGACGGAATCGAGCCGTACACGGGGCTGAGCGCCAGATAAGACGCATTGGCGTACGCGGCCGCCAACGTGAGGGTGAGGGCGACCTTGACGTAGATCCTGATCTGGCCGGCAACGCTGCTCTTGGAACCATCCTTCTGAGCCTTGTTCGCCAGGCTCTTGAGGTCCTTCTCGAAGTTCTCCTTCATGGCGGTTGATGAGGCCGGCTCTTCAGCCTTGGTGGTCTTGCGCTTGTTCGCAGGCATCGTGGCGGATGATCTGACGAAGCAAGATGGGAGGAATTTGGGGCGTGCTGGTTTGCAGGGAAAGACACGGGTCGGGGCAAGGATGCAAGGGCAACGAATATGCAATGAGGCTCACAACAGCCTGCTGTCGAAGCTCGCGGATGAAAAAAAGTCAAACTGACGACACAAGCGAAGATTGCATGTCGTGTGAGGTGTGAGAACGTGGCCACGTGCGCTCTTCGACAATGGATGCGACCAAGATGCCAAGATATGCACGGACCCAAGCCACAGCTCCCGTTCGAGAACCCGTGGGTCGGGAGGCTGATGCGTGGCTTGAGCCACAGTAAACCGCTGAGGCCCGCCCGGGAATCTGTTTCGAGCACAGGCAAGTTCGTCTTCACCACTGGATCCAAACACTTGCAGATGATCAAGGTGGGCAATAACCACGTTGTTGATATGTATTGTTCTATATCCTCCAAAGCTCGCCTCTAGCTCGCCTCCAGACTATGACAGTCCGAGCCACTACCCCTGGGTGTGACCTCCACTGAACCCTCGGCGCGAAACGCCGCGCCCTCGACCGACTTGGGTCGGACTCCGCGGCCAGCTCTCGGCGGCTGCAGATATCTAACGGGGTGGCCTACGCATATCTACGCAGGCCACACGGGATGCCATCGTTGCCCCACGGACTGGCTTCTGTGGCCAGACCCCCTCTCCCTTTGATGTCGTTTTGTCGGGTGTTGACCCTCTCTAAGGATCGCCGCTCATTATAGCGATACAGGATGCCATCGTTGCCCTGCGGACAAGCAGACTCGGCCGCTTGACCCCTGGTGCCTCGGCGCGGTGCACCTAGATCTTGACGCCCTCGAGGATGGGCTTGGCCTCCTCGCTCGTCCACCAGCTGACGCCGGGCTTGCCGGGGAAGGTGTACTGGTCCATGCTGTCGGGCTTCATCTCCACGCTGTAGCCGGGCTCCATCGGGGTCTGGTAGTAGCCGTCCTTGATGACGGAGGGGTGGAGGAAGTGCTCGTGGAGGTGGTCGACGTACTCGAGGACGGAGAGCTTGCCGCTGACGGAGACGTAGTCGATGGTGCTCAGGTGCTGCGTGTACTCGGGGAGACCGACGCCGCCCGAGTGGGGGACGATGGGGACGTTGTACTTCTTGGCCATGAGGAGGACGGCGAGGACCTCGTTCACGCCACCCATGCGGCAGGCGTCGATCTGGCAGACGTCGATGGCGCCGGACATGAGGAGCTGCTTAAAGACGACGCGGTTCTGGCACATCTCGCCCGTGGCGACGCCGATGCCGTAGGGCTTCAGGGCGTCACGGACGGCCTTGTGGCCGAGGATGTCGTCGGGGGAGGTGGGCTCCTCGATGAACCAGGGCTTGAAGTCCTTGAGCTGCTTCATGTACTCGATGGCCTCGGGGACGGACCAGACCTGGTTGGCATCAACCATGAGGATGTTGCCGCTGTCGTAGCCGATGACGTCGCGGGCAATGGTCAGGCGCCTCCTGTCCTGCGCGACATCGCTGCCGACCTTGAGCTTGAAGTGCTTGTAGCCCTTGCTGAGGGTCTCCTGGAGGAGGCCCTTCATCTTGTCCTCTCCGTAGCCGAGCCAGCCGGCCGAAGTGGTGTAGGCGGGGACGGCGCGGCTGTTCTCGGCGTCCTTGATGCGGTCGGCCTTTCCAGCCTCCTGCTCCTTGAGAAGGGCAATGGCCTCCTCCTTGGTGATGGCGTCGGTGATGTAACGGAAGTCGATGCACTCGACGAACTGTTCGGGGGTCATCTCGGCGACGATGCGCCAGACGGGCTTGCCCAGGACCTTGGCCCAAAGATCCCAGATGGCGTTGACGACAGAGCCGAGGGCCAGGTGGATGACACCCTTCTCAGGGCCGATCCAGCGGAGCTGAGAGTCGTTGACGAGGTAGCGCCAGGTCTGGCCCCAGTTGCTGACCAGGGAGGAAAGAGTCTTGCCCTTTATTCTGTCGACGAGGTAGTCGATGGCCTTGCAGACGATGTCGTTGCCGCGGCCGATGGTGAAGGTCTGCGGGGATAGTGCGTTAGCAAGGTATCACCATGAACAAAGGACAGGTCCCAAGGGGACTCACCATGCCATGGCCAGCGAACTCGGAGTCGGTCTCAAGGATGCAGTAGGCGGCAGAGTAGTCACCGGCCGCGTTCATGGCATCAGAGCCGGTCTTGTCGAGCGAGGTAGGGAACCTAACATCGCGGGTGGACCACCCAGTGATGGTGATCTCAGGCATCTTGATTGAGATGGAGGGTGTGTGTTCAAGGGTATTGAGGAGGATGGATTGAGCAAGCTGGAGGGGAAGAGGCAAGGTCAAGACGCCTGTCTGAGGATGACGACGAGGCTTTATAAAACTTTCTGTCCGAGAATCTCACCCCAGACCACCGCTGTCATGCGTGTCCTTACATATTACCCGGCCGTCTCTACCCCGATCCCAGGCGCGTGTGAGCGGCACGATGAGGGGCACTTGACCCGAGTCGGCGTCTCCTGGACGATGAGGGGCAGTCGACAGCGTGAAGATGATGCGCGGGGTGGAATTGATGGAGGGGAAATGGAGGGGTGGAGGGGTCTCAGTGGAGCTCTGGAGCGGCCTGGGGCGCCTCAGGAGAGGCCGGTGCCCCGTAACTGTCGGCACCGGCACCGGCGACGGCGAATTGGGCGTCCCCATTGGTGGAGAAATTATCCGTCGGATGATTTTTGGGACGCGTCTCAATGGCTTCAATTTGATCCGGCTACCTGATGAACGAGTAGAGGATGCGAAAGTCTACAGGAAAAGAGTGGGAATGGACAAATAATACAGCGAACGCCCTACTTCCGACGGTCTGGACCACGCGACACGGCTAAAGATGGCCACGGATCGCGCGACTCGTGACATTTCTTGCAATTGTCTTTAGAGATCCGAAGGCCCCTTCGCGGACAGCAAGCCGCATGAGAGGATTGTATTGGTGTGTCAAGCCGACAGACCCCCGCCGACAGCGACGTTGCCTAACGACGGGCATGGATTCAGACGAGAAGACGACAGAGCCGATCACAATGGATCACGAACCGTCATATTCCATGGATACGAAACCGACAGCCTCCCCCTAATCTAGCCAGCATGGACTGAGGCCAGAGTGGCCAGCCCGAAGCAGATCCAACCGGGAAAGTCGACAAGGACGGATCGAATGGCATGCGTCCTCAACCACTTGCGCTGATGCTCGACGGGGTTCCCCTCATGCACCATGGCACGGATATGCCCCGCGACCCAGGGGACGAAGAGAAAGTGGGCGACGGAGAGGGCAGCGCCGGCGAGATACAGACGGGCTCCAGCGGGGCGGCGCTTGGAGAAGGCATTGGCGAGTCCGGTCGCAAACGAGACGCCGTAGACCCCGAAGATGGCCGTGAGACCGACCGGGAGATGCGCGTTCCAGTACGCCGGCAGGATGTCGCTGCTCTTGTCCCGGACGTCGGGATGCACGAAGTTGCCCCAGAACATGAGCTGGTCGACACAGAACCAGACAGCGGCCGAGCTCGAGACGAGCGGCGTCACGCGCAGAAGCGTGGTGGGGTCGACGAAAAGCCCGGAGGCCATGTTGGTTGTGCGGGGTGGTCGGGGTGCTGTATTCGAGCTGTCCGATCTTGGGTCTGGGCAATGTGTCCGAGAGATGGCCAGCCAAGTGGTTGGTTATGGCCGCGAGTCGCCGAGTTGAAAGATGTCGCGTTGTGAGTGCAAGCTACGTGTGGATATACTCGAGTCCCTCCTTCGACTGCGAATACTCAGAGCCTACAGCTGTGTCTTTTATTAACAGTTTCCAGCGCCCTAGCAATGGTTGCTCGTGGTGCCATTTGCTCGGGACTTTTCGGCAAAATGGCCCGCCAACATCAACAATATCAGTCCACAATTTCCAGAGGATTCAAGACAAGTGTCCGAGAAATGGGGTTTTCGAGTCCGTGACGCGGACAAACCCCCCGAGGGCCAAGACCTGAAGTAGTACGTAACATGCAGGTAGGGTTGATGGATGTTGTCTGTAGTAATTAAGGCACTCTGATCATGTCAAGTCGGGGTTCCAGGTTGTCTTCGAAGGGGAAAAGCAACACTGGCAGTTTGTTAGGCTAAGGCTGGCAGGCGGCAGGTGGTATCCACGACCCTGGCAACCCGCTGGGCGAATGACATCAGTGCTCCCCGCCGTTGCCCCTTAAGGTAAGTGCCCGCTGAAGCGCCCCAAGACCGATGGAATGGAAAGAACGACCGGGTAAGTAATAAAAGGAAAGACGGGAGCTGGGAACTGGAAGCCTTCACCTTCCAGTGCGTGTTTGTACGACCGCAAAACCTCCCAGAAACCACACCGACAAACGTCTCGCCAGTGGCAGACAAGGAGACAAGCAGATGACCGCCCATCGTCCACCGACTCCCAATAGGACCGTTGCCGAGTGTGGCGATGACGTTAGGGTGGCAGCCACACCACGTCCACATCGACTTCCATGGTCCCTGGGCCCCATCATTCGTCTTCGCTTGCAGCCAGGATGAGGCTGGCATGCCCTCGGCCCATGGCATCATTGGACACCTCGGAGGTCGCCCATGCAGGCACACGCAACCCACAGTCAACATGGCATCCATGACTCCCACGAGCCCTGGATGGCCCGGCCGGGAGGCCTTCCCCTCGCTGAACGCCCAGTTGGGCAGGTTGGCATGCAAATCCGGTTTCCCAATACCACCCTGGTCCTCGTCACCGCCAGCAAGCCCTGGACGGCTGTTGCATCCTACAACATAGCTACGAACGGCAAGCATCTGAACTGAACGTCATCCCTTGCATCAGAGCTTGCTTGTCCACAGCGCCGTTGAAAGCTACAAATGGTCTTCACAGCTACTGCCCGCCATTTGTGACACCGACATCTCACCTACAACTCACCGTCATCATGTCAGTCGCAACACAACTCACGCCTACGGGCAGCACGAGTCGCTTCTCAAAACGCTCCTCCATGGATCGGTCGCGAACACCATCAGTCGCGCCTTCGCCGCAGCCAGGGAAATCTGCAGATCGACCTCGTCGAAAGCTCCAGAAGAACCCATCGAGACGATCGGCCTCATGCGCCCCGCCTACCACGGCTCACCTCAACCACAGCGCGATCAAGCAACCTCTTTCTCCCCAGTCATCACATCAGCATATCCACCGGTCACCGCCTGATTTAAGTGATTCCAAGTGGGAGGAATATTTGAGAAGAAGCGGGGTCTTGACCGTCGACTCGCCCACGTCGCAACCTACGGTCACCAAGGACGCCAATGACATGCCGAGAATCATTCCCGAACTCTCGCATCTCGCCCTTCACAATGCTTCACCGCGGCCTTCTTTGGATAGCTCCGCGGTGAGCTCGCCGACATCGTCAACATCGACCGTGTCTACTATGCGACGGCGGGCAAAGACGCCCGTCCATACAATTGGGCAATTAGAGGGACAGAAGCTGGGAAAACAGCTGGACAGCCTGCACAAAGACCCAAGCGACAACTCCATCGCGGCGCAATATCAAGCGCTCCTCGATCCTCACGACAGCGAATCCATCATCACCAATCCCCACTCTGAGCCACCCGCATCCCGAGCAGCAAGTATCGATGCCACGGCTTCGTTAAGACCACAACGGAGCGCCGGGGACATCGCCTCGGCCGAGACACCGGCCATGCCGATTCCTCAGCAGAGGCACATCGCTCACTCCCCTGCCGCTTCGGATGGGACACTGGTCGGATTCGACGAAGAAGCCATCTATTTCAAGCCGCTGTCCTTTTCGCCAGAGCCCCCGTCACCCCTGCGGGTGCTGAACAAGATTCAAGAAGCACCGCATATCCGCCCCGAGACCCTTGCTGGTCAAGGCAACCTGGGCCTTCAGATATGCACCGAGCTTCTGACGCGCGAACTGGCCATGGCCATGCTCGACAAGAACGGGGCCTCGTCGGACACGTCAGCGCTGCAGATCCTTGTGATGATCGAGGCGTACGAGAAGCTGCGTGACCAGGTGCTCGAGATGAAGGCGCAGCGGGGCGAGCTGGGCGGGATTGAGAGCATGTTCGACACGTGGCTTGGCGCATTATACTCGCTCCATGACACATTGTCCGGCGAGAGCGGCAGTTACGACCCCGAGCATGTGGGCTTACGAGCGGAAGATGTAGACTGATGACGGCAACATGATACCACACTATACCTATGGAAAGGGCGTTATACCGGGCCGGATGAAAACGGGCGGCGAGATGGTTGTAATATAGATGACACGATACATAATTTCTTAATGTTTCTTCGATTTTACTTGGAAGGTTTGACAATCCCTTCACAACTTTGAGAGGGATGAATTCATGTGCCCCTGTTGATGCGGCCTGAACCTCAACCCCACTAGTGCTGCTTATCGATAAGAGCTCCGATCGTCATTCCCGATGACTTCACGCGACCAGCACGATCAGAGAAAGGGTCTACCAACTCACCCAAGATCTGAACACAAATCCAGTCTTGCAGCTCAAAACCCATCCAGGGCAATCCCCACAAGCAAGCGACCCCATGGATGACGACTACGGCGCAGATGCCGACTTCCTAGAAGCTCTCGCCGCCTCGGCGCCGAGCAGCGCGCAGCCCGCGCAACCACCCGTGCAGCAGCCCCCTCGAAAAGTCCAACAGCCGACACCACAGAGACTCGACAAGGCGCCTCCACAGAGAACATCAGACGGAAAAGTCGTGCAGCCCAAGCCGCAGGCCCTGCCCCAGCGATCATCGGGCTCCAACATCCTCGTCTCCCCGCGGCAGAGGGGCAACCCGGTGCTGTCGTCGATACGCTCCTTCGCGTGGGAGTACAGCGACATCCCGGCCGACTACGTCCTGGGCCAGACGACGTGCGCGCTGTTCCTCAGCCTGAAATACCACCGGCTGCACCCGGAGTACATCTACCAGCGCATTCGCAACCTGGCGGGCAAGTACAACCTGCGGGTGCTGCTGACCATGGTCGACATACCGAACCACGAGGACCCGCTGCGCGAGCTGGCCAAGACGGCGCTCGTCAACAACGTGACGCTCATGCTGTGCTGGTCGGCGGCCGAGGCGGCGCGCTACCTCGAGCTGTACAAGAGCTACGAGCACGCGGACTTCAGCGCCATTCGCGGGCAGCAGTCGACGAGCTACGCGGAGAAGCTGGTGGATTTCGTCACGGTGCCTCGCAGCGTCAACAAGGCCGACGCCATTGCGCTCGTGAGCACGTTCGGCACGCTGAGGAGCGCCGTCAACGCCGACCAGGCGGAGATCAACCTCATCGGCGGCTGGGGCACGACGAAGGTGAATAAGTGGGTGGCGGCTGTGGAGGAGCCGTTCAGGGCGCAGAAGGCGGCCAAGAGGCGGGTCGCGAGGCGGCCCGAGGAGGGGGGCACGCCGTCGAGGCTGGATCAGGCGGTGCCGATTGGGAGGGTGCCGCTGCGGGAGATGGCGTCACATGCGAGCTCGTCGAGAGGGACGCCGGGGGAGGAGGCGCCGGCGACGCAGGGGAGGGAGAAGCAGGCAAGATTAGAGGGACCGGAGGCGGGTGATGATGAGGAGGAGGAGATGATCGCGGCAGCGATTGAGGCGTCCAGGAAGACGGCCGAGACAGAGGCACAACAAAGGGCTGCGGCAAGTCAGAGAGAGGAGGATGGACTGGCAGGCGGTGTTGCTGAAGCGCTGGCGAGACTGCGTGAGAAGGGCTGATCATGGTACAGCAGATTAATGTAACGATGTGATGATTTGACGTACTGGGATTTGGAAGTGGGTGGTATTGCAGCCTGCAGATGATACTGTCGCATTTTGGCCCGTGAGGTCCATTGTAAGTGCCGCATCTCCGGTGCTGCTCTCTTGAGGCAGCACAGGTCACCCAGACTTATCTCCGTACCGCGTGTTACAGCCTCTGTCAACTCCTCAACTACCAATCTCTACAAGGCGACAATAATAGGTGACGCCCTCTTGATAGCTTTGGTTTGGAACTGGCACATCAGACTAGCAGGTTGTGGCGACAATACCACGAAGACAATGAAGGATCGGTATGGATTGCTGGTCATTTTTTCCAGATGATTGGCATTGGGTATCATACAACGTGTTAGGCATTGGGAGGTTCTATGGTGAGGGGTGATGGTATGACTGGCACTTTAATGCCCGTAGCATGCGTTTATGCACCGCCTTCCGTCCTGGCGTAGTGCTCCTCCATGGCTTCATCGTACAGGCGGTCGGCCTCGAGCTCGGCCTCGGTCTTGGGTCTCGTCGACCCAGCACCCGTGTTTGCGCCGGCGCCGGACGCGCGGGCCTCTTGGGCAGGGATGGAAGACCCCGGAGCAGGGGAGGAGGCAGGCGCCGCGGCGCTGCTAGTGTTGGGAATGCCGCCGAGAGGGAGACCCATGGTGAGATTGTCTGCGGGTTTGTAATGGTATTAAAAAGGTTGCTGGTTGGTTGAGCAGGTGGATGGCTGGACCAAGCTGAAGTGGAGGATGGCGATGTTGAGGTTGTGTGGCTGAAGATGAGAGAGGACAGGATGTGTGGCTGTTACCTGGCAGACTACCAATTTATAGGGTGGCTAGTGGACATATGTGATGGTTACGGGTAGGGCAGGTGGCAAAGGTGATGTGAGTTGGTTGGCGCTGCCTTGTTCATGATTAGTTGAGTGGCGACTTGGCATCTGGCTGAGAGCTCGAGCTGTGAGCTTGCATCGAAAGAACCTTCCAGGTTTTTAGCCAGGGCGAATGCCCATTGTTAGTGCATTGGACCCTGAAAAGACCCGCGCCGGCCCGTGGTCCCCGTTGCACTAACTCTATGCTCTGGACCATCCCTCACAACCTCATCTGCAACTTCACAGCTGCGTCACCACCAAAGACAAAGGCTCTTCCACTTTATAGCTGGCAAGAATTGAAGTATGAGGAAACAGTCGATAGCTGAGCCAGTCTCCAGCCTCACATTTCCCAGCATTGGCCCATTATCTATGAGCAAGTGTTCCATCTTTGAATGCGCCGGGTTCCCGGCATGGAAGCGGACCTGCGGTTGCCTGTTTGGGCTCGCCCACCAATGAAAAGCTCTGCTTACCATCTACCAACCAATCACAACTCTTTCATTGCTGCTGACGCCGATTGACCACAACGGCCGCACGGCGCCTTCACTGTTTGGTCTTCGTGTCGCGGAGCGTTACCCATTTCGTGGAGCAAGGGACAGAGATGGCCATGCGGGATCCGCATTCCTCAAAGAAGGGTTGGTGAATATATCTTGTCTCGTCCTGCTCTCTGCTCTCTGCTGTGGTGGTTGCTCGTTCTCTGTACATGTCCTGGCTGGCTGTTCACTTATACCTGCTCCTTGGTTGATGTCTGTCTTGGTAGACTCTACTTCCTCCGTCCATAAGCTCTTCACCTGCAAGCTCTCACTCTCACCACGCTTGAGAACATAGCTCTACACCCGGAATACACCAACAGCTTCCTTCCTGCCTACTCACAGAGACAGCCACCAACATGTCTCTTGTATCCGTTAAGAACCTCCTCATGGGACAGTCTCCCCGCCGAGGATCTGGCAGCACAACCTCCGAAGACACAATCTCAGACCCCGAGAGGCAGCCCCTGCTGTCGACGCCCAAGTCTGATGAAGCGGAAGTCACCTCCGCGTCCAAGAGCTTCAAGCTCGACGCCCGTATCATCTCCGATGCCACCATCGGCCTCTCCGACGGCCTGACCGTCCCCTTCGCCCTGACCGCCGGCCTCTCGGCCCTCGGCCAGACCAAGGTCGTCATCTACGGCGGCCTCGCCGAGCTCATCGCTGGCGCCATCTCCATGGGCCTAGGAGGCTACCTGGGCGCCAAGAGCGAAGCGTAAGTCCCGCCCCCCGTGCCGTACCATACCACCGTAATCCAATACTGAACCCCCCATCCAGAGCCTCGTACCGTGAGACCCGCGCCCAGTGCGCCGCCCAAGTCTCCCTCGACCCCGTCACCACCGCCACGGCCGCCGTCTCGGACGCCTTCGCCTCGTACGGCCTGCCGCCGCACATCCTCGACGGCGTGGCGCGGCACCTCGCCGCCAGCCCCGAGGCCCAGGTCGACTTCCTCATGCGCTTCGGCCACTGCGCCGAGGAGCCCGCGAGCAGCCGCGCCGCCGTCTCCGCCCTCACCATCGCCGCCGGCTACTTCCTCGGCGGCCTGCTGCCGCTCTTGCCCTACTTCTTCGTCCCCGAGGCCGAGGTCCTGCTGGCGCTGTGGATCTCCGTCGCCGTCATGGCCGTCGCGCTCTTCGTCTTCGGCTACGCAAAGACGTGTGCCGTCGGCGGCTGGAGCGGGCGCCAGAGGGTGTGGGAGGGCGTCGTCGGGGGTGCCGAGATGATCGTCGTCGGCGGCGCTGCGGCCGGCGCCGCCATGGGGCTCGTCAAGCTGTTCGACGGCATTGCCAACTCGTGATTTTCTTCTCTTCTCTTCTCTTTGATTCCGGCGGTGGGACGGCGTTCTGGATAGCGAAAGAAAAAAAGCTGTGGAGGCGTGGGACGCATCGCAAAGGAAGTGCTCCATCGATCGTCCCGGGCCGAGGCCCGTGTAGATAGTTGTTGTTTCTGTTTCCACCGGCATGGCATTGGCAGCGAGGGAATCATCACATGCTTTCTTGGCGTTGCTCGGTAGTACTTTATGAGTCAAGACCCTCTCTATTCTTCCAAGCTCGCTCCCTCGTCGCTGTGGTATCTATGTGGCTGAAGTAGAGCAAGCAGGATTGGACAGGCAACGGGACGCTGCAATTAGTTATCCCTGCCTCTGCCCTGAGCTCGGCCCAAATTCAAACTGGATGCGATCATCAGCATCAGCAGCCTGATCATGACGCCAGTGCCCTTCGTACGGGCTCCCTGTGCTGCGGCCGCCGCACTGCCTTTTCTTTTATCAAATCAAAATGAACGCCGCGCTATCCGTCAGGCCGGTGAGGTTGTTGGTATAATACAGTGGAAGAGGCCTCACCGGCTACTCAGAACTCCCGGCTCTCGCCGATCTCGCACACGTCAAAGACGCCCTTGGCGGGCAAGCCCTTGCGCCTCATGGCATCCTCGAGCAGGCGCGGGGGCTCGAGGACCTCCTCGAAGGTCAGCGCCCATGTGCCCCAGTGGATGCCCATGGCGCGCTCGCAGCGCGTGTCCTGGAAGATGTCGACGGCGTCGTAGGGGTTGGCGTGCATGCCCGAGAAGCAGATGCGCGGATAGTAGGCGCCGATGGGGATGAGGCCGAGGTCGAAGGGCCCGCGGTGCTGGCCGATGTCGCGGAACTGCGGGCACACGGGCAGGGCGAGGAACTCGGGCGAGTCCATGTCCATGCCGTCGCGGGGCACGGCGCGGTAGCCCGTGTCGCCGCCGAACCAGACGGAGCGGCCGCCCGTCGCGACGGCCCAGGAGCACCAGAGCGTCGTGTCCTTGTCGAGGAGCGTGCGGGCCGAGGTGTGCTGGCAGGGCAGGCAGGAGACGGTGGCGCTGATGGTGGCGGGGTTCGTGTTCTTGGTGTCGGTGCCGTCCGGGATGGTGGAGGAGGGCTTGTCGACGGTCAGCTCGAGGCTGGCGTTCTCCCACCAGTCGAGCTCGGTCACGTTGTTCAGGCCGGCGCTCTTGAACCACTTCTCGAGGCCGAGGCCGACGAAGAAGTGGGCGTTGGGGTTGTGCTTCTGGATCTCGAGGACCGACGTGTGTGACAAGTGGTCGTAGTGGCTGTGGCTGATAACGACGGCGTCGACGAAGGGGATCTCGGACAGCTCGCAGGGCTTCTCGGTGAAGCGCTTGGGGCCGAGGAAGGAGAAGGGCGAGCAGCGGTCCTCGAAGACGGGGTCGAAGAGGACGCGCAGACCCGAGGGGAACTCGACGTAGTAGCAGGCATGGCCTAGCCAGGTGGCGCGCAGCTTGTCCGAGGCAGAGCGGTGCGGGAGGAATTCGGGCTTGATGACATTAACGGTCGGGGGGCTCGTGTCGGGCCGTTTCACAGAGCCGTTCAGGTTGGCCCTGGGGGGAGGAGTGTCAGTAAATGGACAGCGGGAAGGCCTCGAGGGGCGCTCGACGTACCAGGCGATGTTCTTGAACATGACACCGGGGCCAATGTCGGTGTAGGAAGGGTGGGGGTTCCGGAAGCTGACCGTCTCGTCGCCCTTCTTAACGTGGTGAGACTTGGCGGAGACATCTTCGGGGGCCTGGCTGAAGCCAGGGACCTTTGTGATGCTCGAGGTGTAGGATGCGGCGGCGAGGGAGGCCATGACGGAGAAGGGTGCAGCCGATGCTTTCCTAAGACCAGGTCTGTTCGTGACTGGGCGCAAAAGGTTGCGAATGGTATCCCGCAGGTGGCGGGACATGGCGAGTATCTATATATACTCGGGAGGAGGAGAGGGAGCGGGAGAGCGTGGGTGTTGGGCCTGCGAATGGTTGAGCTTAGCTGACGGTGGGCTGGGTGCAGCGCAGCGCAGCGTGACCGATGCGGAGAATGGGACGATGCACTGCCTTATTTGCGAATGTCTTGGATCCCCATGGCTTGTCGGGAAGGCCGAGTCCAACAATTGTCGACGTTGGTTTCGTCCGGCCCCTTGCGGTGTACTGATTTAGATAATATCACTGCCGAATTATCATGGCACGTTTTCTCTGCGCGTCACCACAAAAGCGAGTCGCGATCTAGCGGGCCGTTGCGACAAGTCGCTCTACCTGGCTGGTGCGTCCCATTTAGCGGTGAACCCAAGTACCTGTACTTGGAGCTTGGGTCCCGAGCACCAAGCTCCGACGATGCCGGGGCCATGAACGACCGCTCTCCTGGGCACCTCTAATACAAAAGCAGGCAACAATCACTACAGCGGTACGCCTAGGCATCCCAGACTTCTTACGTGTAAGCGGACGCGGTCTGGATTGTTTGTCCGCGTGGTGGACTTTAGGCTCGCATTCGGACGCGGTGTTAGCTCTTATGTCCGGTCTGCTCGGCTGCGAGTGCGAATTGCTGATGCCGCCGAGCATCTCGACCCTGGTCCAAGCACTCATCATCGACATCTCGGCTTTGGCTCAGTACGGTGTATCAGAAATATGATACATTTGTAGGGCTGTCATAATGCACAAGTGTTGCCCGAAAGTCTTGTCACCCTGGGCACACTGGCAGCTCCTAATCAACTTACACGCCAAAGGTCTCGGCATTTCGATATGTGAACAGCCATTGAACCACCAGGCCCGTAGCCGCGACCTCCTCTGAGCCTCGAGAGAAGGGCAATCGTCGGCTCCAGTCCATTTGTTTCTGGGTTCAGATTCCACATGTGCCTTTCTCGCGCCTTGGGCACGCTTCCCTCCCAGGCTAAGTATCTCATACCTGGAGCTTCCTCCGAGTAATCGCTGGCGGGACTTGTATCGAGCTCGTAACCTTGAAATAGTACTCAGTTGCTCTGATGAACCCAGAGCATGAAGAAACTACCTCAATCTTCTTCCGGGTCGAGCAGGCTGCGTCGATCATTTGGTAGGTCACGAAAGTTACAACCAGCCTTCATCGCGGACGATGATATCGCCCAAAACCGTCGACAACCGCTGTGGGACCCCACATAGCCCAGGCCCTTATGGAACTAGCTGGGACATATATTCCCTCTGTCTCTTGTCAGTACTTGGCCATGTAACATGACATGTTTGCGCAACCTGCCCACCACATGCCGCAGACCGTCAAGCTAATGTCGACAATGATCCAGTGTGTGTGATGAACGGTAAAGCACCATTCGTCAGTCTGGAGATGGAGCGCGCAATTCCTCCGGCAAGTCTTCTGTTGCCGGAACGACTGTACCTTTCTCGTGTTGTCCACTCTCGCTCGAGTCCAGCTTGTCCATCCGGTCTTCTGCGCATATGCTGCTTGGCAGGGTCGATGCTTCGTCGCTCGACGTAGTTTCACCATCGGCTTCGTCGTCAGATCCGTAGTAGCTGCTTCCGTCGTCGCTGTTCACGAATGCGGCGGTGGTAGGGCAGTGCTCCTCTACAGCTTTGAGCATCTCGATGTCGGTTTCTTCGTCCTTGAACCGTGGTGCACGCTTGACGATGCCTTCTATTAGGCATGCTAGCTCTTCATCGTCAGGGTCACAGATGCTGCTCGCATCATCGCAGACCACGGCTGGGGTGGTGGTAGGACACCGCTCCTCCATAGCCTTGATCCTCTCGATGTTGAATCCCGCATCCTCGAACCTCGGTGCGCGCATGACGATGCCCGCTGCCAGGCACGCCAGCTCGTCCTGGCAGTTTCGTTCAGTATGGCGATACAGCCTGGCTGATGCCGAGGATGCTTCAGCGAGATATTGGTACTGTTGTAAAGCGGCCAGGTGAGCTTTGAGGAGGTCAATCCTGGTTGTAGTATCGGTCTTGACGCAGGCCTCTCGGGCAGAGATCGCGTCTTGGAGGTCCTGGAACTTGCGTTTCAATTTGCCCAAGGCTTTATCGATATGTTGGTCGATGAGGCTCTTTCCTGACGATGCAGAAACCTTCAGTGAGGGACCGGTGCTGGATGTCGTCTGCTCGTTCATTGTCACGATGATCTGAACGAGTGTAAGTAGCGACTGGATTTTGTAAAGCACATTGGCACCGCGAGAACGGCAATTATAACATCGAAAACAGACTTTGACATTATGCTGGCGCCGTAGACGCAGAAAGCAAACCTTGGTCTGTAGTGCTGTGGCGTGGATGAAAAGCGCCTCCAAACTGAAGTTAAAGTTCGTCATTGCAAAAAAGGGTATTGGCACTGAAACCCTCCGAAAACCAACAAGGTCATGCAATCATACTGTATCGCCAATCCCGGGCACATACAGGCTCGCTCCGTAATCCAAATTTCCCGCCTCGCGTCGTCCCGAGGCACTGGGCACCCCGAAGCAACGACTGACATGTTAAGCCGCCTCACATGTCGAACGATCGAGTGTCCTCCTTGACCTCGTCGCTGCCCAGCTCGCGCTCGAGCTCGTCGGTGACGAAGCCTTCGTAGTCATCCAGGTTCTTCTGGACGTGGATCTTGAACTTGATGACGTCGTTAAGCATCCGGTCAATCTCGGTGTGAAGCTCCTCGCGAAGAGCGTTGGCTCGCAGGACGAGTTGCTCGTGTCTGGTCGTTGTTAGTACTGCGGCGAAGATGGGACATGAGGAAACTCACTCAATGTTGGTGTTCATCTCGCGCTGCTCCATGAGCTGCACGGATTCCGTCAACGAGGCGCGCATCTTTGCGAGTTCCTTCTCCATCTTTTCGATTTGCGTGTCGGATGCCATCTTCTGAGTTGTTGTGACCTGGAACTGATGTCAGTCACTGTAACATTCGGGAATGATAGACGTTACTCACCTCCTTGGTCTTTTCGTACTCTTCCTCAGCAGCCCGAACGCGGTGCTCGAGTGCCTCCACCTCGCTGCGTTTGTCCTCGATGGCCTCCTTGATGCCGTCCAGAAGGTCATGGTCTTTCATCATCATGTCCATGGCGTCGCTTCGCCTCTCGGAGATTTCCTTGCGCATAGTGAGGAAGTTGCTCTTGACCTGACCGCGGAGGTCCAGGTTCAGGATGTGAGCTGGTTGATACCCCGTCACCGGGTCGGCGAGCAACCTGTCTGTTGACCCTGGACCTCCGGAGCTCTGCAGCTGCGACGAGGTGAAGTCAGGTCCATCATTGACGGTGACCTGGAGCTCGTAGTTCTTCCCCTTGGCATTGGCTGCCGTGGCGGGAATGAGGGCAATCTGGTACGCCAAGGTGTTGTACTTGTCGACCATCCGTTCCAGCTCGTCGAGCTTGTGACTTGCCTCCATCTCCCGTTCGGCGACCTTTTTCTTGAGCTCTTCAAGTCTTTGACCGGCAAACTCTATGCCTTTCTGCAGACGCTCCCTCTCAGATGTCATGCGGTCGATATCCTGCATACTGATCCCCTGGCCGTCCACCACACGCTGTAGTCCTCGACGCTCGTCCTCGACCTCCTCGAGTTCTTGGAGTAGCTTGCCCAGCTCTTCCTGCAGCACCTGAATCCGGCTCTCGTACTTTTCCGTTCTTTGCACGGCGAGGGCGTTGTACTCCTCGAATTTCACCTTGTCCTCCTCCATGATCTTGAAGTGGTTGTCGAGCACGGCAGGGTCGGGTGTCGACTTCTCCAGGTCTTCAATCTCTCTCTGCAGTCGGCTGTTCTCGGCCTCGAGCATCTCCAGCTCCGATGTGTACTTGGAGTTGGCCTGCTCGAAAGCTTCCGCCATGAGCGCGACGTGCGGTGCCAGCACCCGGTCAGCTTCCTCATCACCGGCGTCTTCATCCATGGAAAGCCAGTCCCGGTACGCACTGCTCAAGAAGCCGAAGATGATGCGGTCTCCGCTCACGTCGAGTCCGGCCTCCAGGCACGCGTCTTCGTATTGGTTAGCGGCGTAGCCATCCAGCATCTGCGCCAGCTGCATCATCCAATGAAGCAGACCCAAGAACGTGCTCCAATTTTGACCACCAACAGCAGCGATCTGGCTCTTGGTGATGCTCCTCTCGTAGGGATAGCGGAGCTGCTTGAGGATCGGCGGCACCTCCTGGTCGATGTTCTTCTGGAAGCGGTAGCTCGGGTCGATGCGGTGGTAGAGCCATTGGAACATGTAGTTGAAGTCCTTTTGTGTGGGCGACTTGATGATGTTCTGGGACAAGGTATGCTTCATCTGCATCTCAAAGTTATTTTGAGCGAGATAGTCAAGCAATTCTTGTCCGATCCTGGCCTGGTAGGAGCGGTCCCTGAGGGGTCGTGGATCGCGGGGCACTCCCGCGGGTTGTGGTGCCTGCTGGAAGAAACTCTGGTGGCTCATCGGGCCATTGTTCGACGGCCGCGAGCGGTATACGCTGCTCCGTCTATCGGCGTCCGTGGACTGGCGGTTGTGTGATGGTGTGGGCGCAAAGCTTTTGGCATCTCTGAACGTCGACTGCCTTTTGACGGAGGACAGACCCATATCGGCAAGGTTCGTTCCGGAGGATGAGCGATTGAAGAGAGGCTGATTCGGCCGCGACATTGCCAGGGACTGCCTAGATCCCGACATTGATCGTACATGGCTGTTGGAGAAGGCGGCGCCTCCGGCGGTGCTGGATCGTTTCATCGCGGAGGCGGGCTGCGGGAGGTTAGAATTGGAGTTTAGACTTCCGAGGGTCTGCGCAAAACGTCAGTCCGGTTCAGCGGCCGCGTCGCGATCATTGCGACAGAGCTGGGGGGAGCGCATGCTACCAACGTACCTCTCGAGGCCTGCGAACACTCCACAGGCCAGTGTCTTGTGACATGATGCGATCGGGGCGCGTAACAGGATCGCCGAGCTGACGACCGTGAGGAAAGTACGATGCAATCTGATCCCGTGAGCGCAAAATAGACTTATTGGTGAAAGCGATGTAGTCGTCAAGTGACGTATTTGTAGCGCTTGGTCGTGCTTGATTATCTCAAGAATCGCGACGGCGGGGATTTGGTGTTGCTCAGCGAAGTGAGTAAACAAACCGTGAGGCCCTGTGATTGGTTGCACCCATCTCAACCCAAACACATCCCGAGACCCATAAAAGTAGGCGCTCGGGCCATTTTGGACTTGAATGGAAAAGGTACGTACCTTTGATTTGCCGTCTGGGGCTGGCCGATGCCTCGGCCCATTGCAATCGAGCCGGCCACCCTCTTTTCGGACGGGGTCTTCCAGTCTCCAGAGCACATGTCTGCGGCCCGCGGATGTCATCTTCAGTCAGAGGTTGAAGACTTGACAGCTCTCCCTCCCTCAACAGCCTCAGGACATGCTATCACAGCGGTGATACAGCGAACCTGAACATGGCGATTCGAGAGGATCTCGTCGCTTCTGCGGTACGTTTCTTGCATCCCCGCCTTGTCGTGACATCTCGCTAACGATCACCAGGCGCAATGTTAGCCACCCTGCACCGAGCGACGAACGAGGCCGCCGAGCTAACCCTGTGTGTAGTCCTCTTGGACCCGAGCGTCGCAAATTCATCAGTCGAGAACCGAGTCAGCTTCCTGCGAACGAAGAACCTGACACAAGAAGAGATCGATGCGGCCCTGTCGCGCGTGGGCGTGCAACGGCCCGCGGGCGCCGTGACGACGGCGACGGGTAGTCCGGTGCCGGCATCGCAACCGCAGCAATACTATCCCCAGCAATACCCCCCGCAATACGCCGCGTGGCAGCCGCCGCCCCCCGTTCCCAAGAGGGACTGGAGGGACTGGTTCATCATGGCCACGGTGGTCGGCGGTGTCGGCTACGGCATGTACGCGCTGACCAAGCGCTACGTCTACCCTCTCATCGCACCGCCCACGCCCGAGCGTCTGGAGCAGGACAAGAAGTCCATCGAGGAGCAGTTTGACAAGGCCTTTTCGCTCGTCGAGCAGCTGGCCAAGGACACGGAAGCCCTCAAGTCGGCCGAGAAGGAGCGCACCGAGAAGCTGGACACGGCGCTGGCGGACCTCGAGTCCGTGATCGGCGACCTCAAGTCGGCCAACAAGCGCCGGGACGACGAGGCGCTGCGCATCCGCGAAGACATCTACAACCTCAAGGACTCGATCCCGAAGGCCATGGACACCCAGAAGGACATCACCGACCAGCGGCTCAAGGAGATCAACACGGAGCTGACCAGCCTCAAGACGCTCATCACGCAGCGCATGAACGCATCCTCGTCGGCGTCGACGGGTGTCAATGGTAGCCTGCGCCCGGGGAGCAGCACCGGCGCCGCGCCGCAGAGCCCTGGGTTCACCAGGCCGCCGTCGGCCAGTGTTGAGCAGGTGGCCGAGGGAGCCAAGGAGGGCGAGTCCCCCAAGGCCAGCGCCGCGAGCACTCCCGCTGCCAAGGGCATTGCCCTCGGCGGCGCGGGCGGAAAGGCATCGATTCCTGCGTGGCAGATGGCCCTGGCAAACAAGTCCGCTTCGGGATCGAGCGCCAACGGCGAGGCGGGCAGTGGCAGTAGCAGCAACCAGCAGGAGGCGAGCGGGTCTGCATGAGGGGTTGGGTTACTGTCGTGATTCATTGACGACCAGATTTCTGTACACTATGGGCCTGTGATTATTTGGTAGTGGTGATTATAAGCCGGTGTTGTTCATATCTGACGCTTTCGGGAAACACATGTACCTTTGCTGATAAGAAGATCATGTGATGGCCAAGCGAGCAGTTCCTGGTGGTGATGCGACCATCAAAGGAGTCGGTTCACGTTGTTCAAACACCCGGCGCAAGAGTTACCTATTCCGGGCATGTTCGCGACCCCGGCCCCGGCGTCCGGGGGGGTTCCATCTTCCCATCTGGGTCCCAACTGCACGGCGCAGGAGACGCTGTCAGCTAATGAGCCGGCGCCAAAGTGCCCCGGAAAGTCCACCTGATTGAGGTTAAGTTTCCGATACGCTTCTCACCGATCTTCACTCTGCGTCGAGACCGTCTTAGAGTACTGCAAGTGCCCAATCAGTGGGTGGTGGCGGCGAGCGCAAGCCTGCAGGCCCGTTTGGACGCAAGGTCCGAACTGGACCGAGGCTCGCTGGCCGGGCGTCATGGACTTGTGCCCGCCACTAAAACAACTTGAATGAACCTCACAGGTGGCCAAGTGTCGTGCAAGGCTTCCCATTTCCACAACTCGACCTCTACAGCCATATCCCCTGTTCCTTAGCGCTCTCTGGACATAAGGTGCATGTAGCTACTCTCATGGGCTGCGATCCTAACAGATACGTGTCGTGCTTGTCCTCGATTTAAACACGACGAGGCCTGCCCCGGCCGAGCTCCTCTGACCATGGCCTCCTCCCCTTCCTCCTATGATACCCCTAAAGGCCTCAACATGTCTCAGCAATGGAAGATATTCCAGGCCCTCGTGCCGCATCTTCCGCTCATGGCAAGGGTCGTCATTGCTCACACATTGCGCATGTCAGAACAGAGCAAGTACCTCGACTTGCGGAGTGAGCTGATCGTCAGCGTTCTGCGAGCCTTCATTCAGCCATCGGCACCTCAGTCGATATCCAAGACGCAGAGATTGACGACCAATGACCCGGGTATCAAGGGCAAGATCTGGGTCTCGACGTACGCCTCACCAGTGCCTCCTGAGACCGACGTCCTGGACGCCCTCGTCTCCGTCATCGAGAGCCTCGACGAGTCGGGGGCCACTCAGACCAGGTGGGCATTACCAGATATCAAGTCAGTCGAGGCGGAATGGACAGGCTACCGCGCGGGTGCCACGTCCAGTTCTCTGCTGCCGCCCATCTCAGAGAGGGAACGGTTCGACGAGATGCAAAAGGAGGTCACCGGCCCAACGACGGTGTTGTATCTCCACGGCGGCGCCTATTACCTCCTCGACCCGGCCACGTACAGGCCCGTCACCAAGAAGCTGGCCAAGATCACTGGAGGTCGCTGCTACTCTGTCAGATATCGTCTGGCACCGCAGAATCCCTTCCCGGCCGCGATCGTCGATGCCCTGGTGGCCTACCTGACTCTTCTCTACCCTCCCCCCGACGCCTACCATGAGCCAGTCAAGCCAGAGCATATCGTCTTCGCGGGTGACAGGTGAGCAACTCCCCTAAACCACCGTTGGACGGTTCACTGACCGTAGCAGCGCCGGTGGCAACCTCTGCCTCGCCCTCACGCAAACCATCCTCGAGCTCCGGCGCATGAACCGCAACATCACCTGGTTCGGCGAGGAGCGCATCGTCCCCCTCCCCGCCGGCGTCGGCGTCAACTCCCCATGGCTCGACATCACACAGAGCTCCGACAGCTGCTCGCGCAACGCCCAGTTCGACTACCTCCCGTCCATCGACAAGCAGCGCACCACCGTCTTCCCCGCCTGCGACGCCTGGCCCGCGTCGCCGCCCCGGGGTCAGATCTATGCCGCCGACGACCTGCTCGCCCACCCGCTGGCGACGCTGCTCATGGCGCGCAGCTGGGAGGGCGCGCCGCCCACCTACGTCTGCACCGGGTGGGAGCTGCTGGCGGACGAGGACAAGTTCATGGCGAAGAAGCTGCGGGGCCAGGGGGTCGATGTCGTGTTCGACGAGTTCGAGGGCATGCCGCACTGCTTCGCCATTGTCCTGGCGGACACGCCTGCCGCGAAGCGTTGCTTTGACGGATGGGCCGGGTTTCTGAGGAAGGCTGCCGAGGGCTCCGGGCCGATCGAGTCCAGGGCCTGCACGGTCAAGGCTAAGACGCTGGAGGAGGTTGAGTTGCGGTTCGAGCAGCTCAGTGAGATGTCTGATGAGGATATGAGGAGTAGGGTGTTGGCGGAGGTCGAGGTGGCTTCCATGTTGCCCGGGACTGTGGCCAAACTGTGATGAGCGTTGCAATTAATTGAGACATGATGATCAAGTCACGCTGCTCAGCGGGTAATTGAGGGAGCATCCCACGCACGAACTCGGCCCATCTTGCCTCAGATGTTCTGCGAACATGTCATCGGCCAAGGTGAAATCGACGGAAAGTCGAACTGGAAGAGACCAGGAGCGAGAGTCACATGGCAAAAGCTCAGCTTGGGCATGAGCACAGGGGTTCGTCCCCTGTATTTTTCGTGGTTAGGGGACGAGACGCGGGACGGAGCGGAGCCTGTTGGGTCTCCGAATCCCCTATTAAGTGCTCGCTACAGTTGAGCTTACAGGCCGAGCACGGGGGTTCATTCCCGGACCGCCCCGTCAGCTTCGAACGGGTCCTTCTCTGGGGCGTGCGTGTAGAATCTCTGGGCGTCTGTTCATCTCGTAAAACATCCGAGTCGCGACGACTTCACCTCGTGCTTCACACATCTACACCTCTCACCCTTTACTTACTCACCGCTCACTCACCTCCTCGGCCGGCAGGTTGAGTCACCACCGCCATGGAGCGTCATAAACAGGCCGTGTCCAAGATCTCGTCGGCCGTCCGGGCCTTCTTCGAGCGCAAGGAGCCCTACCGCATCTTCCACGGCTCGACAAACAGCACCCGGCCCATCCGCGGCAAGCAGTTCGTCGATATCAGCGCCCTCAACAATGTCCTCGAGGTGAACAAGGCGCGCCGGGTCGCCCTTGTAGAGCCTAATGTCCCCATGGATCGCCTCGTTGAGAAGACGCTCCCTCACGGCCTCGTGCCCCCGGTCGTCATGGAATTTCCCGGCATCACGGCAGGCGGCGGCTTCGCAGGCACCGCGGGCGAGAGCTCTAGCTTCAAGCACGGCTTCTTCGACGACACGATCAACTCGGTCGAGATGGTCCTTGCCAACGGCGACATCGTCAAGGCCTCCCGCGAGGAGAGGCCGGACCTCTTCCGCGGCGCGGCCGGCGCCGTCGGCACACTCGGCATCACCACCCTCATCGAGCTGCAGCTCGTCGAGGCCAAGCCCTTTGTCAAGACGACGTACCACCGCACGTCGAGCGTCGCCGAGGCCATCGAGAAGATCCGCGCCGAGACGCGCAAGCCAGAGAACGACTACGTCGACGGCATCCTCTACTCCAAGGACCACGGCGTCGTCATCACGGGGTCCATGACCGACGAGAAGCCCCCCGCCGGCACCAAGCCCCAGACCTTCAGCGGCGCCTGGGACCCGTGGTTCTGCCTGCACGTCAAGGACCGGACCAAGCACATCACCGCCGCCTCCGGGACCACGACCTCGGAAATCGTCGACTACATCCCCCTCGCCGAGTACCTGTTCCGCTACGACCGCGGCGGTTTCTGGGTCGGCATCGCCGCCTTCGACTACTTCAGCTTCACGCCCTTCACGCGCTTCTTCCGCTGGTTCCTCGACGACTTCCTCCACACGCGCATGCTCTACCGCGCCCTCCACGGCTCCGGCGAGTCGGCCCGCTTCTTCGTCCAGGACCTCGCCCTCCCCTACGACACGGCCGAGCGGTTCGTCGACTACACCGCCGACCGCACCGGCATCTGGCCCCTCTGGCTCTGCCCGCTCCAGCAGACCCCGCGCCCCACCTTCCACCCGCACACCAACGAGCCCGCCGACGCCGACAGCCTCCCGGGCAAGGCCAAGCCCATGCTCAACATCGGCCTCTGGGGCTGGGGCCCCAAGGACCCGGCCGACTTCGTCGCCGTCAACCGCGACGTCGAGGCCAAGCTCCGCGACCTCAACGGCATGAAGTGGCTCTACGCCCACGTCTACCAGGACCAGGACGACTTCTGGAGATCTTACGGCGGCCGCGAATGGTACGACGAGCTGCGCAAGAAGTACGGCGCGGAGCACCTGCCCTCCGTCTACGACAAGGTCAAGGTCGACCCGGGCGCGCGCGCCGAGGAGCTCAAGACCTTCAGGAAGAGGGTCAAGGCCCAGTGGCCCCTCGCCGGCCTCTACGGCATCTGGAAGTCGATCCAGAGCAAGGATTACTACCTGCACAGGAACGCCCAGTGGAAGTACAAAGGCGAGGAGCAGAAGCCCAAGCAGGAGTAGGCTGGTCCTGGCCACCCAGAGGCAGATGGATGATGTTCCATGATGTATAGTTAGACTGGCGTGGAGAAAGCCCGCCTTGTATAGACTCGCCATGTAACACCACGTAATAGACTCAGCGAATCACCACAAATTGACCAAAACTGAATTGTGTTCAAATACTGTAGATTGAAAAAAATTATAGATTGTAGGAGCACACAACCATTCATTACGTCGCTCCATTCGGGGGGCCCTTGAGCCCGCCGGGTGGACCATCCCGCGCTCGGTGTGGCGGCGCTCTATGAGGGCGTATCAGCCACCGCCGGTGTGCCGAGCACGCTCATGCCGATGCGTGAACCAGGCGACCGCAGGGATCTTTCTCTAATGAACCCTCGCCTCACGTCTACGGAACATCCGGAATGCGGCATTTGAAATAAACAGCCGCTTCCGTCGAAAGCGCCGGCGCCGTGTGTATGAATCGTCTACTTTTCATTTCTCGTGAAACAGGCCGATCAGGCCTTGATGGAGTACTCGCGCCTGAACTTGTCGTCGATCTTGGTGAGGTAGTACGTGCCAGCGGCGAGCTTGGAGACGTCGCCCTCGGGGGCGTAGTCCTTCTGGAGGTGGGCCTTCTTGCGGAGCTCGCAGACCTATGAACACAAAAAGGTCAGTACGGTGTACTGGACGGCAATGCAGGGGTCAACTTACGGCGTCGTAGTCCTCGGGGGTGACGGCGTTGCGGGCAGCGAGACGGGCGGGGATGTCGAGAGCCTTGGCGAAGGGGGCGAGGCTGCCCTTGACGCGGAAGGAGAAGAAGCTGGAGGCGAGGCCGGAACCGTAGCTGAACAGGGCGATGCGCTTGCCCTGGAGGGCGGCGTCGTCGACGTGGGCGATGATGGAGGCCAGTCCGCTCCAGACGCTGGCGCAGTACATGTTGCCGCAGTTGGTGGCGACCTCGACGGCAGGCTTGACGCGCTCCTCGAACTTCTTCTTGGTCAGGGTCACAAAGGTCTTCTCAATGACCTTGTCGACGACCGACTCCTCGTACTTGACCTCGCGGAGCTCTTTAGGCACGTCGACGAAGCTGCTGTTGTCGGCGTCGGCGAGGAAGTCGTGGTACAGAAGGCGGCCGTACGACTTCTGGACGGTCTTGCAGGTGGGGGAGTGGAAGGCGAGGTAGTCGAAGCGGTCGATGCCGGTCTTGGGGGCGTCGCCATTGGCATGGCCGTTGGTGGCGAGCCTGGCCTCGCGCTTGTTGTAGTCCTTGTAGGCGGCGTCCAGAGCCTCGGTGTAGCACCTGACGGAGTAGTGGCCGTCGACGACGGGGTACTCGCTGGTCAGGTCGGGCTTGTAGAAATCGTAGACGTGCGTCATGTAGGTGCCCCTGAGGCCGGGCTCGGCGACAAGGGGAGCGTCGGGGCCAACGAGCATGGCGACGCAGCCAACACCACCAGTCGGGCGAGCGTTGCCCTTGGCGTAGAGCGCGATGTCACCGGCGACAACAATGGCGTTGCGGCCGTCCCAGGCAGAAGACTCGACCCAGTTGATGGCGTTGAAGTAGGCGTTGGTGCCGCCGTAGCAGGCGTTGACGGTGTCGACGCCCTCGATGCTGTGGTTGTCGCCGAACAGCTGCATGAGGACGGACTTGACCGACTTCGACTTATCGAGAATGGTCTCGGTGCCGACCTCGAGACGGCCAATCGAGTTGGGGTCGATGTTGTAGTTCTTGAGAAGTCTGGAAACGGCGTTCAGGGCAAGAGAGTAGATGTCTGCGCGAGTCGTTGGTGAGCACGTGTCTCGATTGGGGAGGCGTTGCATCTACTCACCCTCGCGATCGTCGCAGAAGGCCATCTTGGTCTGGCCGAGGCCAATGGTGTACTTGCCGGTGCTGACGCCATCGAACTTCTCGAGTTCAGACTGCTCGACATACTGCAGTTGGGAATGGTGGTCAGTCCTTGGTTCAGGGTGCGACTTCGGAGGCGCGTGTGGTGCGGACGCGAAAAAGGGGGCAGACGGACCTGGTTGGGGAAGTAAATGTCGATGGCCTTGATGCCAATGTTCTCGGGACGGGACGCCATCTTGACGGGTCTTGAAGAAGAAGAAATAAGGAATACTCGGGTAGAAGAAGTGGATTGGGAGTGGGAGGTGATCTAGAGAAAAGTCAAAAGATGTCAGTCGGCGTCTTCTTATTTCACCGCTGTTTAGGAGGGGTTTTTTGAGGAGGCGTGCCCCGCGTCGAGTGCAACAAGGGGCCAGCACCTCAGCGATCTTTGGGAAAAAAGATGGTGGGATGGAACTTGAATGCCATGGCTTGCGTGCCCCTCATCTCGGGCGGTGGCCGGGCCCCTGGCGCTTGCTGCATCGTGCTGGAGCACCCTCAATGCCGCCTTATCCCCTGACAGATGGGAAGATTGGCTTTCATGCCCCTGTTCTTCCCGAGCTTCGGCGGCGAACGGGGGCTGTATAAGAGCGAGCGTACCTTCTTTAAGTTGGAGTATAGGACCGAATCGACACTGGTCTTGTGAGAGGGATGGAAGACAGCAGAGCAAGGACGTCCGACGAGATCTAAGTAGCTGTTGACCGAGGGGACCTGATGAATAGGAGGTCGGTGGTCGCGATATTAATATTGTTCTCCACTGACGTAGCAAGCCGTGTGTAGCTGGATCGGGCAAGGTGCTGTGATCGCTGCGCGAGTCCGTCACAAGTAGGGTCGTTCTTTCGGAGCAGCAGAGATTTGAGAGAGAGATTGTCCGGAGCAGCCCCTGTCCCTGTCTGTCTGTGCTCTGAGGTGTGCTTGACACTTTGTTGTGTGCCTGGCGCCGGCGTGCGGCGAAACAAAACCAGAGACAAAAAAACGGCCTTGGTGGGTTGCTCAACCGAATTTCGTCCAGGGCCCCGGCCAATCAGACCATTCCATCGGCACTAGGCCGGCCCGGGTTTGGCTCCTCCCCATTCTGAGCTTAGCCTCTGTGGCTTGTCCGTGCCGGGCCACGATTTCATCTCCACCATTCAAGTCCAAGATCCGCCATGGTCATTGGATCATGGTCTTCACCGTGCAACAGTCCTCGCCCAGATGCAGTAAGAACGTGCAGCCTGCTTACCCGGTGGCCCTTCTCTCCAAATTGACGGGAGCTAAGGCAGGGGCTCGACGGCTGCAGCGACGTCACCAAAGAATAATCACCGGATCCTCAGACACGAGAAACCTCCTCCCAATGGTCAGGCTGCCAGCCGCGTCACGATGTCTTCAGGGACACAGCCTCGTTCAGAGCTTACAGGACGCGTCCGCATCACCCCATTGCTGGCCCGCCTGCCTCTTTGGGGCGATATGATGCCCTGGGTATGGTTGCATCGTTGATTTCGAATCACCTTCAGAAGAGAGAATACCTCAAGACGGCTGCCTGCGCCGATACAATTCCACAGCCCGGAAACCGACTTGCACGACCGAACCCCGAAGCTAGGTGGAGCACGAGCACGAAGACGACCCAGAACAGGAGGTCTTGTCACCGCTCAGCCATGAAGCCGTCGTAGAGACCGCCGATCGTTCTTCAAGTTCCATCATCACCACCATGACTGGTACGGAGTCTAGACTTCATCCGACCTCGCATTGGGCAACCCCAATGGTAACACATCCGACGTTCCGTTCTAACCGGCTACTTGGCGTTTTGATCCGCACTTCCCCAATGTCAGGAGTTGTCAAGGCACATTTGCACTCCATGGCAGAATTATGAATATTTGGCGGAATGGAGTGCATGCTACTCTATCAAGACCATCGATGGGGAGAGACGTTCTTGTCCTTCGGATCAAAGCAACCCACTGACCCCTAGATACATATGCTTCATCGTCGTCGTAATCATATCGGACATTTCCTGTCGGTGCCGGTGCAGCTTCAAGACTCGCCGGGGGTGTCGTACCCGGAGTCGGAGGCCGGGCCCTTCTTCTTCTTCTCTCCCTTGCCCTGGTCCTCGGACACCGCCGTCTCGGCATTTTTCTCCCGGCCAGCCTCCGTCGGCTTCTCCGAAGGACGGGCTGCGGTCTCCGGCTGCGCTGTCTGTTCCGCCTTGCCTTCGTCTGGCTTCTTCTCGTCTGACTTGTTGCCGTCTGTCTCCTTCTTCGCCTCGGTCTTGGCGGCGGCCTCAGCTTTGGCTTTGGCGGTCGCTACCTTGGCCTCCTCCTCCTTGCGCTTCTCCTCTGCCTCCTTGAGCTCCTTCTCCTTCTTCTGCTTCCTTGCGTCCTCCACCCACTCCTCCGCCCCGGCAAGGGCGGCCTCTGGGCTTCGCTTGTGCTTGAGGAGGAACCCCTGGATCTCAGCGGGGCTGAACTCGTGTGCCGGGACCTTCTTCACGAACTCGTGCGATTGCTTTTCGACACGCTCGATGGTCTCCTGCACCTTCTTCGCCGCTTGAGCGACCACGGCGGCCTCCTCTTCCGGAGTGAGCGGCACGTCCAGACTGGCAACGGCGGACTTCTTAGGGCCGTCGTCTCCCTCGAGGGGCGCGTAGATGGCCCGGAAGATGGCCCCGATGATCTCCTCGTCGGCCTGGGTGAACTGCACAGTCATGTCGACGCGGCCAGGGCGGATGAGTGCCCGATCGAGCTTCTCGATGTGGTTCGTCGTCATGATGAGCACGCGGCCCTCTTGGCTCGCCACGCCGTCCAAGATGTTCAGCAGGCCGGAGAGGGAGAGTCGCGAGTTGGTCGTGGTCGTCTGATTACCCTGCGTGAGCTGTCCGGGCACCGTACCAGCGACAGTGGCCTCTTGGCCCTCGTTGTCTGGCTTGGAGACGACGACGACGTTGTTCCCTGTTTCCTCGCGGGTGTGCGTCAGGCCGGCCGTGTCAATGTCCTCGAGCAGGACGACGCAGCGTTGGGGGAGGTCGCTGAAGAGTGTCGTCAGGGACTCCTCGTTGGCGACGAATGAGCTCAGGCTGACGATGTAGATGCGCATCTTGAAGTGGCCGGCAAGGGCAAGCGACAGAGAGCTCTTGCCCGTGCCAGGCGGACCGGACAGGAGGTAGCCGCGCCGCCAGGGAATGCCGCGGTTGGAGTACCAGTTCCTGGTCGCCGGCGACAGGTAATCCGCAACGTCGTCGATGATCTCCTGCTTCTTCTTCTCGTTCAGGATGACGGTCGAGAAGGGGCGTGCGTTGCGGGCCATGCAGCGCTGCCAGGTCGGGTCGGTCGAGCCGCTGCGTGAGCCACCACGGTAGATCATGGTCTTCTTGGTGTCCTTCTTGAGGTACTCGTCGCGAGCCTCGAGGAGAAGCTGCTTGAGGATGGATGGGTTTCGGCCGAAACACGAGATGTGGATCTCCTCGCGTTCGCTCGCGGTGAGGAAGCCGCCCTGGTTGCGGTCCTGGCTTCGGCGGAAGCGCAGCAGCCAGCCCTTGTACCAGAAGCTGTGGTTACCAAAGCTTGGGGTGTAGGCAAGGGCCTTCTTCTTGTTGCTGCCGCCAGGGCCGAACGAGGACGAGGTGCTCTCGGACTCGTCGTCGTCGGAGTCCTCGTCGTCATCGGACCAGCGCCAGAGGTACCACGCGCGGGAGTTGAGGTTGGTGTTGGCGATGAAGCGGCGAGACTTCTTGGAGAAGTTCTGCTGGGCGACCCATGCCATGAGCATGTTCTGCGCGCAAGGTCAGACCAGCTCATCAATCCACCAAGCGCCCTCACTGCGGAGACGGGAGCCGACTTACATAGATCTCATCGTCTGTGCGGATCTCCACCGAAGACATGAGGTAGGTTTCCACCATACCCCATACATAGTCGCTAAAGTACTGCCACGCGAACATGGCACCACCCAGCAAGATGACGGATGGAATGTAGAGGTTGAGATCGATGCCGAGATAGCGCTGCAAGCCGCCGGAGATGATCCCAAAGCCAGGGAAGAAGAACTCGAGGATGGCGAGGTTTGCGGGAGAGGAGGGCAGGGCATCGGGGGCGTCGGTGGTTGCCTCGCCCTTGGCAAAGAAATCCGTCGTCGCGTCCATGTTGAAGGAGGATGCCAAGCTGCTGGACGTTTGCACAGGGTTTGCGCTGCGGGGGGTAGCAAGTGGTTGGCTGTGTGCGATCCAGGCGAGGAGGATGTTGTGAGCGTACGAAGCCACGGTTCCTGTTGTCGTTGGAAGAGATCAAATTATAACGGGTGAGTATTTATAGTCAAGCAATAATGTTCTCAACGTGTCGAGACAGAGGCAGGCCAGTCGGGAAAGATGGTTTCTGTAGGAAGGGGTAAGATTCCAAGGGCAAACAGAAGCAGGTGGACAAGAGCATGCAGGAAGTGAATAAAGATAAAGCCCATGGGGCGGGTCACACACAGGAAGTGAATGAAGATTGAGCTCATGGGGTGGGTTACACGCCTCCGACATGCATATATATACATATGTATATCTACGCGGTCAGAATAAGGCGTCAACGTCAGTCGAGGCCGCAGGTCAGTCGCCGTTGGCAGAGGCCTCACTGGTGCTTACTAGATTTTGGACCCATGCTGTCTCGCGGCACTGGATGCTGCCTGGGCGGAGCTGCCTCGAGACACCAGGCTGAGGGTGCCTGATTGGAGGCCCGCCTTGTCAAAGGACGTGTTGATGTCCAAATCGAGACACCGGAGAGGCTAGAGAGAGTCCATTTGTTGCGTCCAACAGTGCGTGGCGCGATGACATGGCGGAATGGAACTTGGCTTCAGGTAGGCTCGAGCCACGCACGGGTAGGACGACGCAGAGTCATCAGGCACCGACACCAATGGGCGGTTCCAGCCTGTATGCGGCCTCTCCGGACCTTGGGTGGTCATGGTGTGTCCTGTCCCTATGGCGGCCATGTGATTCGACAAGGTCCGGATTGCCGGCCTTGCGAGATGCACGACTGCAGCATTCGGGAAGTGCGTGCAGTGGGGCGCATCCACGACATGTTTCCCCCGTCAGAGCATGACCTATGTTGGAAGCTCAGGCATCTCAGGTCTCACAGCCCCATTAACGAAGAGGTGCTAAGCATCTGCGTGAGCCGGGAGACGGGTTGGCGGGGTCGGATGTCCCGTCCATTGGACCATGCATACTCTGCGAATGCGAAGCCTTGGAGTTCAAGTCGACATGGTGTTGCACGATGCGTGGGTCTTCTGTAGGCCTCGGTGGGGGCACATTGACTTTGTGAGGCCTCAACGATGCGGGCTGTTCGGCGTGCCGCAGTTGGGCAAGGGGCTCCAGCTAGCGGGCAAGGTCAGGAGTATGGTGTTGATCATGATCGACTCGTCAAGTGGTCTAGAATTTGGAGATGCCCTGGACATCCAAACAAAGCGTGTGCCAACGAGTTGCCTCAATTCAGCCTGGAGTGCGTCACAAGGACGGAAGTCAGCCTGGACCCTAACAAGAGGTGCAGAGGTATTGCAGTGCCCGGCAGATCGTTTCTGAGTCAAGCGGGCCAACCCCACCTTCCAGTTTGCCTGTCCCAGATGACGTCGTATCCGGATGCCTCCATGAGACGGAACTGTAGAAAGACTTACCCGGAAACCAGACTACAGCCAACTACGGTTATACCAAACCAACCTCACCAACCAATGCCATAGGTGCCATGATGCCAAGTCAGTGAGAAGGAGTTCCCAAGACTGCATCTCTAAGATGCCCTTCTTCTCTCTTACCAATTTGACTGATCAAGCGATCCGAGACCATCAACCGCTTGCCTATCTAATGCAGGCCCGCAGACCTGATTTGTTGATTTGTGATTATCCCAAAACCACCACGGCTGGTTTTGTACACACACCTCCTTGCATCTCGACCTCAACGCTGTCGCCGTACTACGCGAAACGCCGCACAGGACCTTCCCACGATGGACCGCGTCTCCTGCACGTGTAGGCTGTTCCAGACTAGATGTTGGTGACGTCGGCGCCGCTTCTGGACCTTCACCGCCAAACCTGCCAGCACTCTCGGCCTCCTTGCCATGGCTTGCATGCCTCGTGATACGGATGACCAGGAGGCGCTGGCTTGGTGGCACAAGATTTAGAGTCCCCTCTTCCCACCCACACGACTGACCCTTCCAGTGACATATCGAGTTTATTATGTTTGCGTTAGAATTGCAAATGAACAGTACTGCTGTTGCGTGATCGTAACCAAGGTACATCGGCCGTTATGCATACAAGTGTCGTGATCCTTCCACCCGCCCGCTTCCCATGATATTCAGGGCTCACAGTGAGAAGGTTCTGTCATCCCTTCTGGCCGGCGTCTGCCCGGCGTCCAACTGCGATCTGTCCCTTCCCATCCCTGTTCCATATACATCGGCCCAATTAACGCCAACAACGTGAAATCATGCCGCACTGACAAGGTAGCTAACCACATTGTAAGGTGGTGGGGAGCGTCCCGTCACTCCCAGTCGTCGTACTTTCCAGGCTTGCCCATACCCGGGTTGCCGCCTCCCTGAGCATTGAGGTCGATGAAGCCCGGGCCTCCGCTCCCTGGGGGCGGGGGTGGTGGTGCCATGTTGAGGTCCACGAACCCCATGTCGGGCCCAGGCGGAGGTGGTGGAGGAGGCATATCGCCCGGGAAGCCGAAGAACTCCGCTCCACCGTCCATGCCCATACCCATACCCATACCCATCGAAGGTGGAGGCGGGCTCTGCGGCGGCATGAACTGAGGTCCCGGCGGCGGGGGTTGAGGGTGCGGCGCCGCTCGACGCTGGGCGGCTGCGAAACGCTCACGCTTCGCGCGTGTGCTGCTGCTGCCGCTGCTACGCTTGGACGAGGCTGTCACGGAGACACCCTCATCCCAGCTCGGGCTGACCCAGGCGTATCTGTAGTAGTAGTCCAGAACCTCGCTCGACACCGAGTCGCCATCGTTGTCATTGTGTCCGTCATCGTCGGCATAGATCGGGTGCTTCGTCTTGCGCAGGGCCATTGTCCTCTTGGGGTTGATGCCCGTTGCGTACATGGCGAGCTTGAGGCCCCAGCTATTGTCAGACCTAACGTTGGTCTGCGACACTTCCGAGATCCGGGACCGCTTCGAGCTCGTCGACGACCGCGACGAGGACCGAGAGGCTCCTGATGACTCACTCGAGACGGAGGATGCGTAGCCGTGGTGGCCCATGATGTTGCTCCGGACGTGACGATCACGTATCTTGCCGATGATGGATCGAGCCGAGAATGAGATGCCCAGAGAGCATATAAGTGAGGCAACGATGCAGCAGGGTATATCCCCAGATCCTATGGCCGGTGCAGTGAGTACAACAGCCTTGCCGCCACTGGCGAGATCAACTGTCTTGTATGAATGGTGCAGATCGTGTCAAGGAAGAAAGAAAACGGGAGGATACAAGTCGGGCTGGAAAGACGATCAAGCACAAGGCGGGGCTTGCACAGCGTCATATACCATGCTTCGCGTCGTCCCAAGACCATCGAGTATGTCGGTCACAGTCCACCGGTCAGCAATCGTCCTCGCAGCCCGCTCGGGCGGTGTCATGGTCCAGCCATGCATGCTCGCCTCATCATTTTCGTCATCTGGATGGTGCCCGGGGATGCCATCGAACCATGCATACAAGTGCAACATATACGTGTATGTCCAGGGGTAGTGACAGGGCCACTCAATGACGGCGTTGGGGTTTCACTAAACTCTTGCGGCGTGGTAACATGCGATCGTGCTGGTTGAAGGGTGGCTCATACAAGGGCGAGGCTACAGGCCATGATTGCCTGGCCAAGGTAGTACAGACGCCCGCCGCCCTGCTTCCACGACAGCCCTGCACGCCTGCATCGACGCGGCTCGACCGTACCTGCCAGGCCCATTGGAGAAATACCAATCCACCGGGCGTAATGTGTCTCGGTTCACGTTGCTCAGCGTACACCAGGAGCCCCTACTTACTTGTCACAGCCCGCTCAGGTGTTGTCCCAGCCAGAGTATAGCACGCTCGAGTTGTACTGACAACTTCCTTCATGGACCGTAGTGACTGTGACCACGACATGGTAGGGACCACGCGAGCTTCTCAATGCCACCAAGACAGGGGAAAGCATCGCAAGCGTTGAGCTAGGCAGTGCCTTTGACTGCGCATGTGCGTCGATAGGCTACAGACTGAGTTCGGTGAGGCATACTGGGCAAGGCAAGAGAAGGCAGCGAGATGCTGATGCGGGGTGGTTGGAAATAGGGCTGTCATTGCCATGAGTGGCCGAGAGCCAGGCAGACGACCACCTTGGTCGAGCGTGTGTGGTTGTCAAGTTGCATAAGTAGCAGGCGGCGCCCTCCCAGACTGACGCCCCTGGCGAATCATGGCGGGTAGTGCGCAAGTGTCGGAAACTCGCTGAAAAAGGCAGACACACCTTCTGAACGAGAGGAACACACTGAAGCGCCCAAGTCATGCCGTGTCCCCTTAGCGGAGCGCGCTCGCTTGCGATCGGGAGTGCAGGGTGCAGATTGCAGGTGTGCTTTCTAACAGATCTGATACCGAACGAACGGGTAGCTGCGTGGCCTGATGATGATGGCCCCTCCTCTGGGACGACAGCGACTCAGTAAGTATCGCGCTGCTAGAGCTCGTGCGTGCGAGTCAAGATTCACATCATCGTCGTCTCAGCCAGCACCGTGATCATCATCACCCCAGCAGGTCACTTCAAGTGAGTGACCTATGCTGTGGAGTTGCTCCGGTGAAATAAGCCTTTGCTCAGGGGCCCGCCTCATCGACACTTTCCGTTGCTGCAAGCAGGGGGGAGTGCTCGCATTCGACACAGCGCCTGACCGACGATCCGCCCGTCATCTGCACCGCGGAGGCGAAGCGTCCTTGTTGAGGCGGCCGCTAGTTGCCCTTTTGAGCTGACGATCGAGAGCATGTCGTCCGAGCCGGTCTGGCTGATCGGTACGGCCCTGATGTCTCTGTCTCTCCTCTTCACGAAGTTGCTCGTCAATGTCCTCCAGGACTAATAATTAGCCAGCGCCATGCGCCATTTGCGTCTCAACTGACTCGACACCCGGCCCTGTCACGTTGCAGGAGGACCAGTCAGGGCAGGGTTGCCGGGGATGTTTGGGGGCTTAGAGCGGTAGGTTGATTGCTAGCCGCGGTAAATGCAGGCACAGCCATGGTGGACGACCTCGGAGCTTGCCATGATTAATATGAGCCACCAGCGGTGAACGGTGAAGGCCCAAATTGTTGTCGTGCTGATCTGCAATGTAGGGTGGTAGGGAGCGTTGATGATGAAACTGCGTGGGAATGTTCCGGTGGAGGAGGTTCGGGGTCCGCTCGACAGGTTCCGTTCGGGAAGGAAGGACTGGGAGGGTGCGATGGAAAGTTGGCAAGTGCCAGCAGTGGCTCCCTCCCGGCAAATGATGTGGTGCTTCCCCGTCGTCGTCCGGCTTTACCCAGTTCAAAACATATCCGCACCCGGAGGTTGTTCTTGCCTCGTCGCAGATTGATGAGCTCCAACCAGCACTCTGGAGGCAGACAACCAGACAAGCAGGGAGAGCGCGCCCTGAACGCTGCCCCGGAGGCCCAGTGTGTGTGCACCCGAAGGGAAGGAACTACGGGTGCTCCACCACCGCGGGATCCAGCCAAGGTCGTTTTACTGCCGAGCCATGTCTGCACACTGTAAGCCCACCCAATGACGTCGTGCTGTTCACCTCCTATCTTCTGGAGAGGCCCCATAACGTACCGGTTTGGCCAATGAGAAAAGTCCAAGTCTTGGACAGTCCCCGCTATCATCCGATGAGCTTACTGTATACACTGTGTTCTGGCTCCCCGACTGTTGTTTGGACTGGGAATGCAGCCCCAGTCCGGCCGCTGAGGTCTGGTCCATAAACCAATCAGAGCCTCCCCTACGAGGGGCCACCCCTAGTCTCCCCCCCTATCACGTTCTTTCTGCTTGGCACGGACTGGCTGTGGTGAGTCTTTCGCTCCTCCCTCTTTCCTTTCTTCACCTCAGCTCCTGGGTCCGATGCCCAGCCGCCCCATGCCCAGCTTTTCGGCCGTGCCCTGCTTCTTGTCTCCCGTCGTTGTGCCAGCGTTCTGACCTGGCCACTCGTCTCGCCTCTTTTGTCTTCGTACCTACATTCAACAACCACCACACCACACTCGCTCAATCGTTCAACGTCGACGACTCCCGCCGACCTACGACTGCTCCCCCAAAGTCTGGCTTTCTCGATATTCGACAACGATTGACCCACCAATTTCGGCCTCTCGACTTACGACCGCTGTGGATTGAGGAACGTCGACGTAGCCCGCAGCGTTGTCGGCCCCAGGCATAGCCCAGCCTCTGGGGGCTCGACTCATCCTGCCCATGTCGTCGTGATTTGTACGCTCACAGCCCGGATTACCATACCCACGCTTCAGGAGGTTTCTCGATACATATACGCATCATGCAATCTTCCGACGGAAATGGCGTCGACCCCCAGCGGCGGGCTTCCATCCGTACCTCAACAACGAGTCGTGATGATGACGAGGATTACGACATGATGGCCGGCGCGATTTCCGACGGCTTCAGGCCGTCCGCCCCAGAGTCAACTACACAAGCTTCTTCGTCGGTGTCTTCAGATTCGGATTCCATCACGCAGGTGCCGTCCACACCATCGACTGCAACCACCCAACCTGCACTGCCACCTCCACGCCCTTCGAGTGTGACGAAACCTTCCCGAGTCCACGACCCTCTCGCACTTCGGCATGACGGCGCTATCAGCCATCAACATGCTTCGCGTCTTTCCAGAGCCTCTTCCGCTTCTGCCTCGACCGACTCGCCCGTAATGCGATCTGTCAGCCCCTACCAAGGACCTTCCGGACCCTCCCACCCGTATCAGATGTACCCTCAACGCACATTGAGCGTGGCCACATCGACAACGGCTCCTGTTTCAGAGCGTTCCTACCAAGGGCCGCAGAGACCAACGCATCCTTATGGCCTCTACACGCAAACCACCGAATCTCACCCCAGTGGCGACGTCACCATCGGTTTCGGTAGACCGGACCATTATCAAAGGAGGATAGGACCAGATGGAGAGGAGGTTGCCGATCTCATCGGTCCTTTGGGTCACACCGAGGAGCTTCCTCCTTACACCAGGTATCCCGAGGTTTCCTACGCTGCCAAGACAGCGGCATCATCGAGCAATGTTTCCGGAACGTCGCAAGACACGGAGGCTGCCGAGACCCAGGCCATTCCAGGAGCTGGAGGGATTGGTCTGGCAACCCGGAACCCTGAGTATGAGTCGCGGGACGATCTCGCGTCCCCTCAGTCTCGGTCTCGCCTCTCGACCCGCAGTGTCACCTCAGAGGTTGTCAGCTCTCATGAAATCAACACGGCCGCCGTGGCATATAATGAGAAGCAAGAAGGCACAAGATGGCAAAAGCGGGCGAAGAAACGGATGTGGGGCGTCATTCCTTACTGGGCAGTCTGCCTGGTGTGTGCAGCCCTCCTAATCATGTGAGCCTCTGAAACGTAGGATCCCTCGGTTCTCATGAGTGTACTGACATGTGGCAGGGGCATCATTCTAGGCGCTGTTATCGGCACCCTGTTCACAAAAGAAACAGAAGACGAGAGTCAAAAGCCTGACGAGGACGCCTATCCCATCACTACTGAAACGACTGACGTTATCCCCTTGCTCACCAGGCCAACTGACCTTCCTTCACTGGAGCTTGGAACCTTCAGCTTGCCTCCTCTCATCCAATTCCAGGCACCTACCACCTGCTTTAACGACACTAGCCAGGCACAGGCGTGGACCTGCAACGTACCTTTTACGGTCTACTCCATGACCGTGGACAGGCCACAGGTCCCTGACCCACTCCAAGACTATGAGCTGAGGCTTTACTTGTCGAACAACTCATCTCCCTCCGACCTCTATACATGGGGAACTCAACCTCCCGTCATTGAGGAGCCCATTCCACTACAGCTAGTCGAAGACACATCACAACCGGATTGGGGTGCGGCTTGGTTTGGCACGTTCATGTACAACAAGACTGTCATCATCGCCGAAGACAGATTCCCCAATGTCGGCTCTTCGTCTTCAAAAAGGAAGCGGGGCTACCCCTTTGATCCTACAGATGACTTCCGTAGGGCCGGTGTCATTGGGGCGCAAGTGGGTGACAGGCCTTGGATATGCACCTGGCCTGGTACCATGCTTGAGGTTTTCGTCTATCCTTACGAAACCAACAGCTTATCCAAGAACACAAACTCTGATTCGTCGTCGGCTGATGGCGATTCTGCTAGCGACACAACCTCCAGCGCAACAAGCTCCCCGCTGTCTCAAGTTACTCAGCCTCCTGCCGGCGTTCCGCCACCTGAGGCATCGCAATCGACTACAACTGCGACTACAAGTCGCACGGCTAGGGTTGCTGCACCCCCGTATCCGAACGTCATGAAGATCGAAGAAAGCCGCATCTCTGACGATGATACCCAAGCGGCTGTGTGTCAACAGGTGGAGATATGCGAGGATGGCATCACATCCAAACCCGTCCTCGACAGTAACAATGCTCCCGTGGAGGTCATCATTGTTGAAAACCAGCGCTCGGATGCCTTCCGCTTTGTTGGCCCTGACGAGAGAGCCGCTCGCGATGTATCGCGTCTTTTGACAAGACAGGAGCAGGAAGAGTTTAGCCGACTGAGCGAGTGCGGGTGCATGTGGTGGTTCACATGAAGGACAAGGTGGAGAGAAGGTTGATTTGACATATACACTCCCCGAGAAGCGTATCTGATTGCGGGCACACTGCTTGCTCGGCTCGCGGCGTTTGTGCAGCACGACATTTCATGGATTTTGAGGCTGCTTGGCCGTTACTGCGGCTGAATTCGGGGCATTGCATCTATGCTGATACCGTTGCCATATATTTGGGCGTGACATATCGGGTTACAGGCGTTCTGTGGATATTGGCAGGTTCCTTGCGCGGATCCGAAAACAGGGTTGGCTCCATCTCTTTCTCGAGTTTGTGCCATATTTTTACTATGCCTGCCTTGTTCGGGGCTGTGGAGATGAACTCTGGGGTAGATATGAACGATACGCTTGATACAACAAGACGAAACCAAGCTCTATTGTGACATGTGATGTCGGGTATACTATTGGGGCGCCTCGCTGGTCGTTTGGTCTGGGTCTCGTGGTGTCATGCCTGCAGCTAGTCCGTCCAAGAAGCTGTCGGCCATCTTCTTGGCCCTCCTGGCTTCAAGGTCTCGTCGCCGGTCCTCGATCTCCTTCCGCCGCGCAGCCTTCTTGTCCTCTTGCTCTCGCCTCTTGTCCTCTGTCTGCCGCCGTTCCTCCTCGAGGCTCTGCATCTCGGCATTGCGCACCGCCTCGTCCTTGCTGAACTTGTAAAACGCCGTGCCCTTTGTGCGGATCTCGCTGTCGGCGTCGTAGTGCTTCATCTCGGGCGGTGTGGCGCTGCGGTCACGCTTGCGAGCGATGGCCTCCATCTTGTCCGGATCTTCGGGCGCGAAGGCCAGGGTCTGGATCGTGTCGCCGTATATGAGGTTGGAGGGCGCCGCGGGACGGGCGGACATGCGCTCGAGCTCTTCCGCGCCCAGGAGGCCGCGGCGCTGTTGGCGCTCGAGGCGCTCGATCTGGGCGCGGGTGCCGGTGCGCGTGCGGCCGTACTCGTCCGTGTATTCTATGAGGTCCTTGAATGTATCTTCGGGGCCCTCTGCGGGGTCGTCGTCGCCGTCGTCGGAGCCCGAGGAGGTGGCGCCCTGGTCTTCGTGTGTTTCGGCCCATTTGCGGTCAAAGTCGACGAGGGGAGCGGTTTCGTTCTCTTTGGGGACGTAGTCGCCGCGCTTCATGGCGGCATAGAGGCGGGCCTTGGCTTCCATCTTTCGCCGCGCGCGCGAATGAGCCGCTGCCTCTTCTTCGTCGGGGGCATCTTTCAGAACGAGTTTGTTGCCGGCGTCCTTGGCCTTGCTACCTTCAGCACGGGCTTTTGATTTTGAGGGGCGGAAGATGTTGTCTTTTGTTCGAGAGGGTCGCGACCGTGCGGCAGAGGCTGTGTGGGAAGAGGAGGATCCAGATGGTTTGGCGATGAGGGAGGTGAGCTGCGCCGTGAAGTCGAGAGAGCCCGACAGGGTCGTGTTGTTCTTGCGTTTCTTGGGCGGCGGTTGCCCGTAAAGATTGGGATCTTGTGGCATGGTCGGCGATGTGCAATGATTGGGACAGCTTTCAAATTGCTGATTGCGGGTTTAGATGCAGATCTAGATGACGAAAGCTTTGTTCACCAAGTCGCAGGCTTCGTCGCAGACCGAGTTGTAGAATGGCGAAGGTGAGTACCTACCTAGGTGTACGCTGTAGTAAGGGAAGGCAATCTCAGCGGGGCGGCGATAAGAGCTCCAACAGCTTGGTGGGCTGCGGGGGGGTCTCCGGGTCGCATTCCAGCATCACCAAATGAACCCGATTGTACCTTAGGGATGTGCTGCTTAGGGGAACCCAAGGACAAAGCTGGGAGCCAGCAGTATTCGTAGACCATATTCTGATATTGCTATTCTGTATTCATGTAGCATTAAAGATACTGACCTGCCGCTCAGAACACCTTTACTCGCAAAGACGCCCAATCGACATGAATATCATCGTGGACTTTCCGCTTTGGCGGCGCCGTGGATCCTCCCGATTGCGTCTTCTTTGAATCTGGCAGATACTCCCGATGAGACCGGATCACCTGAGCTATTGAGTTCCCTCGTCACGTCCGCGATTACTTCGCCCACAAGGGGTCGCGATGGTGGCTCTGGGACCGAAGGAACTGCCTGGCTCCAGCATGTTCTCGCGATCCATAATACGATGTCCATGAAGATCAGAAATGCGAACGGCAGTATAAGAAAGACTCCGAGCACAGCCTATGGATGTTAGCACCTGCATTATAAATATCTCTGACAAGAAAGCTGCGGGGACGTACAAAGGCTCCCGAGATGTACCTCAAGGCTGAGGGGTTGTCCGACGAGAGCATAGCATAGCTTAGAATGGCGCCAAGCCAGGACTGCTCAGAATGGTCCTCCGACATGCTTGAACGGTTGACTGAGGTCTTGGACCGCAAAAGAAGGACGACGAGGTTGGGTCGTGCTGGCCCCTTTGTAGACCTGAGCTGTATTGCTTCGTGTGGAGGTGCGGCGGATTCGAGGCCCCTGCTGGCGACGTACGACGCTGTCTATTGTAGCAATACTGGGCGTAGTGAGAACACGAGGTTACGAGGACGGCTGGCTGAGGTGTTGCGCCGGCGGCTGATGACGACAGTGAGGTTGTTTCATCCAGGCTCAACTCGGATCTCTCCAAACGATGTAAGCGAGACGGACCAGCTCGTCGTCGCGGTGTGATATCTCAGTAGAAGCTTCCTTGTGATACAGAGGCGGCGCGGGGGCAGGCATTGTGCATCGCGTGCCGGATGCTCACAAGTCACGACGTCCTCAACAAGAAAGGGCCATAGAGAATACTCGACAGCAGGAACGTGGCTGCCTCCCACCTTGCAGTGCTTGGAAGAGGAATGCAACATGGGCCTTGTGCAGGGGTGCAATTACCGTTCCACCTGGGGAGGGGGGGTCATGTGCCCCGCAACTCTGACGGGACAAGCGTTGGAGTGCGAGTTGAAGCTTCGAAAAAAGCTGCCCCTCCAAGAACATCTTCCTGGCTTGAGCTCGAATTCCACCAGGCCGGCCGACTTTCTCAACACCACGACTGATAGCAGCGCCAGAAGAATCCCCTGATATAACAACACTACCAGCTTGGATACTACCCGCGACTACTCAATTGTCAACATGGGTCGGGCAAAGAATCGCGCAGCCATCCGTGAGGACTGGCGAAAGTCCCAGGGCCAAGACAGCAAGGAGATGCCGCGTAAGAAGTTCTATCGTCAAAGGGCGCATGCGAACCCTTTTTCGGATCACAATCTAGTCTAGTGAGCTCTATCGTACATGACGACAACTTGGCTGCGCTCGCTGACACCTTGGCACAGCCCAGCAAGCCCCGACCACATGGACTGGTCGACATATTACCCTGCCTTTGCCGAAGAAGCTCAGTCTGCCACCCAAGACCCCGCTTCAACAGATGCGCTTCAGATCACACCGAAACCGCTGAAAAAAGACGTCGAGGTCGTTGACATTGGCTGTGGCTTCGGCGGGCTGACCGTCGCGCTTTCGCCTCTGCTACCAGAGCAGCTTATTCTTGGTCAGTCGCACGGCGCAAGCGTCTACGTGCGAGGGAGTCGCTGACAATTGGCAGGCGTTGAGATTCGTGCGCAGGTGACGGAGTTCGTCCAGGATCGTATCAGAGCCCTCCGGGCGCAAGACCCTGACGGCCAAAAATACCAGAATATCGCCTGCCTCCGAGGCAACACTATGAAGTTCCTGCCGAATTTCTTCAGGAAATCCCAGCTTTCCAAGATTTTCATTTGCTTCCCCGATCCGCACTTCAAAGCGCGCAAGCATAAGCAGAGAATTGTATCAACGTCACTATGCTCGGAATACGCCTACGCCCTCAAGGCTGGCGGCATTCTGTACACCATCACAGACGTCGAGTCCTTGCACGAATGGATGGTGGAGCATCTGGGTGCACACCCCTCCTTCGAGAGGCTTTCTGACGAGGAACTCGGCGAGGACCCGTGTGTCCGTGCCATGACGAACGAGACGGAGGAGAGCAAGAAAGTCGAGCGAAACAAGGGCCTCAAGTTCGTGGCCGTGTATCGCAGGCGAGAGGATCCCCCGTGGTGAGGAAATTCGGCACTCCATCCAGGAGCGGGAACCTCTGAAAACAGGTGCTCGCCTGTTCCTTATTGTCTTCAGCGAAAATACCTAAACCTCGAATTTGTGCTTTCCAGATTTTCTTGACTCTATTGACTCTCATCCTCGTTTGTGCCTGTCATCCGCAACGACACACCTTCAAAGAGCAAGGAAGGTGACGGAGGACCCCGGGCCTTATCGCGATAGGTACCTACAAGGGTCCAGTACCGCGAACCCCTTGGCCCACCTCATCTCCAACCCGACCACTCACCCCTGCTGCCAACAACGAGCTTCTCCCCCAAACACCATGCGACATCGACCCCATGCTATCCGCCTCGCTGGACTATGGCCCTTCAGAGGAAGGAAGTAATACTCGCAGGGATTGCATGCTTCATCGGATGGGGCTACGCCACTAGTTGGGTCCCGGCCCTGCGATGGGCTGGCTATGCCTTCGTCGCCGGCGCACTCTCCTCCTTTGTCGCCCTGTGTGCAGTCTTTCTCCTCACCTCCCGCGGCACGAGGCTCCGTCCGGGCCACCGATCTTTGCCCACGAAAGGAGCTGTTCTGCGATCTCCGACAGTATGGGCGACGGATGTTGCGAGCCTCCGCGCCCGCCAGACTTACTCGAAAGCGCCTCTCTATCCCGAATCAGCCAAAGTATCACAAGCCATCGACCAGCTACTGGGCTACGTTGTTCGTGACTTCGTGTCTTCGTGGTACCAAGGCATCAGCAAGAATCCGATCTTCCCGAACGAAGTCGACAAAGCCCTGCGGTTAGCCCTGGCAAATGTCCGAGATCGCCTCTTCGAAATCGATCTGGCTGAAGTCCTCACCAGCAGGCTGGTTCCCGTCTTGACGGCCCACTTCAAAGACTTCTACGATGCCGAGAGATCGGTACGTGGGAAAAAGCTGAACCGATCTGTGACCGAATCGGAGGAGTTGGATCTCGCTATTGCTTCAAAATACAATGACGGAAAGCTGCACCCCGCCGCATCTCTGTCCTTCCCAGACACAAAGTTGGTGCAGCAAGACTACTTGCGGAAGGTTGTTCTCCGAGTCTTGCCCAAGGTTCTGCCTTCCAACATCTTGGCGAGTCGAGCCGTGTCGATCATCATTCGCGAGATAGTCGCTTGCGCCGTGCTCTCCCCTATCATGCAGATGCTCTCAGAGCCTGATACATGGAACCAGATCATGGAGAACTATGGCCGCTCCATGCTCCAGGACCGCTCAACTGTTCGCAAGCTACGCGCTGCGTTGGACCAGCATGCATCTCCCTCGCCAAGAGCCAGCAAGGCTGCCATTATCCCGCGCCTTACTCCCGGTGACAGTGAGCGCAGATTTGAAAAGTTCATTCGGGCCATTCGCAAGGTTAATAACCTGTCAGATGCCCGTCGTCTGCGGAGCGAGGTCGCCAGTCAGCTCAAGCGCGATTCTCTGCAGGACAACCAGGATCAAGCTTATCTTCGCCGTCTGGATATGGGGAAGCGACTGCTGGATCAAAGAGTACAAATCCTCGCGGCAGGCGGGAATGTGAAGGGGAGCCTGCAGCATTCTGTTGTGACGGGACCTCCAACTGAAGGCCCGAAGCCTTCGAAATTGGAAACTGGGTCTTTGGTTGACCTTCTCCGAGATTCAGCTGGCATGTCTTACTTCATGGAGTTCATGGATCGACATCGCCTTTTGTCGCTGGTGCAATTTTGGCTCGTAGTTGATGGGTTTCGGAACCCTTTGGAAGAGGAGGAGGCCGATGATGAGCAGATGCCATCCGAGCTGCCCATGTGGAACGACTCTGACCGCGTTGATCTGGCACAGATCGACCGCGCGTACCTCTCCAAACCAGAGTTGAACGTATCAGAAGCTGCGAGAAGCGAGGTCAGGGCTTTCCTGGATGCCGGCAGGTCAGCCACGCCAGAGCAACACTACCGGGCCCGTCGAGCTGTGCTCAAAGCTCAAAGCGCTGTTTTGGACAAGATGCAAGACAGATACTTCCAGAGCTTCAAGAAATCGGATCTTTTCTACAAGTGTCTAGCAGCACAGGAGGCATCCGCTGCTCCACTTGCTAGATCTTCGTCAAGCAACGGGCAGACGGGGCCATCACAAGCTCCTGCAACGAGCGGCCCACAGCACCCTCCCACCTACAGAGCTTCCCAGTCATTCCAAAGCAAGCCTAAGCCGGTGGCACGCCTGGCTTCCCGTCCCGGCAGTTCATCAACTCGCCCTGTCGGATCAACATCTGACCTGCGATCCCTAGACACTGATGACGGTGACCCGGACCCTCTGTCCGGATCCAGACGTTCTTTGGATAGCCATCCCCAGGCACCGCTCTTCGATGACGATGAAACCGAGCACGATGGCATGATGGATTCCGTCCAGAGCCTGGATCAAGACATGGGCCAACAGGTCCCCGACACCAGTGTCGTGCAGGCCATGGAGGAGGCCTTGACCAACATCATGGAAGACGGCGAACGGCCACGTACCGCAGAGGAGTTCCGCGAGTCTCTTTTCGGCGTTGAGGAACCTGCTGCTGGGTCGGCTAGTCTGTTCTCCAACGATAACGACTCTAACAGGGGCTCGATTGACGTGGGTAGAATGACCCCTGGCATCAAGGACGGCGACAAGCCCAGTCTGTCATCACTGGGACTCGTGAGCGCTGCTTCTCGCATTGGTGTCTTCGTGGATGACGATCTTTTCGCCGAAGAGGACGGTTCTGTCGGCGACTACCAAGATGATGTTGGCCAGGGCGGAGGCGAAGATGACGATGACGAAGTCCACGAGGCAGCCCCTGGAGATCTGGGTCTTGCGGAAGCTATTACGGTACTCTCCAACGACATCGATCGACTGATTGCGCAAGATGCTGTGGTCGACTCATTGACCAAGAAGGCGGAACTCACCAACAACACTGCCGAGCTCCGCATTCTCAGAAAGTCAAAGGCAAGCCTGCAGCGAGAGATTCGTCGCAAGGAACTGCAGAGGCAGCAGTATGTCGTCCAAGAGAGCGACAACAGCCTGTACGGCCGGTCTACTATCAGGATCAAATCGATACAGGTAGGTCAGGAGGAGGACGGCAGAGAGTTTGCTCTGTATGTGGTCGAGGTGCAGAGAGACGCGGGCGAGAAGGTGCCGGCAGCGACGTGGATTGTCACGCGCCGGTACAGCGAGTTTCATGAACTCCATCAGAAGTTGCGGGCCAGGTACCCATCTGTGCGCAACCTCGACTTCCCGCGGAGGCGTGTGATGATGAAGTTCCAGACTGAATTTCTCCGGAAAAGACAGGCAGCTCTGGAGAAATACATGCGGGAGCTGCTTCATCTTCCTGAGGTCTGCCGCAGCCGCGACCTGCGGGCTTTCTTGTCACAGAGCGTCATAGCCCAAGGCCAGGACATTGGAGACAGGGACGACAAGAAGGACATGATCACCCGGCTGTACGACTCGGTGACCGACGGCATGGAAGACATTCTGGGCAACATGCCCGTCTTGGATCAGCTCTCTCTGGCCGGACAAAACCTCATCGCTGCAGCAACCAGCCAGCTCAACACGCCCTTGCCCGTTGGCGAAGATGGCATCAGCGCCGCCGAGGCCGAAGCCGAGCTCAACGCATTCGAGAACAAGGAGCTCGAGCCGTTCATCAAACCCATATGCGACATCTTCCTGGAAGTCTTTGAGCTCAACAGGGGTAACAACTGGCTCAGAGGTCGGGCGGTGGTCGTGGTTTTGCAGCAATTGCTAGGAGGCACCATTGAAAGGAAGGTGCGTGACAACGTCAAGATGGCCGTCCAGGAAGACGCCGTTCTCAAGTACATCGGGATCGCCCGCGAAAGCCTGTGGCCTGGAGGCCAGATTCGTCGGGACAAGCAGCCTCGCACCGCCTCCGACAAGAAGAAGAGCAGAACCGAAGCGAGTCTGATGCTTGCAACCCTGGTCCCGGATGTGGCCGGCAGCGTGGTGGGCAGGGTCAATGCTCAAGCTGCGAGTCGCCGCATCTTTGCCACACTGAACAATCCAAGGCTCAAGTAAGCGCCCAGTGTGTTGCCCTTGTCAAGACATATCACTGACTTGAAGACAGCGCGCACCTTATATTTACGATGATGGATGAAGTCATAGACATCCTCTTCCTATAACGGACGGTCTGGTGGTGTTGACGAGGAAAGGTGGTTTTCTGCTTGTATGGCGTTTAGGGCAAGCCAGGCGTATGGGTTGTTTGCATGCCTAGTCCAGGTAGCGTGTTGAGCACACAGCACGGTGAGTACGTATAAACCACTAGATGATACTTCGGTTCATGTGAAAGCCTGCGTCGCCATGCATCTGCCTGTTGATCAAAGGAGAGATATCAAGAGCATTAAACAGAGGG